>CM055894.1:90305421-90787716 GCA_029582155.1 Panopea generosa
TATGTAAATTTCTAAATCCCCCTAACAGTGCCCCTATAAATATTACCCCCTTAATTTTGACCTTCTTTCAAACCCGTACACATCGGGATAATTTCTGCCAAATATGAACAAATTTGACTGACCAGTTCTTCAGAAACCAATTTTTGTAATTTACAATTTTTACCCTTTTGGGGCCTCTTCTGATCCCTTAAAGACAGTGGAGAACAGACATATTTACAATTCTGAACCTCCTTCACCAAACAATGCTTCTGTGAAAATATAGGCAAAATCAGTTTTGTTTTTGTTTTTTTAATTATTAATGTTTATTATAATGACATAATTATGTCCCCTAAATGAACATTCGGTGTGGGGTCATCTTTAACCCCAGGGACACCATTTAAACAAATCTAATAAAACTATAGCTAGTTATCATTACCACATAAATATTTTCAAATGTTGTTGGGTGGTTCATGAGAAGATTTTTTAAGTTTTTTAACTATTTTTAGTAACGACAGCCATCTTGAATTTCAGATCAAAAATAAATCTTCTGTATAGTCTCCTATGTAATTATAGAAACATTCATGTGAAGTTTGAGTCTAATTGGCCTAGTGGTTTGAGAGAAAGTTCTGCTAAAAGACGGCTGGCGACAATGTGCAATTGCATGAGCCTTTCTGGACAGAAACTGTAATTTCTCATGACTTCAATAACTTAAATGAATGTTTTTTTATTTGTTTTGTTGTTGCTGACATGACGGTTAAAGGGAGTACATCAGGAAGATACTATAAATGTCTAAAAAATAAAATAATTATCAAAATAGATAAAAGAAATCTCATTATCATTAATAAATATAATCCAAATGGTTTGGTATGTCAAAATTCATTTAAACCCAACAATATTGATATTTAAATAGAGTGGTTAGCTTGAAACAAAATTCCCATTCTGAAAATAGACAGCACTTAAATACTGCTTCACGACATTTGCATCATCATGAATTTCGTACTCTTTCTAAGATGAAACAAGTTTTACTACCTGTAAACCCGTAGAACAGGTCAAATTAACATCAATATGAAATCACGCGACTCATTTACTATGTCACAAACTATGTTGCAGTTTTAAGCGGGAAATCTATTTTAATCTAGGCGGGCAGCCCAAGTTAGAAAAGTCCTTTTCCATAAATTATTTTGGCATGTTGAAATAGATATTTTTTTAACAATGCGAGGTGGGTGTTTAATTTATGGCATAATATATTGGAAAAAAAATGTTTTTAGTCAAAACTATTCTATTTACTATTATATTGTTGTTGTATGGTGTTTAGCGTCGCTGTCAACAATTTTTCAGTCATATCACAACAGTGTCTACTTGAGACAGTATTCTGAGTGTTGTCACACTGGAGTATCATGCCGCAGACACATGGTATGATACCCCACCCAGTCACATTATACTGACACTGGGTTGACCAGACCTAGAACTCTACTCTAAAAGCTGAGCGTCAAGCGAGGAAGCTTCTAGTACCATTTTTAAAGTCTTTGGTATGACCCGGCCGGGGATCAAACCCGCGACCTTCCGCATGCGAGGTGGACGCTCTACCACTAGACCACGCCGCGGTCTTTTTACTATTATAAGAAGCACTGGGAAGCAAGTGCTAAGCATGATTGTTGAGTCCTTTCGGTCCTTTATAATTTGTATTATTCATTTCATGAGCTGTGTTAAGTATTCTGGAAAAACATGGTGTAGAAGGTACATGGGCCTCTTGTGTTAAGTATTTTGGGAAAGCATGGTGTAGTAGGGACGTGGGCCTCTTGTGTATAGTATTTTGGGAATGCATGGTTTAGTAGGGACATGGGCCTCTTGTGTTATGTATTTTGGGAATGCATTGTTTAGTAGGGACGTGGGCCTCTTGTGTTAAGTATTTTGGGAATGCATGGTTTAGTAGGGACGTGGGCCTCTTGTGTTCAGTATTTTGGGAAAGCATGGTGAAGTAGGGACGTGGGCCTCTTGTGTTAAGTATTTTGGGAATGCATGGTTTGGCAGGGACGTGGGTCTCTTCAGCCCTCTTGTGTTAAGTATTTTGGGAATGCATGATATAGCAGGAATGTGGGCCTCTTATGTTAAGTATTTAGGGAATGCATGGTGTAGCAGAGACGTGGGCCTCTTGTGTTAAGTATTTTGGGAATGCATGGTGTAGAAGGTACATGGGCCTCTTGTGTTAAGTATTTTGGGAATGCATTGTTTAGTAGGGACGTGGGCCTCTTGTGTTAAGTATTTTGGGAAAGCATGGTGTAGTAGGGACGTGGGCCTCTTGTGTTAAGTATTTTGGAAATGCATGGTGTAGTAGGGACGTGGGCCTCTTGTGTTTAGTATTTTGGGAATGCATGGTTTAGTACGGCCATGGACCTCTTGTGTTAAGTATTTTGGGAATGCATGGTTTAGTAGGGACGTGGGCCTCTTGTGTTAAGTATTTTGGGAATGCATTTTTTAGTAGGGACGTGGGCCTCTTGTGTTAAGTATTTTGGGAAAGCATGGTGTAGTAGGGACGTGGGCCTCTTGTGTTAAGTATTTTGGGAATGCATGGTTTGGCAGGGACGTGGGTCTCTTCAGCCCTTTTGTGTTAAGTATTTTGGGAATGCATGATATAGCAGGAATGTTGGCCTCTTATGTTAACTATTTAGGGAATGCATGGTGTAGCAGAGACGTGGGTCTCTTGTGTTAAGTATTTTGGGAATGCATGGTGTAACAGGGATGTGGGTCTCTTGTGTTAAGTATTTTGGAAATGCATGGTGTAGCAGGAATGTGGGCCTCTTGTGTTAAGTATTTTGGGAATGCATGGTTTAGCAGGGACGTGGGCCTCTTGTGTTAAATATTTTGGGAATGCATGGTTTAGTAGGGACGTGGCCCTCTTGTGTTAAGTATTTTGGAAATGCATGGCAAAGCAGGGGCATGGGCCTCTTGTGTTAAGTATTTTGGGAATGCATGGTTTAGCAGGGATGAGGGCCTCTTGTGTTAAGTATTTTGGGAATGCATGGTATAGTAGGGATGTGGGCCTCTTGTGTTAAGTATTTTGGGAATGCATGGTGTAGCAGGGACATTGGCCTCTTGTGTTAAGTGTTTTATGAATGCATGGTGTAGCAGGGACGGGGGATTTTGCGTTAAGTATTTTTGAAATGCATGGTGTAGCAGGGACATGGGTCTCTTGTGTTAAGTATTTTGGGAATGCATGGTGTAGTAGAGACGTGGGCCTCTTGTGTTGGCAATGCATGGTTAAGTAGGGACATGGGCTTCTTGTGTTAAATATTTTGGTAATGCATGGTGTAGTAGGGATGTGGGCCTCTTGTGTTAAGTATTTTGGGAATGCATGGTTTAGCAGGGACGTGGGCCACTTATGTTAAGTATTTTGGAAATGCATGGTGTAGCAGGGATGTGGGCCTCTTGTGTTAAGTATTTTGGAAATGCATGGTGTAGCAGGGATGTGGGTCTCTTGTGTTAAGTATTTTGGGAATGCATGGTGTAGCAGGGACATTGGCCTCTTGTGTTAAGTGATTTATGAATGCATGGTGTAGCAGGGACGGGGGATTTTGTGTTAAGTATTTTGGAAATGCATGGTGTAGCAGGGACATGGGCCTCTTGTGTTAAGTATTTTGGGAATGCATGGTGTAGCAGGGACATTGGCCTCTTGTGTTAAGTGTTTTATGAATGCATGGTGTAGCAGGGACGGGGGATTTTGTGTTAAGTATTTTGGAAATGCATGGTGTAGCAGGGACATGGGCCTCTTGTGTTAAGTATTTTGGAAATGCATGGTGTAGCAGGGACATTGGCCTCTTGTGTTGAGTATTTTGGGAATGCATGGTGTAGTAGAGACGTGGGCCTCTTGTGTTGGCAATGCATGGTTAAGTAGGGACATGGGCCTCTTGTGTTAAATATTTTGGTAATGCATGGTGTAGTAGGGACGTGGGCCTCTTGTGTTAAGTATTTTGGGAATGCATGGTTTAGCAGGGATGTGGGCCACTTATGTTAAGTATTTTGGAAATGCATGGTGTAGCAGGGATGTGGGTCTCTTGTGTTAAGTATTTTGGGAATGCATGGTTTAGCAGGGACATTGGCCTCTTGTGTTAAGTGTTTTATGAATGCATGGTGTAGCAGGGACTGGAGATTTTGTGTTAAGTATTTTGGGAATGCATGGTTTAGCAGGGACGTGGGCCACTTATGTTAAGTATTTTGGAAATGCATGGTGTAGCAGGGATGTGGGCCTCTTGTGTTAAGTATTTTGGGAATGCATGGTGTAGCAGGGACATTGGCCTCTTGTGTTAAGTGTTTTATGAATGCATGGTGTAGCAGGGACGGGGGATTTTGTGTTAAGTATTTTGGAAATGCATGGTGTAGCAGGGACATGGGCCTCTTGTGTTAAGTATTTTGGGAATGCATGATGTAGTAGGGACTAGGGCCTCTTGTGTTGAGTATTTTGGGAATGCATGGTGTAGTAGAGACGTGGGCTTTTGTGTTGGCAATGCATGGTTAAGTAGGGACATGGGCCTCTTGTGTTAAATATTTTGGTAATGCATGGTGTAGTAGGGATGTGGGCCTCTTATGTTAAGTATTTTGGAAATGCATGGTGTAGCAGGGATGTGGGCCTCTTGTGTTAAGTATTTTGGAAATGCATGGTGTAGCGGGGATGTGGGTCTCTTGTGTTAAGTATTTTGGAAATACATGGTGTAGTAGGGATGTGGGCCTCTTGTGTTAAGTATTTTGGAAATGCATGGTGTAGCGGGGATGTGGGTCTCTTGTGTTAAGTATTTTGGAAATACATGGTGTAGCAGGGATGTGGGCCTCTTGTGTTAAGTATTTTGGGAATGCATGGTGTAGCAGGGACATTGGCCTCTTGTGTTAAGTGTTTTATGAATGCATGGTGTAGCAGGGACTGGAGATTTTGTGTTAAGTATTTTGGAAATGCATGGTGTAGCAGGGACATGGGCCTCTTGTGTTAAGTATTTTGGAAATGCATGGTGTAGCAGGGACATTGGCCTCTTGTGTTAAGTGTTTTATGAATGCATGGTGTAGCAGGGACGGGGGATTTTGTGTTAAGTATTTTGGAAATGCATGGTGTAGCAGGGACATGGGCCTCTTGTGTTAAGTATTTTGGGAATGCATGATGTAGTAGGGACTAGGGCCTCTTGTGTTAAGTGTTTTATGAATGCATGGTGTAGCAGGGACGGGGGATTTTGTGTTAAGTATTTTGGAAATGCATGGTGTAGCAGGGACATGGGCCTCTTGTGTTAAGTATTTTGGGAATGCATGATGTAGTAGGGACTAGGGCCTCTTGTGTTGAGTATTTTGGGAATGCATGGTGTAGTAGAGACGTGGGCTTTTGTGTTGGCAATGCATGGTTAAGTAGGGACATGGGCCTCTTGTGTTAAATATTTTGGTAATGCATGGTGTAGTAGGGACGTGGGCCTCTTGTGTTAAGTATTTTGGGAATGCATGGTTTAGCAGGGACGTGGGCCTCTTATGTTAAGTATTTTGGGAATGCATGGTTTAGCAGGGACGTGGGCCTCTTGTGTTAAGTATTTTGGAAATGTATGGTGTAGCAGGGATGTGGGCCTCTTGTGTTAAGTATTTTGGAAATGCATGGTGTAGCAGGGATGTGGGCCTCTTGTGTTAAGTATTTTGGAAATACAGGGTTTAGCAGACCCCTGTCTGCCCCTTCCTCTCTAGTTAACAGTGTATAATGACTACAAATAAAATAAATTTTACAATATACATGTAGAGAATATCTACATTACAAAGACACTCAACATCTATTTATCTGTAATCTGTCAGATAATGACAGTATTGAGTGTTTCTTGGTATCCCTTCCTGTATACAAGGTCCAAAGTGCTGTTAAGAGTCCTCTTCAACAAGTTTATGAATAAAGTAAAGAACAAGCTTCTAAACAAAACAGGACTTGTTTTCAATATCACTGCTCTATATTTTTCATTTCCAAATCTTGCTGAATTCCTACACTCAAGAGATATTAAAACGCAAAACAGGAATAGATATGAAAATGCAATATATTTAGCATGAATACATAACATTCATATTATACAGTAAATAATTGTCTGTTGATGTTGTTGATTTGGTTGTTTATTTCAGATGTTATTGAATGACATTTTGATGTCACATTTCTAAGTTTAGTGTGCCCTCTGTGTTGCATTTTGTTCCTGCATAATTTTAATCCTTGAGAGAGACTGGATGGGATGGGATGGGATGGATGGATTTGATTATAATTTAAAATATAATCACTGACAAACGATGTAGACCAATACATGTATCTGTTACTTGCAGGTTAATCTGGGTCAACATTATTCACATAATTATTATTTCTGAAATTTCCATAATTATCTGTTGTTGTTATATGTTGAATGGTGTTTAGCGTCGCATTCAACAATTTCTCAGTCATATCGCAACAGTGTCTACTTGAGACAGTATTCTGAGCGCTGTCACACTGGAGTATCATGCCGCAGACACATGGTATGATACCCCACCCAGTCACATTATACTGAAACCGGGTGACCAGACCTAGAACTGTCCTCTTAATGCTGAGCGTCAAGCGAGGAAGCTTCTAGTACCATTTTTAAAGTCTTTTGTATGACCCAGCTGGGGATTGAACCTATGACCTTCTGCATGCGAGACGGACGCTCTACCACAAGACCACTACATGATGCAATTTTGATATAAGAATACCCCAAAAGACCCTTCATTTTGTTTGTTTTTGAAAAAGATTCTTACAAATGGATGAAAGGCCCCATAACTTAATATAGCCGCAATCATTTTATGACAAAGAAATTATAACAAATGTTTCATTTTATAGTTTTTACCTTATTTTTATCAACTCGATAGAAACAAATCCAAGGAAATAATTTATTAGCTTTTTTTTTATGAATTTGTATTAATATTTTTAAAACCAGGATGACTTTACAAAGTTTAATGAAAATGCTAATGATCTAGATATCGCCTGACAGGGCCTTACACCATTCTGACATAGAAGGCCCAAATGTACTTTTACATTCTTTCATACATGTATTACACATAAAAAGTATGTGAACTATGTTGTCTTGTCATCTTATTTATGTGTAACTGGGCAAAAAACAACTAACAAGGGTAAACATGTTAGGCGGAAGTTTTGATGTATTCAATATAAACCATCCAAGGAGAGGTATTACATTAATTTGATGGCATTCATTTCATTGAGCACTGTCAACGTGAATTTAAAAACTGGTTGCAACATCATTGATAGCATAGAATGTACAACCACAGATGATATAGATTGGAATGTCCAAACATATTCTTCTACATGGAACATAGTGATACTTGCAAAGACAAAATGAATGAGCAATGACAACATTATCAATCACATACCATATGTGTATAAGCCGTATTAATTATGGCCCTTCACTACTCGGTCATAGATAACCGCTTGAATGACTCGGACAATCAGTTTTTTTATTGAGGTGTTGGAACATATTATTTTTTGTCTTATTTCTTTTAAAAAAATAACACTATGCAGTTATTGCAAGGCGTAAGAATCCCAATACTTGGTCAGTACATGACCAGCAATATTTATGTATGTACACATTCCATTGAGGTCAACAACACACTGAAGCTCAGGATTGGCTAGTATCTTGACCTACTAACATTTCATCAACTTCCCTGTACATTTAAATTGGTTAATGTATTCATAGGTAAGTGCCACTATAACAATAACAAATGAATAAAGTATTTCCATACAACATGAAGTTAAAAAACTGAAGTAGGTTTCAGTTTTTACCAACAACATTTTGAGTTATTTATAAATACAGAAAAGCTATTAAAATAAGTCAAGAGAAGTTGGCTCATCTTGACTGATTCGGCTAAATGCAGAACACTGACCTACACAGCCTCCATAATCTGTCCTATTTAAGGTGGTCACCCAATTTTTGCATGTGACACATGTTATGCTGAACATTTCTGTTATATCAATATCAGTTTTTACAAGGCAATTGCCAGGCCCGATTAGCTCAGTCATTAGTGGTCTGACTATCAATCCAGGGGTCATGAGTTTGAATCCCTGCTATGCAACATTATCCATGATGATCGATATACGACAATGAGACAATGATTATCATTCGTACCTTACCGCTGATTCAAGTGGGAAAGTTATCAGTTACTTGCAGAGATGGCTTGTGCTTGAGTACTGGTTAACCTTCCAGGATTCCAGGAAACAGATCATAAGTTAGGTTAACTGATTGTCTGTTAGCCCTTGGTGGCATAAAAGTTACGTTAAATATTCAAACAAACAAAAACAAGGCATAATTATGCAGTATATCAGGAATTACACAGCATTTCCATATGCCCTGAGTCCTATACCTAACCTTGACATTTGAGACAGCCTCCCAGATGTCCTGTGGTACATCATCAGATTATGCAGAACACTTTTGTGAAGTTGTGAAATTTGGATTTCAGTCAGTATTCGATATATAATATATTTAGTAATCTATACTGTTGCCTCTTACATGAGTAACCTTCCTATCATACCATTCCAAAATTGAATATGAATCATTAATTTAGCCTATCAGTTCAATATCAACTCAACCATACTTTAGGTGTGGAGCATGTGGTCCAATGGTAGTGACTGTTATCAACTAAATTAATGATATCAACTAAATGATTGTTATCAACTAAATCAATGATATCAACTAAATACCTGCTATCAACTGAATAATGTTTAAATTGTTATAAACTGAATTACTGTTATTAAATGAATAACTGTTATCAACTGAATTAATGTTATTAACTAAATACCTGCTATCAACTGAATTGTTGTTATTAACTGAATTACTGTTACTAACTGAATAACTGTTATCAAATAAATAACTGTTATTTACTAAATTACTGTTACTAACTGAATAACTGTTATCAACTGAATTAATGTAATTAACTGAATAGCTGTTATCAACTAAATAATTAACAGAGTTACTGTTATTAAATGAATAACTGTTATTAACTGAATACAGTAACATCTCAAAATAATGTTAGTAAGATGTTTAATGGCTTTTATTTATTTTACCTACTATGAAGTACTATCTGTACATTGACAGTACAACTCTATACTTATGGTTCAAAGTCGGTTATGCAGGATTCAGTCATATGCTGATTTTAGACAACCACCTGACGTTTTACTTGCAAACTTGTTCTTGTTTTAATCAGATGATACTCGGATATAATCTTATTTTACAGATATATTTCATTCCGGACATTGCTCCGATGTATTTAAAACTTTCAGACAATATACCAAGTTATTATATTCAGGCTAACTGCGGCAATATGGTTTACAGACCACATTCTTATGAATGCAATGTTTCAGGATCATGTTCAGATATAATGTGTTTCCAGACTACGGTCTGATGTATTGTTTCCAGACTATGGTCTGATGTATGTTTTCCAGACTACTGTATGGTCTGATGTATTGTTTCCAGACTACGTTCTGATGTATTGTTTCCAGACTACAGTCTGATGTATTGTTTCCAGACTACAGTCTGATGTATTGTTTCCAGACTACATTCTAATGTATTGTTTCCAGACTACGGTCTGATGTATGGTTTCCAGACTACGTCCTGATGTTTTGTTTCCAGACTACGTTCTGATGTACTGTTTCCAAACTACGTTCTGATGTATTGTTTCCAGACTACGGTCTCATGTATGGTTTCCAGACTATGTTCGGATGTTTTGTTTCCAGACTACGTTCTGATGTTTTGTTTTCAGACTACGTTCTGATGTATTGTTTCCAGACTACATTCGGATGTTTTGTTTCCAGACAACGTTCTGATGTATGGTTTCCAGACTACGTCCTGATGTTTTGTTTCCAGACAACCGTCTGATGTCTTGTTTGCAGACTACGTTCTGATGTTTTGTTTCTGGACTACGTTCTGATGTATGGTTTCCAGACTACGTTCTGATGTATGGTTTCCAGACTACGTTCTGATGTTTTGTTTCCAGACTACGGTCTGATGTATTGTTTCCAGACTATGGTCTGATGTATGTTTTTCCAGAATACTGTATGGTCTGATGTATTGTTTCCAGACTACATTCTGATCTATTGTTTCCAGACTACGGTCTGATGTATTGTTTCCAGACTACATTCTGATGTATTGTTTCCAGACTACGTTCTGATGTATTGTTTCCAGACTACGTTCTGATGTATTGTTTCCAGACTACTGTCTGATGTATTGTTTCCAGACTACGTTCCGATGTATTGTTTCCAGACTACTGTCTGATGTATTGTTTCCAGACTACGGTCTGATGTATTGTTTCCAGACTACGGTCTGATGTATTGTTTCCAGACTACGGTCCGATGTATGTTTTCCAGACTAATGTATGGTCTGATGTATGGTTTCCAGACTACGTTCTGATGTATTGTTTCCCGACTAGTCTGATGTATTGTTTCCAGACTACAGTCTGATGTATGGTTTCCAGACTACGTCCTGATGTTTTGTTTCCAGACTACGTTCTGATGTATTGTTTCCAGACAACGTCCTGATGTATTGTTTCCAGACTACGGTCTGATGTATGGTTTCCAGACTACGGTCTGATGTTTTGTTTCCAGACTACGTTCTGATGTATGGTTTCCAGACTACGTCCTGATGTTTTGTTTCCAGATTACGTTCGGATGTATTGTTTCCAGACTACGGTCTGATGTATGGTTTCCAGACTACGTTCGGATGTTTTGTTTCCAGATTATGTTCGGATGTTGTTTTCAGACTACGTTCTAATGTTTTGTTTCCAGACTACGTTCGTATGTTTTGTTTCCAGACTACGTTCGGATGTTTTGTTTCAAGACAACGTTCTGATGTATGGTTTCCAGACTACGGTCTGATGTATTGTTTCCAGACTACGGTCTGATGAATTGTTTCCAGACTACGTCCTGATGTTTTGTTTCCAGACTACAGTCTGATGTATTGTTTGCAGACTACGATCTGATGTTTTGTTTCCAGACTATGTTCTGATGTATGGTTTCCAGACTACGTTCTGATGTATGTTGATGTATTGTTTCCAGACTACGGTCTGATGTATGTTTTCCAGACTACTGTATGGTCTGATGTATTGTTTCCAGACTACGTTTTGATGTATTGTTTCCAGACTACGGTCTGATGTATTGTTTCCAGACTACGTTCTGATGTATTGTTTCTAGACTACGTTCTGATAAATTGTTTCCATACTACGTTCTGATGTATTGTTTCCAGACTACGTTCTGATGTATTGTTTCCAGACTACGGTCTGATGTATGGTTTCCAGACTACGGTCTGATGTATTGTTTCCAGACTACAGTCTGATGTATGATTTCCAGACTACGTTCTGATGTTTTGTTTCCAGACTACGTTCTGATGTTTTGTTGCCAGGCTACGTTCTGATGTATTGTTTCCAGACTAGTACGGTCTGATGCATTGTTTCCAGACTACGGTCTGATGTATTGTTTCAGGACTATGTTCTGATGTATTGTTTCCAGACTACGTTCTGATATATTGTTTCCAGACTACGTTCTAATATATTGTTTCCAGACTACATCTGATGTATTGTTTCCAGACTACTGTCTGATGTATGGTTTCCAGACTACAGTCTGATGTATGGTTTCCAGACTACGTTCTGATGTTTTGTTTCCAGACTATATTCTGATGTTTTGTTGCCAGACTACGTTCTGATGTATTGTTTCCAGACTACGTTCTGATGTTTTGTTTCCAGACTACGGTCTGTTGTATTGTTTCCAGACTATGGTCTGATGTATGGTTTCCAGACTACGTTCTGATGTTTTGTTTCCAGACTACATTCTGATGTATTGTTTCCAGACTATGTTCTGATGTTTTGTTTCCAGACTACGTTCTGATGTATTGTTTCCAGACTACATTCTGATGTATTGTTTCCAGACTACGGTCTGATGTATGGTTTCCAGACTACATTCTGATGTATTGTTTCCAGACTACGTTCTGATGTTTTGATGCCAGACTACGTTCTAATGTATGGTTTCCAGACTACTTTCTGATGTATTATTACCAGACTACGATCGGATGTTTTGTTTCCAGACTACGTCCTGATGTTTTGTTTCCAGACTAAGTTCTGATGTATTGTTTCCAGACTACGTTCGTATGTTTTGTTTCCAGACTACGTTCGGATGTTTTGTTTCAAGACAACGTTCTGATGTATGGTTTCCAGACTACGGTCTGATGTATTGTTTCCAGACTACGGTCTGATGAATTGTTTCCAGACTACGTTCTGATGTTTTGTTTCCGGACTACGTTCTGATGTATGGTTTCCAGACTACGTTCTGATGAATGTTTCCAGACTACGTTCCGATGTATTGTTTCCAGACTACAGTCTGATGTATTGTTTCCAGACTACGTTCTGATGTATTGTTTAAAGACTACATTCTACATTCTGATGTATTGTTTCCAGACTACGTTCTGATGTATTTTTTCCAGACTACGGTCTGATGTATTGTTCCCAGACTACGTTCTGATGTTTTGTTTCCAGACTATGATCTGATGTTTTGTTGCCAGACTACGTTCTGATGTTTTGTTTCCAGACAACGTTCTGATGTATGGTTTCCAGACTACGTTCTGATGTTTTGTTTCCAGACTACGTTTTGATGTTTTGTTGCCAGACTATGTTCTGATATTTTGTTTCCAGACTACAGTCTGATGTATGGTTTCCAGACTACGTTCTGATGTTTTGTTTCCAGACTACGTTCTGATGTTTTGTTGCCAGACTACGTTCTGATGTACACCAATTCCCAACTTAGTCTGGTTCCGACATCAAACTCGAAGAAAATAACTTCAATTGAAACATGGACCATGGCATTCCTGCGATTTGTGGCAATCTATGCAGCTAAATTCCCCCATGAAACCCCACAACTAATGAAATATGGGGAAATCATCAGAGATTTAGCTTGTAGACGTCCAGGTTTGGCATGGTCTTTTTATGACACCCAATTCATGATGTTTCGGGAACACCAAATCATATCGTGGGACCGTCTACACACTGAATTTTGGGTCATGGCTACTACCAAACATTCAGCCCAAAACTCCTATCCAAATTCTAACCTTCTGTTTAATTCCAATTCATCCTGATGATCATGACCTTCTAGGTATCCATGTCCAAGGCAAATTTTACTATGATACATGCTTACCTATGGGGGCCTCCAGTTCATGTGCTATATTTCTATACCAAGCTTGGTTCATATACTAGATGACTTCATTTTCATTGGCTGTACATCGATCATCTGTCAAAACAACCTTGAACAGTTCCTACAGCTATGTCATGTTATCGGGGTTCCACCAAGCCAACAAAGACAGAATCTGCCAGGCAGATTATAACATTTATGTGTATAGAACTGGACTCAATAACGATGGAGGCACGCCTACCTAAGGACAAACTTGTGAAACTGAAAACCCTTTTAACCCATCATGTGGGTCGTAGAAAATAACTCTAAAAGAGTAAGTCGTTAATTGGTCTTCTAAATTTCTGTTGCATAGTAGTTGTCCCAGGTCACTGCTTTTTACACAGGTTAATCGATCTTACTATAAAGGTTTCGCAACCTCACCATCACATCACACTGTCGTCCGATAGTAGACGCGACCTAAAAGCCTGGAAATTATTCACACAACATTTCAATGGAAAAAACTTGTTACAACAACACAAATGGGTCTCAGCTAAAAAGCTGCATTTGCACACTGACACGGCTGGTTCCCATGGTTTTGGTGCTACATTCCAGACCAGTTGGTTTTATGGAATATGGCCGCTCCACCTTAAATCTTTAAATATTACATTCAAGGAGCTTTTCCCAATTGTTCTGGCTTTAGAAATATAGGGTCCGCTGCTAAACAACAAATGCATAGTTCGACATTCAGAAAACTATGCAGAAGTACATATTATAGACAAATCCGTGTCTCGCATTCTGGGCCAGTCCCTAGCACCTTCCACACAAAATAGTTATCAGAACGCATTTAAACAGTACAGCAGATTTCATTACACTTATTACCCACTCCATGCCTTATTTCCCATCCCAGTAAACAAAATGGCACAATTCCTCGCAGTCTGCCATGACATGGGTCTTAAACCTTCGTTCGTTACATCCATGATATCAGCATTGTCTTACTTCCATCGTTTAAACAAGTGGCATAATCCCACTAAATCTTTCGTCATTAAGAAATTGTTATACAATATTCGGAAATCAAAGGTCATGGACAAACGCCAAGTGTTTACTCTTCTTTTACTTCAAGCACTCTTACGATCACTTTCCAAATTGGTACAATGTCCGTATGCTCAGATAGTTAACCATGTTTTTAGTGGCTTTCTATGCGTTACTTCGCCTTGGGGAGTTTACTGACACAAAAACATTTAGTAATTCCAAGGTTACTAGTGCTGAAATACGTCTCTCCCACTTTAAACACTCTCAAGGGCAAGCAGCCGTTCTATCTCTTACATGCTCAAAAACCAAATCACTTTGTCCATTTAGAGCTTTACTTCAATATTGCAATAGAAGTTCCTTCTCAATGGGTCCCTTATTCCGTTTTCGGTCTTGTCGTCCAGTTACTTCGTCTTATTTCAGAGGAATGCTCAAGCTATGCGTACAAGACTGTCAGTTAGACCCCCTCAAAATACACAACACACTCCTTCCGCATTGGCGGCGCCTGCTTAGCACATAGCATGCAGTTCTCCAATACTCCAATATAACGTCTGGGATGGTGGAAGTCTCAAGCTTACACAAAATATTTACGTTCAAATCTTACCGCCAATCCAGTTAAATAAAGTTAATATCGTCATGTTTGAAATTTCCGCTAGACTGTCTGAGGCAGCAAGAAAACGTCTCGGGTACTTCACTATATTACCTGTACACAATTTTCTTGACTGTCTGAGGCAGCAAGTTACAATAAATATAGCATGTAAAATATGCTCCTGACGGGTATGCCATTACCAATGACTTGTTCTCTTACTGAGAAGCTGTTATATTCAGTAACTGTACAACTATACGACATAATGTGTATGTGGTTTGACTGTCTGAGGCGGCAAGCGTATGGATACAACAGCCTTATTGTGTCGAGTAAATTGTTAATGTTTTGTTATTCAGGCTTACTTCAGGTTTACAGTTCGACTGTACGAGGCAGCGAACTTTTCATATGTGTCAAATTGTTCAACATTGTTTTTATACAGTCTGTAGATACTTTGTGTACAATATAACGATTAATCGACAGGCCAATGCAGCCATTGTTAAGACACTGGTAACAGTAAATTTTTCGACTTGTATATATTCTTATATATGAAATTATTATAGACATATGCTCCTTTTCTCATTTAAATGCATCTACATGCCTATCGAGAGATTCATAAACATTGTTATTGAGGTATCGGCGTCACTTTACTCAATATGTATTTCAAACAGTTTGCAGATACTGTGGGTACAGCATAACATTTTTATTATTATTATTATTCGACTGTCAGAGGCAGCGATTATTCAGAAAAAGGTTCATAACCATTGATGCTGTACTTTGATATCTAGGTGATAACTAAATGTTTTGTCCTACCTTGACAACTACCTTATTACAATTGTACTTTGTTTTTATGTTATGGTTTACTTCAAATGTATACTGTTGCAAGTGTACTTTGGTTACAGGTACATATTTGATTTTTTTTTGTATCATAATTTATAGTCACTATCTTCGCATAATAAGTTTGCATATCTAATCATAATTTATCAATCCTTTTAGTAACGATCGTCATACGTTCACAATGTAATGTACATGGCCTTACTTTACTACTTTGGATGAGTTTTCACTGACGTTTCTTAAACTTCACATCTGTCCCTGTGTATCTTGGCGGCGTCCCAAGTCACTTTAGTTCCTTGGTTCTTCTGTGGCGGTATTTTTTGCCCAGATATGTGGAAAATTAGCTTATCATGATTCCATTTGTTTGAATATTTGGCAAAAATAAACATTGCCCATTTTCATTTCCATATAGACATTAATTTTCTATATGTTTGAATTTTTGGCAAAAAATTAAAATTGCCCATTTTTCAATTCAGTCTAGAGTTACGTTTTCTCTTTCCACATACCAGTTTAGTTTTCTATTTTCCCCATACATAGTTACACAGAGCCAGTGCTTAGTTGTGAACAGATGCACATAAAATAATGTTATTTTACAATGACAAATCAACATCATTTATATATTTGGAGAAGTCAAATTGTAGTTTGGCATTATATGTATGAGAGTCAAATTTTAAACAAAATGCCGAACAATAAATCATAGGTGATATTACACTATGTTAATATAAATGTCATGGGTTTACCAAAATTATGTGATAAATTTACATATTATGTAACAAAAATGACTTTGACATTATCTGTAAATGACTTTCTTGATCATTCTGTCTAATAAACAGGCTATTAATAAATTTCATTCGTTGTGCAACAGACTGGAAGACATTTTTAAATATTCATTAAAAGCCTCTGCATGATATTTGAGGACAAACAAATTAATAAGTATGCAGATGAAACATTCTTTATAAAAAAATATAGTTTTGCACCCAAATGTTTACCAATTGAGTCATATTTGCTGATACAGCAAACTTTCTCATATGTATTATACAGGGTAGCTAGGTCGCGCGATACATATGGCAGAATCATTCAGACCCTGGTTTATGTATTTAAATACATCCAAAAGGTCCAGTTCCATATTATTGGTCAAACTATGCAAAATACATCTGGTTAATATTTAAAGATAATACCCCACCTAATATGTCACATATCAAAGAGCTAGTAGCAACAACATTGCAAAGGTTTCAATCATATATACAATTCAAAGTAACCTTAAATAATACAAAAGTCATACAAACTATTCTAAGTACACAACATACAGGATATCTACAAGAAACAAAAACTTATAAAAACTAAATATGGGAGGAGTTTGAGAAGAAAGCATGTGAAATATGAAAGTATGTAATAAAGTAAGAAAAGAAAAGTTTGGGAAGGGAAGAAGAAAAGAGGAGATTGATGTGTTAAGAGGTGAAAGTAGGTTGAGAAGTGAAGGTTAAGATAGTAAGGAAATAAGGAGAAAGAAAGTTAAAAAGGGAACATTTGAAGTGAAGAAGAATTAAGAAGTTAATGTTAAGGTGAACTGTGAGATATGAACTGGATGATTAAATGGAAATTGAAATGATGTAAATTGGATTCAAGTGTTTCAGTAATAATTGAACATTCCCAGAAAGAGATAATGTTAACTACTCAGCCGTTTACATATGGTGGTTGAATTCGTCAATACAGATCAACGGTAAATTAAAAGGAATTGTAAATTGAGTATGCCAAGAGCTAGAATGGCGAGCATTAATGTTCCAAAATTTGAAGATGGAGAAAATGCTAAATTTTTTCATGGAGAAATTTGAGAGAGTAGCAAGAATGAACCAATGACCAATGATCAAAAATGTGTTCATATGTGTTTGGCTATGCCAAAGACTGCAAAAAATTGATTCCTGAATCTGAATGAAGAAATTAAGAATAACTTTGAGCAAATCAAAACAGGATTTCTGAATTGTTTTGGAGTAATCTCAAATAGATCAGTGATATATTCACATTTCCTGCAGTCTGAGTATTGATGATTTCGCAGAAGAAGTTTCTACCTGTGGCAGACAGATGAACAAAAGTGATCATGAAATAATGGACCAAGTTATTCATGGTAGGAAAAAGGAGATTAAGATGTCCTTCCAGTCTAGGATGTACAACAGATGTGACACCCCATGACTCTGAGCTTATCTACTTGTGTACTTTGATAAACTTAGGATTGATTATATATATAAGTGTCTATTTATCTAATTTTAATAATTGTATTAATTACTTTTGGCAGAAACTTCTAATATAGCAATATGGTACAATATCAAATACTCCAAACATTCTGGTGCTAATATTTACTTCGAGCCTAGGATGTACAACATCTGTGACACCCCATCACTCTGAGCTTATTTACTTCTGCACTTTGATAAAACTAAGGATTGATTATATATGAGTGATTATTTATCTAGTCTTAATAACTGTATTAATCACTTTTGACAGAAACTTCTAATATAGCAATATGGTTCAATATTAAATATTATTCATAAAACTATTATAAGAATTATTACATGGTTACACATTGTCTCCATCTCTTTAAGTTTGCTCCGAAAACTTTCATACAAAAAATATTATAAGAATTATTACATGGTTACAATATAATAAATACTGAACAAAATTAATTAACATTAAGATATGAACGGAATACAACATTTCAATAATCACTCTTTTTTCAATAATATGCAAATAATATAAATCTTATCATCATTATCATATAAATATTTTATACTTTATTCAATGGTTACTCAGTTGGAACAGTGCATTGCTTCTATTTGTTTGACACTTATCTTAATGTTTGTTTTATCATAGTTTACATATTAAATACATTTTTTAGTGCACCCATATCTCGTTTAGTAATTCAAACCAACAACATGTGTATTCTATGACACATATTCATATTTTAATGTTGATTAATTTTGTTCACTGTTTAATATATTTGTATAATCTTCATTAAGTTGGAGGAAATAAAGTTGATAACAACCAAGCTGTTCTGGCTATCAGACTATTTCTTTGCAAAAATGCTAGATCAATAATCTCATCTCAGAATTAGAGATTAAAATGGTTTTGTAAAAAACATTTTCCTCAAGCTTTATGTACATGATTTTTCTGACCTTTCACTTGGATGCAAGGGTCATTTGTGGAAATTTGTGTAGCTTGTACTATAAACAATTAGTGACCTGCAGCATTATGTTTGTTTTTTCGTCAAACCACACTCCATCATGGTGAATTCAAATATATAGGGTTATTACAGTGATTAAGTTATCTCAGGAGGAAAAGAATGAGGTAAGATTTCCAATATGTATGTTCACCAGCAAGAATAATAATAATTAATAATCATTTACGAAAAAGGAGACCATTGCATAAGGCTTCGTTAACACTGTTAACTTGGTAAACATTATGTTATATATGTTAACTTTTGAAAAATATATTGTTGTATTTGTGGGGAAAACGGTGTCCCTCTTCAGGTCTCATTTTGATGTGGATACCCATAAGCTATTGTCTTCTTATCTCATATTGAAAATCGCTTAACAAAGAACAAAGCTATATACTTTATTTACAGTTATTTGCCAATATCCTTCTACATTCCAACAACAGCAGTGGTCTAGGGATAGAATGTCTATCCCGCAAGCAGAAGGTCCTGGGTTTGGTCATATCAAATACTTGAAAATGGTACTAGGAGCTTCCTCACATGACCCTCAGCATTTAGAATAGTTCTAGGTCTGCTCAGCCCAGTGTCAGTATAATGTAACTGGCTGGGGTATCATACCATGTGTCTGCAGCATGATACTCTGGTGTGGCAGTGTTAGAATATTGTCACGAGATGACTGAAAAATTGTTGAAAGCGACAATAACAACAGCCTTGAACCTTCTACATTTTTAATGATGATTGCTTTAACTGCTATAATTAATATACAGTTATAATTACAAGTCATGACAAATGACGACTGTATAAACCAAATACTGGACAACTATTACCCATTTACCTTAATCATTAGTACTACAGAATATATTTGTCCATTTGTATGTTATTTTAATGAAAATAATCTGAAATATATGCAAACATTTAATGTCTTTATTGTTATTTACTATAACATTTTTGTGTCTTTTTTTAAAAGGAGACACTTTTCTGATAGTGTGTCTCCATATCTTAAATGTAAGAGCATACTTTAAAATACCGAAATGCCAAGTTTCATGTCGCCCTAGGCCGTCCAAAAAAAATAAATTGTTTGCCATGCTCCTACCTACTCACAATTGCAGCTACCCAAACTTTTTTATTGACTTTCAAAGCGTTGAACTTTTTTTTTCATGACTTCTGTCCATTTTTCTTTAAAATGACTATGCAAATCAAAATTTAGGGCAGAAACAATTAGCTACCTACCTACTCACATGAAAAATACTGAGATGGAGCACAGCAAACAAATATTTTTTAAGGATAGACCTATATTTGGTCTATATCTGCTTCCTGGTAACCTTATTAAAATTGAAACAATTAGGCGAGTGTGAATTTAGAGAAAAGTGAGGTTGGGAATATGGATTTTTGCAATGATGACACCATATCTTAATTACCCCTGTAAGCTTAATTGCAATTTTAATTTGTTATGATTTTTAAGAGATAATAAAAAGTTTTACAATAACATAATAAAAGTGTTTATTTATTAATAATCAACTTAAGTTGTGCAGAGTTGTAGTGTGAGGTTGTATTAATGAGTTGAATACTGCACGATCACAAACACAAAAGTTTTTTACATCATAGTTCACTTACTCCTCCTTACAAAATGTGGACATTCCGCATGGTAATTCATCCACTTACCAACTTCTTACTACATTGTATGGATTTTCTACATGGTCATTCATTCACTCACTTCTACCAACAAAGTATGAATTTTCTACATGATAATTCACTCACTGACACTCCTCCCAATAAAGTATGGATTTTCTACATGATAATTCACTCACTGACACTCCTACCAATAAAGTATGGATTTTCTACATGATAATTCACTCACTGACACTCCTACCAATAAAGTATGGATTTTCTACATGATAATTCACTCACTGACACTCCTCCCAATAAAGTATGGATTTTCTACATGATAATTCACTCACTGACACTCCTCCCAATAAAGTATGGATTTTCTACATGATAATTCACTCACTGACACTCCTACCAAGAAAGTATGGATTTTCTACATGATAATTCACTCAATGACACTCCTCCCAAGAAAGTATTGATTTTCTACATGATAATTCACTCACTCACTCCTCTCTACAAAGTATGCATTTTCTACATGATAATTCACTCACTCACTCCTCACTACAAAATATGGATTTTCTACATGATAATTCACTCACTCATTCCTCTCTACAAATTATGGATTTTCTACATGATAATTCACTCACTCACTCCTCACTACAAAATATGGATTTTCTACATGATAATTCACTCACTCATTCCTCTCTACAAATGATGGATTTTATACATGATAATTCACTCACTCACTCCTCTCTACAAAATATGGATTTTCTACATGATAATTCACTCACTGACACTCCTACCAAGAAAGTATGGATTTTCTACATGATAATTCACTCAGACACTCCTCCCAATAAAGTATGTATTTTCTACATGATAATTCACTCACTGACACTCCTACCAAGAAAGTATGGATTTTCTACATGATAATTCACTCAATGACACTCCTCCCAAGAAAGTATGGATTTTCTACATGATAATTCACTCACTCACTCACTCCTCTCTACAAAGTATGCATTTTCTACATGATAATTTACTCACTCACTCCTCACTACAAAATATGGATTTTCTATATGATAATTCACTCACTCATTCCTCTCTACAAATTATGGATTTTCTACATGATAATTCACTCACTCGCTCCTCTCTACAAAGTATGGATTTTATACATGATAATTCACTCACTCACTCCTCCCAGCAAAGTATGGATTTTCTACATGTTAATTCACTCACTCACTCTTCCCAACAAAGTATGGATTTTCTACATGATAATTCACTCAATGACACTCCTCCCAAGAAAGTATGGATTTACTACATGATAATTTACTCACTCACTCACTCCTCTCTACAAAGTATGGATTTTCTACATGATAATTCACTCACTCACTCCTCACTACAAAATATGGATTTTCTACATGATAATTCACTCACTCAGTCCTCTCTACAAATTATGGATTTTCTACATGATAATTCACTCACTCCTCTCTACAAAATATGGATTTTCTACATGATAATTCACTCACTCACTCCTCTCTACAAAATATGGATTTTCTACATGATAATTCACTCACTTTCACTCACTTGCTCCTCTCTCCAAAGTATGGTTTTTCTACATGATAATTCACTCACTCGCTCCTCTCTACAAAGTATGGATTTTCTACATGTTAATTCACTCACTCACTCCTCTCTACAAAGTATGCATTTTCTACATGATAATTTACTCACTCACTCCTCACTACAAAATATGGATTTTCTATATGATAATTCACTCACTCATTCCTCTCTACAAATTATGGATTTTCTACATGATAATTCACTCACTCGCTCCTCTCTACAAAGTATGGATTTTATACATGATAATTCACTCACTCACTCCTCCCAGCAAAGTATGGATTTTCTACATGTTAATTTACTCACTCACTCCTCCCAACAAAGTATGGATTTTCTACATGATAATTCACTCAATGACACTCCTCCCAAGAAAGTATGGATTTACTACATGATAATTTACTCACTCACTCACTCCTCTCTACAAAGTATGGATTTTCTACATGATAATTCACTCACTTACTCCTCACTACAAAATATGGATTTTCTACATGATAATTCACTCACTCAGTCCTCTCTACAAATTATGGATTTTCTACATGATAATTCACTCACTCCTCTCTACAAAATATGGATTTTCTACATGATAATTCACTCACTCACTCCTCTCTACAAAATATGGATTTTCTACATGATAATTCACTCACTTTCACTCACTTGCTCCTCTCTCCAAAGTATGGTTTTTCTACATGATAATTCACTCACTCGCTCCTCTCTACAAAGTATGGATTTTCTACATGTTAATTCACTCACTCACTCCTCTCTACAAATTATGGATTTTCTACATGTTAATTCACTCACTCAATCCTCTCTACAAAGTATGAATTTTCTGATTTTCTGTTAATTCAAATTTTATAGAATATGAAGGCATGATTGCCGCAGTACATACTTACCTTCAAATTCAAAAGTTTACTCACCTAGCAATAAAATTAGAAAATCCTGTCAGCCCACTTATAGTTTCTGTTATAACAAGTACAAAGAAAGGTTGTCAAGTTATTTATGATGTACTTAATAGGTCCAGTGTATTACCAACATCCATTTTTAAATGGAATCAATACAGACTAAATATAGATAAGGAATGGAATAAATTATTTAAAATACCATTTAGTTGCACTAAAGACACCAAGCTCCAATAGTTTCAGGTCAAAATAAATCACAGAATTACTGCTACAAATTATTTATTGACAAAAATGAAGATAAAAGATGATAGTTCTTGCAATTTTTGCAAACAGCATATAGAAAATATTACGCATCTTTTTTGGGAGTGTAAATATACAAAAACATTTTGGGCTACCTTTGAAACTCTCTGCACTGACAAAAATATAAACGTTCAAACAAGGTCAGTGAAAGATATTATCTTTGGGTCAATTAAATATGACAGTGTTCTAAATAAATTAATACTACATGCAAAATATTACATTTATAAGTGCAAGTTAGACGGAAAACAACCAGTTTTCAACAATTACAAACCACAAATAAAATATTTATACCAAATTGAAAAATTAAATGCAAAAAAAAAAGATACATTAGTAAAATTTGAAAAATACTGGAATGCATATGAATCTTTATTGTAGTAATATTGTTACTTAATTGAATTCCTTTTGCTTGTTTGTTTTGGTTTTTTAAAAAAAAATAATTAACAGGGTCAACTGTTACTCATAACTGTTGCCTAGACCAATCATCAATTAAATGAAATATGTTTAAACAAACTGCCAAATGTGTTCCCTGTTGTTTCTCTTTTCCTTCTTTGTTCTCACTTGAAAAAGCGAAGTCACATCTCCAAAAGAAATATTTTGCCTATTTTTTATTGCTATTTTTTGTACTGTAATTTTTTTATTATATAATTTGTGTTGTTAAACCGTTTGGAATACCTGGTAGAAATAAAACTTGGTATAATAATTCTTTTATATGTGATATTAAAGGCTAGGTTTCCAGGAAATATAAAAAAAAAAAGTATGGATTTTCTACATGATAATTCACCCACTCACTCCTCTCTACAAAATATGGATTTTCTACATGATAATTCACTCACTCACTCCTCCCAGCAAAGTATGGATTTTCTACATGATAATTCACTCACTCACTCCTCCCAACAAAGTATGGATTTTCTACATGATAATTCACTCACTCACTCCTCCCAACAAAGCATGGACTTTCTACATGATAATTCACCCACTCACTCCTCCCAACAAAGCATGGATTTTCTACATGGTAATTCACTCACTCACTCATCCCTGCAATGTACAGATTTTCTATGTGATAATCCACCAACTCCTCCTTACAAAATGTGGACATTCCACATGATAATTCATCCACTCACTCCTCCTCCCTACAAAGTATGAATTTTCTACATGATAATCCACTCATTCTCTCCTCCCTACCAAGTATTGATTTTTCTACATGATCACTCACTCATTCCTCCTTACAAAATGTGAACCTTTTTCATGATAATTATTCTTTTACCAGTATACTGCTCCAATATTTCTGAACCAAATATATTGATTAATTGTTTTCCAAGAATAGACTGATCTCATTCTTCGCATTCATCTTATCAGCTCCTGATTTTATCTCAGACCCTATGGTGACACAGAAACATCTCACACCAGTCTTTAAAGTTGAAGATATCCTCAACTAGTATGCATGGGTATGTGAAGTATCTAACTAGTATGTGTTGCCACAGTAGGATTTCAAACCAAGACTGTATTATGGTTCAGCAAATGATCCACCTTAATGCTGTCCTTTTCAACATTTTAACTAAAAAGTGACCTTTGGGACATCAGTACGCAGCTTGTCTCCAAACATTCCTTAACACTTTACAGAAGCACAGCAATCCTTGGATAAACCATAACTATCAAAGTGGGAATCAATATTATGTGATAGTGAAAGATGCATGATGGAAATTTTCAGCAAAAAGAGCTTTATTAAAATACATTATCAGTCTGATTCGATGTCTCGAGTAAATTCATTATTGATTAACTTCTACTTTCTCCAAATGTATATGTATTCTAGAACCTAGACATCTAGGAAACATTCATGTCGCATCAGGGTCCACTGTGATAATAGATGCAGGGTTTTATGGCCTGCAAATTTGACACTTTTGCCACACACGTTCATCAAAATAGTTTCATTATATGGGTCTGACATATGCCCCAAATTTCAGTGTGAAAACACTGGTATGCTGAGTGTTTTTGGTAATATCAGGAATTTTCAAAATTTTGAAATTGGTTAAAAACTTTTTTTTCCTGTATATCATGACTATATAATTATACTCACTGACGGATATCTATTTAAACATACTAAAATAATATATTGAAAAGGGACTTCCTACATTGGGCTACACACCTAGGTTAGACTAAAATAGATTTCCTGCTTAAAATTGTAATATATTTCGTGGCATATTAATTGAGTCAAGTGATTTCATTTGATTTCCATTTGATCTGATATACGTAGTAAAAATGGGTTTCATCGTAGAAAGAGTCTATATGACCATGCGAAGGTCGCCAAACAGTATTTAAGTGCTTACTATTTTTAGAATGGAGATTTCATTTCAAGTTTACCAAATTCAAATACCATTTTGTCATAGTTTTGGCAGTTTTGGCAGTTTTGGATTTTATTTATTAATGATAATGAGATGCTTTTTATCCATTTCATAATTACTTTATTTTGTTAAGACATTAATAGCATTCCCCCCCATATACTCCCTTTAAAATTGCAACGTATTTTGTGACGTATCAAACAAGTCACATGATTTAATATTGATTTCAATTTGATTATCATACCAGTTTACATACTGTTGGATTTGATTCATCTTATAAAGAGACTGAATGGTAAAGTGAATATCAACTCTACCTCTACACCCATGTACTTTTATCCAAATAGAAATCTTTATTTCCAAGACTTTTCTTCTTTTTTTTTAGTGTTATAATTAAATTCTTAAACAATGTAATTATTTAGAAATTAAAAACAGTTTTTAGCTCCACTTACAAATAAGGAGCTCCAATATTGTACATGCCATGGTGATGGCATTGTTTAAGTTTTATTACAGATTTTAGCAAGTTTCTATCTCAATAACTTCTGCTGATACACCAATGACACTTCACGCTACCATGAAAGGGATTGAGGAGGATAACTGGGCCCTTCTCAGCTATTTGGAAATAGTAATGGCCGTCACTTTTTAAATTGTATTTTCTATTAGAAATAAGATAAATAAAAAACTATGTTTTAAATTTGTTGTTTGTTAATTCCTCAGATAGAAAAAACAATATCTTGACTCAATTCTCAGAAAATGGATCAAATTTGTATTTGAAACTTGAAATGTCAAGGAATATCAGTCATCCATTTTGGCTGGAAAATGAGGGGACTTCAATCATGGCCAAATTTTCCCCTTTTAATCTATATGACAACAGTAAGTCATTTGCTAACATTTAAATGAAATAATACTTGTAACTATTCAATATAACTATTAAATGAATATGTTACAATTGATAAAAAAAACTTGTTAGAAATTGATGCATACGCCTATTACGGCATCCGTCAAAACAAGAAGAGTTGTCGGCATTAAAAAAAATATATTACTCATGTTGTGATGATCAAAGAACATCCACATGTTTGGAAAACATATTTCCATCGCAGGTTTTAAAATAACACACTTTGTATATAACAATGACAAAGCTGTAAAATTCAAATTTTATTCGGGAATCGAAATGTCCGTCAATTCCGTAATTGGCGTATGCCGAGTCACGAATCCACTAAAACGATCTAGGGGACTTTTTTATCGGGAGTTAAAATTTGCCTGAGACCGTTTTATGTGTACTACGTCATCGATACATGTCTCCAACTGTGACTGATGACCCACCCACTACTGTACTATCACAGTTAACTGATCATCAAGCTGACCTGAGGTCAGTATCTATACACCAATGTATTTCATCAAAGCAAGCTTTCAATAGAACTTACTTACTGGTTCATTTAAGTAGTACTACTGCAGTCAGCCATGTAAAAAATCCATGTTGCTAGGTTGTTTAGTGTCTGAATGTATTGAAATGATACTCACCATGATGGTAAATAAAACAAAATTTCTTTGCAAAAACATTAATAAGTTCTGTACTGATACTCTATTGTAAAAAGAGTTAAATTTATTGTAAATAATTTATAAATTTATAATTTCTAAACAATTTGTTATATATTTTTCAGTTTGTCTCACCACCTAATGATGAACTAGCTGACACCCATGGGATATGGGTCCAGTTTTACAGTCGAGGGCAGGCTGGATGTTGGAACAAAAACTTCTTTTTGTCTCCAATTTTGATATTGTGCACCGTCTTGATCAACCAGCCTTGTTACAGATTGGCTCAAGATCTTATTATCATTTTCTTTTTGTAGTGTCCATAATTATTTAAAGACTCATTAAACTTCCTAAACGGTTGTTTTTAGTTTTAATGCAAGTCAGTTTTAATCTTCACAATAATAGAATACATGTTTATTTGATTACTGAGACTTTGCAAATGGAAAAATAAATATAAAGCATATTATTAGCTAGTACATAATTATGAACGGGTTTTGTTTACAAATTAATGTTCGTCTCTTTTCGATAAATACATTGAACAGAAAACGAGGAGTTACTTATTTTGGAACGCCTCGGTTGGTAATATATGATCACTTCATTTCAGAGAGAAACATAGTATGGTGAACTGTAGGGGATGCAGTTAAAAATTCAAATAACGGTCTGCAGTTTGAAAGTTTTTAAGAACATCCCCTTTGTTCCCCTTGGTGTATTAATGAACTGGAACCCACAAGCTAATTTATTGCATGTTAGCAACGAATCAACCATATAGAATTAAAAATAAATTTACGCTTTTAATAACTGAACTTAACAAACACAATATTGACTATGATAAAGTGTTTTGTGACGTAGTGTCGTGTGTGATAGTATCATGCGTATATACAAGGGAGGATCCTAAGTACGAGTTACCAGACCAAAATACATAATGTTAGTGAAGCCATAACTCCAAACTTGTTAATGTACCCCTTATATAACGGTCTTAATGGTATTAATCTACACACTACCACTGCAGTATTCATTTGTGTACTTCCGAACACTAGGGGCGGCACAGTCGGAAAGAACCGAGTCATTACAGTATAACAAAAGTTTAAGGAGGCTTTAATATATAGTATACTTAACTAAATTCTTGATTTAAAACTGTGTGCATATTTGAACATTCACTGTCACTTATAAATGTGTTTTGGGTAAAAGTTCCTTGCTAAGTATGATACTGAATTTTGTATAATCTGCTTTTAAAATATTCAAATGTTTATGACAAACAGATGTTAAAAACAAAAAATAATGCCATCTTAACGTTCCATTTATATCTTGCAGCTATATCTTTAATTATTATCAACTTATAATAACTATTTGAATTGATTATAGCGTTTGTGTCCTTTATTGTGTTTTACCCAAGTGCAAATCATTCAGATTGAATGTATGTACATGTTTCAATAAAAATCAATAAAAAATGTTCACCTTAATTGTGTGTTTAATTAGATGAGTAAAATTTGAGAATAGTCCACTTAAATGCATATGGAGTCACAGGTAAAGTTAATTTCTTTAGCACTTGATAAACCACTTCAGGGGTATTCAAATAATATTATTTATTACAAATGATATTGGAGTAATAGGCGTCACTTTTTTTTGGTTGTCAAAATGTCAACAGTAATGTCCGTACATAAAAGTGTCTATATAATTATTAAATGTCACTTTAACTCTAAAATATAATATGAGAGACATTTGAAGAAATCTGATTGACTTGTCCATAACAAGATTTTCTATGGGAAAGAGGATCTGCTTAAAGGAAAAAAAGAAATGCAGCTACTTTTTCTTAATGGTAGTTGTTTCCAGTGTATGAAAACCGGATAAATGAATTACTTAACAGTTACTTAATAGTGATTTTGGCAGGAAAAAACTGTTTAAAATGAAAATTAGATTTGTCAAGATAATGGGTGTCACTTTGTGGTGTCTTTACTGAAAACAATAAAAAGTTGTTAAATAAGCCCTACGCTATCTTTTTATTATCAGTTTAAGCATTTGTGATATATCTATAAGTGTCATGAAATGAAATTAAGTGGTTTTACCCATATCTAAAATTTGAGAGATAATTTCCTAATAGCTGAGAAGGGCCCAACTCCGTTTTGGTTTTAGCCAGAGTTATGGCCCTTGTATACTTGGGGGTAAGCAAACTCAGTCTCAGTAAGCAATCAATGAAACTTAAAAAATGTCTTGACACTATCATAAAGAGGACTGAGGGAACAAGTCAAATATAACTCTGTTTTGATATTTGGCAGAATAACGGCTCCTCTGTACTTAAAAATTTGGTTAACTTATATATAAGAGATTTTAGCAAGCTTTTGTCATACATCAATTAAACTTCACACAAATGTTCACCACCATCAAGGGCATTTAAAGGTACAAGATGGATGACTTTTATTTATGGTCCTTGTTTTTGTTAACATACTCCTCCCACCTCTGTACTTCAGATGTATGTTCACTTTCATCCAAAGGACTGTTGGTTGTTGGTAACTCCATTTTTTTTTAATTGAGAAAATTTGGTTAAATATTATAGCAGGTTCTGCTCATATCTCAATAACTGCCAGTCATATATCAATGAAACTTCACTTGTCTCTTCACTGAACCCAGTTATTTCTCCTTGACCTAACAATGTTTCTGTGAAAATTAAGACAAAATCAGTTCTAAATTTAAATTTTTATTATTAATCTCTATTATAATCACACGTGTCCTTAATTAGAGCCCTTGGTATTGGATCATTTTCAACCCACAAGATACTTTTTGAACAAATTTATTATAATAGAACTATAACTATTTGGTGATCATTTCTACATAAATATTTTCAAAATCTGTTTGGCTGTTCATGAGAAAAAGGTTTTCTTAAGTTTTATACTATTTTCAGTAATTCAGTACTTTTCAGACCATTTTTAATTTTAAATTGAATAAAACAATCTTATGCATAGTCTCATATGCATGAAAAACACCCATGTGAATTCTGAGATAAGTGGTCTAGTTGTTTCATAGAAAGCTGCTAACAGAGGACAGACTAAGGATGTATGAGACAACAGACTGGACATCACAGACGACAGACTATGGACATCACAGACGACAGACTACAACCATCACAGATGACAGACTACCGACATCACAGACAGCAGATTACAGAAGTCACAGACGGCAAAATACAGACAACACACAATCGCATGAGCCTTTCTTGCCATTAACCGCAGAGGTGATCTAGGGGTAGGGCATCCGCATCTCATGCAGATGGTCACGATTTCAATCCCTGGCCAGTTCATATGTCACCAAACTCTGAATCCTGCCTAATTATTGTCGGCCATTTGATTGTAACCAGTTGGTGTAAGCATCAGCAAGTGGGGAATTAGCTTGTAGGCAGCCTACACACAATTGGTATTTCGATGACACACATGGGGTCAGTCTAACTTCTAGCAGTAGACTTAATTCAGTGTCCAATACAATACATAAATCTTTTGGTGTTTAACACTTTTATTTTGGTTTGATTAATAACAATAAATTAAGATAGTTTATAGGTTCCAAAATATTAAATTAACACAGTTTGAATAAGTTCTTAAGTAAGTAACAATTGTCCTTAGTAATAATTTTAAAATAACTGACTAATGATTTAGTTCTGTTTGGCTATCATAAATTATATAATGGCTAGAGTTATGCCATTTAAAATACTAAGTCCTATCTCTCCGTCTCTTATTTATCTATATGTATTCTCTTTCCTATTTTAAAAACCTTTCTTTATATCATAAGTTCCTAAAATGGATTAGCCAATAAAATTAATTTTGAATATTTAACCAATAAAAATCATTATAACAATAATTAATCAATAAATTCTAATTTTACATATATTTTGACCTAAAGCTGTTAAGCTGCTGGAAGTTAATAATTAAGGTTTTCTTATCAAATGTAATCAGCATAATATAATCAAACAAACTATAACAGTCAAACAAGTCCTGGAAATAAGCAATTATGTTGTTCTTATGTCAACACTGTCATGTCAACTCAAAATCAATTGATTATAATTATCAACATCTGGAGGCTTTTCTCCAAAACAATAATACTTGGATTTTATGACTGAATGACTAAGATTTTAAAATTTGATATTACATAGAAATGAAAATTTAAATACCTTCTCTTATTAACTAAAATAGAGTTGTTAATAACACGTAAAGGGTTTCTTGTTACACCTTAGCTTGTATAACGATTATTATAATGAAACTTGTATATATTGGTACTGCATATTAACAAAATTCTCACCTATTAACAAAGCTCTACACACAATCAGATATATACACCATTTTACAATAAACGTAAGTTAAAAATTTAGCTTTTACCTTTTTAATTGAAACTTATTATTTATATTTATTTTATTATTTTAATTATTTGATAACAGCAATAAAATTATAACAGTAATTTTATGCCTGTTACACATACCAAAGATAAGAAAAATGGTACTAGAAGCTTCCTCTCTTGGCTCTCAGCATTTAACAAATAATTCTGGTTGGTTCGGTGTCAGTATATTGTAACTGAATGGAGTATCATACAATCTGTGCACCGAGGTACTTGGAAGTGGCAGTGCTTAGAATACTGTCTCAAGTAGACACAGTCATGATATAACTGAAAAATTGTTGAAAGCGACGCTTAACAATAATTTCATGCCTTTAGCCAGTAAAGCTAAAAATGCACACAAATACAAGTTAAACAAGAGGCCCAAGAGGGCCTGAGGACTCTCTACTGACTCATGAACCCTCGGGGCGGGGTCATTTTTAACCCTAGGGACACCATTTGAACAAATCTAACAATACTATAGTTGGTCATCATTACTACATAAACATTTTGAAAATATATTGGGCTGTTCATGAGAAGAAGATTTTAAGTTTTGGACTATTTTTAGTAACGGCGGCCATCTTGAATTTCAGATCGAAAAAAAATCTTCTGTATTGTCTCCTATGCAACAGAAACATGCATGTAAAGATACAGTTTAATTGGCCTAGTGGTTTCAGAAAGGATGAAAGAAAAAGAGAATTTTCTGTTTTCCCATAGTATCCCTACGTATAATTCAAAGTCCCCTTACAGGGCCCCTATAAATGTTAGCCCCTTAATTCTTATCTGCAATCAAACCCCTACACATAGGGATAATTTATGCCAAATATGAACAATTCTGACATACCGGTTGTCAAGAAAACGATTTTAGTAATATTGAATTTTGACCCTTTTGGGGCCCCTCCTGACCCCTTTAGACAGTGGAACCCATTCATTTTTACAAATCTGAACCTCCTTCACCAAACAATGCTTCTGTGAAGATATAGGCAAAATCATTTCAATTTAAAAAAAAAATATATAATGACATGTGTCCCCTAACTGAACCCTAGGGGTGGTGTCATATTTAACCCTAGGGACACCATTTGAACAAATCTAACAATACTATAGTTGGTCATCATTACTACATAAACATTTTGAAAATCTGTTGGGTCGTTCATGAGAAGAAGATTTTTTAAGTTTTGGACTATTTTTAGTAATGGTGGCCATCTTGAATTTCAGATAAAAAAAAAATCTTCTGTATAGTCTCCTAAGCAACAGAAACATGCATGTGAAGTTTCAATTTAATTGGCCTAGTGGTTTCAGAGAAAGTGCTGCTAACAGACGACAGACGACGGACGACAGACAACGCGCCATCGCATAAGCACTTCTGGCCTTTGGCCAGTAGAGCTAAAAATTGAAGGAAAAAAACATCAGGTAGATGAACAATACCTCACAATATCTAAAAAGGTTATAAATTATTGATGATTTGCTTCTGAAGAATAATTGTGAGACAAAATTTCTATTGAAATATTGCTTCCTGACACTATAAAACGATCAATTATTGCCACTTTTATTGAATAATAAATAAGCTTTAGGGGGTAGAATACGCAATAAAATAGATCATATAAACACACTTATTACATGATTATGACAATAATGATTTTAAATGATTGCAAAAACATGATAATGAAGCTATCAGTTATTGGAGAGGTCTTCAGAGATGGCAAATTATATGTTCTGGATTAAATGACAGACAAAGTCTTAATCATGCTGCGCTGTGCATGTTCAGTAAAATATACATCTATATAATAACATGATGTTGCAGCTAAGCTGCTAGTTTATTTATTAATACTATAGGCATATTTTATGTAATTAATATCGTATTGATTGATGTGACAAGCATGATAGCTGCATTAAACCTGTATCAATGGTGAATTTACTCTTAAAAAAAATTGTCTACAATTAAAAATCACTTCACTATATTTCTACTGAAAAACATGTGAGCCCATTCAGATATTTTGTTGCGCTCCTTCTAAACTGAAATCCTGAATCCGCCCCTGTGTATAACGGGTCAAATTGAAATCACACGACTCCTTTAATACGTCATAAAATATGATACACTTTTAAGCAGGAAATCTATATCAGTCTAACCTAGGTGCATAACCCAAGCTAGGAAATCATTTTTTAATATACTATTTTGACATATTAAATAGATATCCTTTTAATATGGGGTCAGTGAGCTTGCAGTGGAAAAAAATGTTTTAGCCGATTTTAAATTGTTTAAAAATCCTGATATATCCCTTTTAAGAAGAAGTATATCAGAATTGTTCAAAAAATTTAAATTGGCTAACATTGTTTTCCCAATATATCGTGTCTGTACTGCTCTGTGGATATTCTCACTCGTCTGGTATTGATTACAGATTATCTATTTAAACCTGCAAATAAAAATATATTGACAAGGTATTTATAACTTGATCTACACATCAAGGTTAGACTAACATAGATTTCCCGCCTCAAATTTTAACATATTTTCTGAGGTATCAAATGATTTTATTTTCATTTTTATTTGATTCATCATTCCGGTTTACATTGCTCTATTTGTTTCATTTTAGAAAGATTCTGAATGACAAGGTGGTGGTCATCAAGCGACATTGTTATGTGCGACCAGAGAATCACATGGTCATCAAGCAGTATTTATGTGTGACCAGAGAATCACATTGTAATCAAGCAGTATTTATGTGCGACCAGAGAATCACATTGTAATCAAGCAGTATTTATGTGGGACCAGAGAATCACATGGACATCAAGCAGTATTTAAGTGCGACCTGAGAATCACATGGTCATCAAGCAGTATCTATGTGCAACCAGAGAATCACATGGTCATCAAGCAGTATTTATGTGGGACCAGAAAATCACATGGTCATCAAGCAGTATTTATGTGGGACCAGAGAATCACATGGTCATCAAGCAGTATTTATGTGCAACCAGAGAATCACATGGTCATCAAGCAGTATTTATGTGTGACCAGAGAATCACATGGTCATCAAACAGTATTTATGTGCGACCAGAGAATCACATGGTAATCAAGCAGTATTTATGTGGGACCAGAGAATCACATTGTAATCAAGCAGTATTTATGTGGAACCAGAGAATCACATGGTCATCAAGCAGTATTTATGTGGGACCAGAGAATCACATTGTAATCAAGCAGTATTTATGTGGGACCAGAGAATCACATGGTCATTAAGCAGTATTTATGTGGGACCAGAGAATCACATTGTAATCAAGCAGTATTTATGTGCGACCTGAGAATCACATGGTCATCAAGCAGTATCTATGTGTGCCCAGAGAATCACATGGTCATCAAGCAGTATTTATGTGGGACCAGAGAATCACATGGTCATCAAGCAGTATCTATGTGTGCCCAGAGAATCACATGGTCATCAAGCAGTATTTATGTGGGACCAGAGAATCACATGATCATCAAGCAGTATTTATGTGGGACCAGAGAATCACATGGTCATCAAGCAGTATTTATGCGCAACCAGAGAATCACATGGTCATCAAGCAGTATTTATGTGCGACCAGAGAATCACATGGTCATCAAACAGTATTTATGTGCGACCAGAGAATCACATGGTCATCAAGCAGTATTTATGTGTGACCAGAGAATCACATTGTAATCAAGCAGTATTTATGTGGGACCAGAGAATCACATGGTCATCAAGCAGTATTTAAGTGCGACCTGAGAATCACATGGTCATCAAGCAGTATCTATGTGGGACCAGAGAATCACATTGTAATCAAGCAGTATTTATGTGGGACCAGAGAATCACATTGTAATCAAGCAGTATCTATGTGCAACCAGAGAATCACATGGTCATCAAGCAGTATCTATGTGGGACCAGAGAATCACATGGTCATCAAGCAGTATTTATTTGTGACCAGAGAATCACATTGTAATCAAGCAGTATTTATGTGGGACCAGAGAATCACATGGTCATCAAGCAGTATTTAAGTGCGACCTGGGAATCACATGGTCATCAAGCAGTATCTATGTGCAACCAGAGAATCACATGGTCATCAAGCAGTATTTATGTGGGACCAGAGAATCACATGGTCATCAAGCAGTATCTATGTGGGACCAGAGAATCACATGGTCATCAAGCAGTATTTATGTGCGACCAGAGAATCACATGGTCATCAAGCAGTATCTATGTGTGACCAGAGAATCACATGGTCATCAAACAGTATTTATGTGCGACCAGAGAATCACATGATCATCAAGCAGTATTTATGTGGGACCAGAGAATCACATGGTCATCAAGCAGTATTTATGTGGGACCAGAGAATCACATTGTAATCAAGCAGTATTTATGTGGGACCAGAGAATCACATGGTCATTAAGCAGTATCTATGTGGGACCAGAGAATCACATTGTAATCAAGCAGTATTTATGTGGGACCAGAGAATCACATGGTCATCAAACAGTATTTATGTGCGACCTGAGAATCACAGGGTCATCAAGCAGTATCTATGTGTGCCCAGAGAATCACATGGTCATCAAGCAGTATTTATGTGGGACCAGAGAATCACATGGTCATCAAGCAGTATTTATGTGGGACCAGAGAATCACATGGTCATCAAGCAGTATTTATGTGTGCCCAGAGAATCACATGGTCATCAAGCAGTATTTATGTGGGACCAGAGAATCACATGATCATCAAGCAGTATTTATGTGGGACCAGAGAATCACATGGTCATCAAGCAGTATTTATGTGGGACCAGAGAATCACATGGTCATCAAACAGTATTTATGTGCGACCAGAGAATCACATGGTCATCAAGCAGTATTTATGCGCAACCAGAGAATCACATGGTCATCAAGCAGTATTTATGCGCGACCAGAGAATCACATGGTCATCAAACAGTATTTATGTGCGACCAGAGAATCACATGGTCATCAAGCAGTATTTATGTGTGACCAGAGAATCACATTGTAATCAAGCAGTATTTATGTGGGACCAGAGAATCACATGGTCATCAAGCAGTATTTAAGTGCGACCTGAGAATCACATGGTCATCAAGCAGTATCTATGTGCAACCAGAGAATCACATGGTCATCAAGCAGTATTTATGTGCGACCAGAGAATCACATGGTCATCAAGCAGTATTTATGTGCGACCAGAGAATCACATGGTCATCAAGCAGTATCTATGTGCGACCAGAGAATCACATGGTCATCATGCAGTATTTATGTGTGACCAAAGAATCACATGGTCATCAAGCAGTATTTATGTGGGACCAGAGAATCACATGGTCATCAAGCAGTATTTATGTGGGACCAGAGAATCACATGGTCATCAAGCAGTATTTATGCGCAACCAGAGAATCACATGGTCATCAAGCAGTATTTATGTGCGACCATAGAATCACATGGTCATCAAACAGTATTTATGTGCGACCAGAGAATCACATGGTCATCAAGCAGTATCTATGTGTGACCAGAGAATCACATTGTAATCAAGCAGTATTTATGTGGGACCAGAGAATCACATGGTCATCAAGCAGTATTTATGTGCGACCAGAGAATCACATGGTCATCAAGCAGTATTTATGTGTGACCAGAGAATCACATTGTAATCAAGCAGTATTTATGTGGGACCAGAGAATCACATGGTCATCAAGCAGTATTTAAGTGCGACCTGAGAATCACATGGTCATCAAGCAGTATTTAAGTGTGAACAGAGAATCACATGAATGTTTCTCCGAATATGCAAAAGTCACAGCCCCGCTTTGGGTGTCAATGTATCATGACAAGAAAAATATGTAGCCAGTCCTGGACTTGAGCCTTAGAAATTTCGCTTTCAGGGTGGATGCACTAACAACCGGACTGCTGGCATAAAATGTTCAGTTACAGTAATGTATACACTGACACCTAGTTATATTTTATCCAAGCAATAAGTCTTGTTATTATGAGTTTCTCTTGGCAACCCCAATACAAGATAAAATATAAGTTCTTCCAAAGGAGATGAAGTCGACTACCTAGTTTAATGTAATGGTGGTTAAGATAAAAATGGGTGAAGGTCGCCATGTGTACACACCAACTGGCCATCTGATTGGTTAAATAAAAACTTGCATTTTCACATAAACAAACTGGGACTTGAAGAAAGATCTTTTCCTATCAAACGATTTTTATTTTAATGCAACTGCCATGCCAAACAATGTGTATATACTCAGAGTGATACATCAGTAAGCAAACTAGCAGTGGTGCCATGCAGTTAGTTTTGGGTTTGTGATCTTTACTCCATAGATACGCATTTTCACCGCACCAATCACAGAAGGCCTTTGAAAACAGTGCAGGAAGAGTTCAGATTGCTCGTAACTTAACAAGCAATCAGAACACTGCCTGCACTGTTTTCCACTCTGTCAATTAATATAAACATAATTCACCAAATAATTCAAAAGGCTTATGTATTACGTCCAAAGGCATCTATATAAGGTGTCCAAAGGTGTCTATATTAGAGGTGTCCAAAGGCCTCTATATTAGAGGTGTCCAAAGACATCTATATGAAGTAAAAGGTTATTACACAAGACAGAACACAGTCATAAAGCCCCATGAATCCTAGTCATCTAATGCATTAGAATTCTTTTTTATAAATTATTTACTTAAATGGCACCTTCATAGGATTTCTTTTACTTGGTATATGACATTGTCAGTTATATATTTTGCATATTTACTATTTTATACCCCACTGAATTTAAACCCCAACACCAAACCCAACACCAAACCCAACACCAAAACCGCCTGGCCAAACATTCTTGATCCGTCAATGTACATATTTTTCTTTAATGACCATTATTATGTACTTTCCTTTCCTTTCCATGTACTCTCTCTCTCTCGCTCTCCGATCTCCAATCTCCCTTGTAGCCAGATATCAGACAGAATTAACCACACCTCACATCCAATCAATCACATTACAGTGAACACAGACTGGGGATTTTCCATAAGATTTTCCATTCATGCCATGTGTATCAATATCACAGTAGTGGAAGGAATACACCAGAACGTGTGTACGGCAGACTGACATTATGGCAATTTTGTTTACAATCCGTGGGTAAGAAATGTTGTTGTTTTTTTTTTAAGTTTTCTTAGCGCGCAATGCCAAAAGTGCCCTTGACAAAACAATTCCTTTATTTTTTTGTGACATTTTATAAGATTTTTTAAAAAATGTCTTCATTATTTCTCATTCTGCAGAAAAAGAAAATGCGTTGACTTTTCCCCGAGTGAACAGCTTTTGAAATATTTCTCCTCTCACTATTTTTCTATCTTTTTGTTTAATGAGCTGGAACAAAATGAAGCAAGATTTTAAAGTTTTCCATCCTGTATTTGGATCATTCCGTTCTAATTTTAAGATATATGTTTAATACTGCAAACTTAGCTGGGTCTATGTCATTTGTAAATGATAATCACAAACAACAAGTTAAGAGGTATATTACATAAGAAAAGCTTTTTTACACAAACTTGAAATTAGATTTAGTGGCTCAGACCTTCAATCTACACTAAGCAGTATCACATACACTACAGTGGATATGGACGAGAAAACTGGCAGAATAAAAAACTCTATACATACTGCTGCAGTAAACACCCTGTGGTGCTACGAAACAATAGCCAACAAGCTGTTCCACTCTGCCTTCAACATGTTTGGAGAAACAACCAGACACAAATAATCCCATCCCACACAACATTCCTTACATACAGAGATGGTAATGTTATAACATGAATGGTTACAAAAAATCTATTTCCAGATAGTACATTAACGTCATTCTGTATTTCATTTTGTGCTCCCATTTTTTTAAGAGACAAGCGTCATATGTTGAAGTAGCCTTCTCTAGATGTTCAAACATCAAATCAATACCCACATTCACGTTTATGAATATAGTTATAAGTGATAGTGATATTTTAATAAGTAAAACATATTTCAAAGCACTAATCAATGATTTCCACTAGACTTTTTTTATGTAAATATATAGATATATATGTAAATATTTTGTCATATATGACCACAAATGTTCAACATAGGATACCTATAACCCTTTACTCCATAAATATGTGTTTTCCCGCACCAATCACAGAAGGCCTTTGAAAACAGTGCAGGAAGAGTTCAGATTGCTGGTTACTAGCAATCTGAACACTTCCTGCACTGTTTTCCACTCTGTCAGTCAATATAAACATAATTTACCCATTGATGATACATGCTTTCAATTTGGAAGAGTCCAAGAAAATGCTTATGGAGCAAAGGGTTCTATCCACGAAATTGTAAGCACTTCTGACATCAGTTTATACACATTTGTTTTGCTTAGAGCTTATGATTATGAACTGCCTTGTTTGAACCAGTACAGAGTCTCATTTTTCAAGAGGCATCGGGTCAAGCCGGGGATCAAACCAGCAACCTCTGGCATGAGCGGCCAAAAACATATCCACTTCAGTACTGCTTCATTTAAACTTCCGTCTTTAACTGTCAATAAGATCCTTCTGCATCTTTTGTTAATGAAATGCATAGAATGGTTATAATTGGGAAAAATATATAACAATGCCAGGTCTGAACATTATTGTAGGTCTTAGTTAGGAGTGTGAAGATTGGTAAATTGTTAATTCAGCATAATTTTTATGCAATCAAGTGCTAACAGATAATCATTTAACCTAACCAATGTTTCCTGGTATCCTGGAAAACCAGTACTCGAACACAGCCCATCTCTGCAAGTAACTGATAACTCTCCTACTTGAATCAACAGTGAGAGATGAATGATAATGAGACACAATGTTGTATATCAATCATCACGGAGGCTGTGACTGGGTGAGGATTCAAACTCACAACCCTTGTATTGATAGTCAAACGCGCTACTGACCGAGCTACACAGGCCCGGACGTGTGAAGAAAAAAACATGTGCAAAAATAACAATTTGCATGCATCTCATTTATGTGATTGTTGACCTTTGAAATAATGAATGAAATCAGATTGCAGGATACGGGAGAGGAAAACAGAATAGCATTACTGCCAAAATTATGACTATGGATAAATCTGCATTCTGAAATTGCAAAATGCATTAACACTTCTGTGCTAATGAGTATTTTGATTCCCGATTAAGAAATAGTTATTTGGTTTCAATTTCACTCAAATTTTTTATAAATTTGCATTAAGTGGGCTAGTACTTAGAAGACCTACAATTTTCAGAAAAGTGTTAAGTGAAATTTAATAAAAAATGCTCTATCTTAATTTAAAGTTCTAGAAAAACGTCAATATCAAATAGTGCATAACTAAATTAAGTCCAATATCAACAATGACATGTACCTCTGATAAAAATTTAATGTCAATAGGTCATTTCATGTTCCTGTTGACTATCTGGTACATCTTGCTTAATTATTCGTTACTGTTACATTGAAGCATCTTTAAAAATTAAAGAATTAAAATAACATAATAGGTCAACGAATGGATAGACGACGGACAATTTACCATGACATAAGCCTTGCTGGCCTTTGGCCAGTAGAGCTAAAAACATATATACAAACTGTAACAATACCAGCAGTACAAAACGCGCATTTATCAGGATTGTTTCAACAGTGAAAGATACAGAGATTGTTTATATTAAAATTTATCCAAGTATCATACCAGTATAAGGAATTGAAACAAAGTTCGCCATAACTAAGACATTCAAATCTTTGTGAGCTTTCAAAACTAACACGATTTCAAACAAAGTCTACACAAACTACTTACCTTTCACAGCCACTATCATTCATTTCAGTTGATTTCTTCTGGCTTCTACAATTCTCAAAAATAGTCGTGTTATTAGACAAATGTAAACTAAATACAACAAAAAGACGACATCAATATCCCTCGCCATGGGGTAGTGTTGTTTAGATTCATCGATTATAATCGATAAATGATCGAAAACACTCATCTGATTCTACTATCAATGATGAAATTGCACAATCGAAAATGTTGTTTTAAGTTCATTTGGCTTCTTATGTGATAAAAGACATGTATTTTGAGCAAAAATTGAAACTATATTAGTCTATTAGAATAACTATAATAAGGGCTAAAATACCTACCCAATAATTTTGCCCCTACTCTTATAACTGTATAAGTATTGCATATCTCCCAAAATAATATTTTTATTGTTTGTTATTGCCAAAATGTTGGTTAATATCCGATGTTTCTGTTATATGTGCGGATTGTCACTTGGGCGATCAGAGTAAGAATCCTATGACAAGAAATATACTTCTTTGTTCATTTCCCTGGCAACACTATATTTGTTCCAACAATGCTCCATAAACGTTTTCTTTCAACATCACACATAACTAACACAGGAAGCATGACTTTCTATATATATTTATTTCTTACAATGTTACAACTGTCATTTTAACTTAAATGAGTTCTATTAACATGTATATGCACACTTCTAAAATATAGTTCAAACATGTTCCCCATTTTAGTATATAACTGTTCCTAATTAAAACCTAACCATTTATCTCGATCAAACTATGCAACTTAACATAAGTAAAACTCTCTAAACTAAAAACTTGACTTAACATCTCGCCTGCCATAGTAAAACTGACAACTGCCTTTTATTCACTCGCTATTCGAGAACGAAACCCCAATCTACTTCCAATAATCAGGGTTCGACATTAACCCATGTCCGACTGACAAAGTCTAGTATATACTTGGTCCGGTCATGTTCTACTGGAGTGAAGGTAGCCTGACTGGTCGTGTTAAATTAAAATTAAGAAATCAGTTAAAAAGCACAAAAACCTGAGCTAATAATGTATATCATTGAATCAATTATAATCCACCTGCTGACGAGCATGTAATATCATTGATTATTGATAATTTGTAGCATTACGGCGAACGCAAAAACACAAAACGTAGAATTACTAAGCGGCCCAAACTAAGCAGCATAACTCTAACTTGTTCTAATGACGCAATATATTAAGCGGCGTAACTCTTCTGGGTACGATCGGCTTCAGTTATTTCCATTCTATATTTTACGTCATTAGAAGACCAATTTATGATTTATTGATATTAACGACGAACAACACCTTTCGACATGTCTCTATTCAATTTTGGCTTCACGGGGGGAAAAGATCGGGATGATAATGACAAAAATACAAAAGGCAGAACTGGAACTAAGTTAACTTATGAGAAAACTCTGATTGTGACCAACTTTCAGTACTACGTCTGGAGTCATAGTTACAATATTCGTCTTGTCTAGTTGAACTTTGGTCAGGTCTAATAGTTTTACTGAGTTACTAGCCCGGTGATCTAGTGGAAAAAAAAGTAAATGTTGAACCCTGGTTATGGTCATCAAAGTAATCTTTTTCATAAACCAGTCATTTTCCTGTTCAGATGTCCACTCTCTCCCGCTAAAATGCCCATAAAACCCAGTTCATATCTCTAATTCTAGTCCCTTTATGTTATATTTTGACAGGGTAATTCATCATAAGTGACCTCTGAAATATTCCCATTCTGACCAGTACAGAAGGACTAGGATTTTTGTAATCTCAACTTAACTATAAAATAAAATAATAAATGAGTGACTGACTATAATACAGTTTTTCATATCCATAAAATGAGACATGCCCCCAGACACCACTAGGGCCTTGTTGACATCATAGGCAGCTACACCACTGATGGAGGACACTTGTAGTTTTAAAAAAAACTTTGATTATTTTCCGATTATAATCAAAAGGTCTCTGCTGTTTCGATTTGATAATCAAATTTGTTTTTCATCCCAATTGCTAAACTCTAGCTCCAGTTTTTAGTCAACAAAATACTTTTCTTCAAAACTGAGATTTGCTTTTATGTTCATTTAACAGTTTCTGTTTTTATCCAATTATTTTCAGATAGTGGATCAATTTTATCTTTCTGATTTGATAATTGATTATGAAAATTGTCCGATTTTAGTGTTGTGTCTGGAAATGGAGAATTTTATAATTCTCGCTTGATGTCATGGTTATAGAAACAAGTTGGCTGCTTTTAAAAAGCACCCAATGGTTAGGTCTTATAAACGATGTGGCAATTAAAGTGAATGAATGTGTAAGTTTGGTTCCTTGTACAGGGTACTAAATACACGGGTGATACCAAATCCCGACAAAGTTCCGGCTGACAAAGCTAATTCCCGGCTGCACGTGTGCCTGATAGTAACATTGATGTTTAAATGTACTGACCTCAATCATTATGTATTGCCATTTGTATATTTAAAAAAAACTTACCATATATATTGTCTTACGTACTTACTGCTATGTTCTATACAATTTACTACTGTGATAATAATATATTTTAAAATAATTTGCTTGTGGATATATTATTTTTAAAAACAAGTTAAAAATTACTGTTTTTTCCAAAACTTGTGCATTCGGCAATATATCTGATTCTGACGACGTGCTGAAAATATGTCACATCAGTAAACTATCTTTATATTTCTGTGGTATCGAATAAAATAAACAACTGTAGCTGTTAAATTGTGTTATTATTTTCATTGTTACCAGTTCAGCATATTACAATAATTGAGTAAATACATCGTTATTTGAAAATTATTTACATTAACTTGGTAGGAATGTCAGAAACGGTGATAAATTGTCAAAAAAGATAAGTTTCAAGACCTCATTTAAGCAAGGAATTTTATAAAATTCCTTGATTTAAGGCATTATTATTTTTTTCCTGATTAAATAAATTATGCAAAAAACAATTCATAGTGATCTCAATTAGTGCATTGAAACGTCACAGTCAATTATTATACACTAACCGCATTCAAATTTTCCTTTAAGCTGGAAAGTGGTCGGAACACAACTAGGTTTTAATCTCAATAGCGGTTTGTACATTCCTATGATGCACTGTTTAGAAAAACAATGGCCCTCCATGTGGCGAATGCCGTGTTTTTAACACGTGATCCTGACGTTTCAATACTGCAGCGCCTTGAGTCAATTTCCTAACTCACTCATTATGCGACCTAACCAAAAATATCTAAAATGAAAAATCACTCACAGCAAAGCCACTAGAAGACCACTGTACAAAGATCTTGAATGGTTTTGGAGTTTTTCTGAACTGAAATGGAGAATTTTGTAATTTTGGCTGTTTCCTGGAAACAGAAAAAATAATATGAAATAGAAACTCCTCATAGCAAAAGGCACCATCAGGTTGACATGTTTCCAAAGTTTCACTTGTGGCATTATCTTGTACAGTTTAAAATTATGAAATTCAGACAAAGGTTCAAAAAGTAAATAATTACAAAATATATCTAGGTAAGTTGAGGACCCTGCATGTAATTAAGTCGCTGCTTTAATTAAGTAACTGGGGTGGGTCTTTATACCAATCAGAGATGAAATTAATTAATGGAGACACTTTTTCTTTCTAATTTCAGTATAGCTGTGGGTCCCAATAGCATATAAAAGGGGCTGGGTTTAGGCAAAGTCTAAATACTGACAGAATTCAATTCATGACATTAATCCAGCTTAACGAATAAGGTGAATGAGCGGCATTTCCATGTGAGAGCAGTATGGTTTATTCACAAACATATAAACAATATTTAAATCACATTATCATATACAATTGACTGCAGCATGTGGAAGGTTATGGGTTCAATCCTCAGCCAGGTCATACCAGACTTGAAAAAATAATACTAGAAGTTTCCTTGTTTGGTGCTCATCATTTAGAGGATAGTTCTAGATCTGATGGACCTGGTGTCAGTGTAATGTGAATGGGTGGGGTATCATATCATGTCTGAGGCATGTTGCTCCAGTGCGGCAGTGCTATGAATATTGTCTCAAGTAAACACTGTTGCGATCAGGGGTAATTCCATTTTGGAATTTACTCAGGGGGAGGGTGAGGGGGTCCAGGAAATTAAAGTTTAAATCATGTCTTCTAGTGGCCTTTTAAAACTTTATTTTTCATTTTTTAATCTTTTTTTTAACAACGTTTGTGAGCATTCATTTTTTTTAGCATTTACACTCTGAATATTAATTTTATGCCAATCTCCATTCTTTTCTCCTAGCAAATTCGTCATTCTTGTTTTGTAGCATATACTCCGCAAAGTGTACGTAATGTACTTAACAATAAAAATAAACTTTTTCAATTTAATCAGCAATTTATTATTGTTCCTTCTCAAGAGAAGGAACACTTATGGTGGACAATTTACACTTGACTGAGCAGGTAATGGATACAAGGGTACTATCAAAGGCATGCCGAACAGTAAGGTGCCGCCATCTTAATCTGGTTCCCTGTCCTATTATGGTACCCATTCAAAATTTCGTAGTATGCAGAGGAACAGTCTACCGCTTTCTTGGACTCATGCATATTCATTACAAATAGCCTCTATGCCAATGTATATTCATGCGCCTTAGATCAATCTATTGTAAAAATGCAAGTTTTTAACAGTAGACCAACAATGAACAATTATTTGTATAGAGTATTAACCCCTGCATTGAATATTTGATAATAAAGAATAGAGATTAATATAATGAATATGCATAGACTCCCGCCAAATAATCACGTAATGAAATAGTCGCTTGTCACGTTATAATTTAGCTTCAAATATATCTGTGCAATATTTGCAAATGCTGAAGTTCAGGTTTGCAAATGCTTCCTTTCATATATTTTGACTTGTCTAGATCTTTTTTCTTGCGTTCCGTAAACGCATATGTGTAAAATGTGTGTATGTATATATATATGCAGGTGCTCCTATGTGTTAATCACGTGACGAAAAATCCGGGGATGCGCTAGAAGGAACCTTTTGCTAGGCAAAATCTTGTATTTCTATTTAGGTTCAACTATATGCAAATAAAATAATGATATTTGTTTCTAGAAGATACTGTATAATAATTAATTGTTTTAGTACGTATTTGGGAGTAATGTTAAATATTTTCTTTACCCTTGGAAAAGTATACTGAAGGGCGAGGTCCGATTTTGATGTTTACATTGTCATTGATGCTAGTACCGTCAGCAAATATACTGGGTAAGGTGGATTGACAACAGAGGTCATTGTCAAAGTTTGAAATGTAGCGAGAAGTAAACATTTCATGGATACCTCCTTTATTAAAGTACATTTGCACAAGGGAGGAACTATGTATATGGCACAAACAAATTTGTGTAACACACAATATAGATCGTTGATAGAAAGTAATGTTTTCTGAAATTTACAAATCAACAAATCTTATTACAACATCACAACATTTGCATTTTTCCTATGCCTAATCCCCCTTAGGGCTACTTTTTATTGCTTCTATTGAATTTTTAGCCTTTTTTATTTTTTAGGCTTTGATTTCAATTGGTACTCCACAGAATCAATGAGAAGGAACGTATCTATGGAACAAGAGCTATGTTGGACATGGCCAATCCCCCACCAAAGCAAATTCTTGTTCTGTCCACTTCCTGTCAATGCTCTCTATCATTGTATGCAGTTTTAAAGCATTCACTTCAAATCTTTTCAAGGTTTGCTCCAAACAAGGGAAAATTACAAAGGGGAATAATTCTACAAAGACAGAAGAAAGAGTTATGCTTCTTGCACACTACACTTCCTCCCAATATGTGTAAAATATCAACTAAATCCCTTAAACACCTTATGTTCCCGACAAGCATAACAAGAAAATATGGGTGGAACAGATGGATGCTCCCCAAGTGAGTGTTTGACTCTGTACCATATTCCTTTAGTGTTGATGGCTACTTGGTTGAAAAATATCAAACTGCACAGCAGGAACAATATGTGGCTCTGCACTTGACAGAACTCATTCGCAAATCATTGAACCAGAACAAAATGACAATATGTGCATATCCTAGTTAGTTTTACAAAATTAAAACCAGAGGTTGTAGCAAAATAGCGTTATGAAGACAATATGCACATCTCCACTTGGTAATCATGCATCCTAGCAAGTTTCATAAAATTCCAACCAGAGGTTGTAGAGAAATAGAGCTGAGAAGAGTTTGGTCACAGACAGAATGAATGGGCCACAACTCCGTAAAATATCATGAACATAGCAAATTTCATAAAATTCCAACCTGAGGTTGTAGAAAAATAGCATGGACAAAAATCTGGTCACTGACTCAATGAAAGGGCCATAACTGCGTGAAAATCATCGAACCAGAACATAAAGTCAATATGCGCAATTTCCACTTGGTAGTGATGCATCCTAGCAAGTTTCATAAAATTCCAACATGGGGTTGTAGAGAAATAGCGTGGACAAGAATTTGGCCACAAGCAAAATCAAAGGGCCATTTCTCTATGAAAAATCATCAAACCAAAACAGGAAGATAATATGCGCATCTGCACTTGGTAATGATGCATCCTAGCAAGTTTCATAAAATTCCAACCTGAGGTTTTAGGGAAATAGTGCAGACAAGAATTTGGTCACAGACTTAATGTAAGGGCCATAACTCTGTTAAAAATCATCAAACCGGAACACAAAGATATTATCACATGTCCACTTGGTAGTGATGCATCTAAGCAAGTTTCATAAAATTCCAACATTGGGTTGTAGAGAAATAGCATGGACAAGAATTTTGTCACAGACAGAATCAAAGGGCCATAACTCTGTGAAAAATCATTGAACCGGAACACAAAGATATTATGTACATCTGCGGACACAGACCATTAGATAAGGGGTTCATTAACAAGATTAGAAAAGTTATGGTTTCACTAATAGTATGTATCATTAATGGGTTTTCTTTTTTAATAAAAATATATTGATGTCTGCAATAAAACTGCATTGAACATAGTATACATATTATTATTTTTACGCACTGAAAAACAATGAGTAATCGCAGTCAATATTGAGAGGCTACCAAGAGTGGTTTGTTTAGTAAAGTTATTAAAAAGTAATTTTATTTTTAATTTTATATGACAATTCATCGCTTACGTGCAATAAATTAGCTGGTGGGTTCCAGTTTATTAATACTGAGGGGAATAAAGGGGATGTTCTTAAAAACTATCTAATCGCAAGCCATTATTTAATTTTTAACCACATCCCCAACAGTTCCCCATATTATACATGTTTCTCTCTTTCCGAACAAGCTTCGTAACTCCCCGTTTTCTGCTGAAGGTGTTTCGGAAGTTTATTGAGCCTTTAAGAAATCAGTTGCCTGTGAGTTATGAATGATTAATTTGCCAAATAATGAATCTTTTGTGTGCTGTTTTACCAACATTTAGTAAGGAGATACAAGTTTCCTATCCTTCTATACAAGTCCTTGACTTTAATAAAGAGAGATAATTCAAAAAGTAAACAAGGTAGAGTTATGGTTCTTGTACACTGCTTTTCTCTCAATGTCCTGAGTCACTGTGTGTAGATTGAACAAATTCCCTTGAATGGTTCCAGACAAAAAAGCTACTTAATAAAGGGAGATAATTCAAAAAGCATGGTAGAGTTATGGTTCTTGTACACTGCACTTCCTCTTTTTATGTCCTCTGTCATTGTATGAAGATTCAACAAAATCACTTGAAAAGTTTTGTAGTTATGCTCCGGACAAAGTTTGACGGCCGGACGGAGACCATAACCATATCCCCTAGATCTATGTATAGAGCTCAGATTTCGGTATTCCCTAGATAATTTGCTGTATACATATTTAAACTGCAGCATGTCATTTCATGCGATAAGCTGTTTAGACGACATTAGCACCTAAGACTACATATCCCCCTTCGCCTTGGGGGGAGATAATAAAGCATCTAAAGAGTAACTGTGTATGCCACACTACGTGCCTGGCAATATAGCTTAAAAATTGTGAAAGTGACACTAAACACCAAATAAATAAATAAATCTAACACACAAACAAAATATCTGGGCTCTTGCTCACACTTTTGGGAATGGGGTTGGGGCCCATGACTTTGGGAATGTGGTGTTAATTTTCAAGAAATTGGGAAAATTACATAGCAAATATCCCTTCAATATATGTGTAATGTATATGTGTAATGTATATTAAATGTATAAAAAGTGTGATGTTTTTGTAGAAGACTACATTTAAATCATAATATCAAAAAATCTCCAAACCTTCCCCCAAATATTTCTTTTGGTTTCTTTACATTTAGAAAAAGGGAATTTTATCACTTAAGATTCGGAAAAAATATTTTTGTCATAGGAATGGGGCAGAATAATGGCCCAAAAATGGACAAACAAGATTCATGAACTTTTAAGGAATTATCCTTTGAGCAAAAACTGGACCGTTAATAGAATTTTAACAATATTGAATAAAAATGGTGTTGGTCAAGAAAGAAAAACGTTACAACTTTACACTCGCAGAGTTAACGAGTTATCATCCCTAGCTACGACAAAATAATGTTATATTTGCTGGCTGGTAAATTTCTCTAGTAAGACTTAAATTCATGATCTTTTTTTTTTTGTTGAACCTTGTCCGCCGCCAATATAGACTGTGATCAACAATTAGAAAGACCATGTGTCAGCATACAGCATGATCAAATGTAAAATTAAAAGAGAGGATTCGAGAAATTAGTTATCAACTCTCTGCTTTATCTATGTCTACAATAAATAATAAAGTAACCAGTAACTTACATATTTGAAATGGAGAAACCTTTAAAGCAACTAAATATTGAAAAAAAAGCAAAAAAAAAATTCAGAAGCATCGTCTGTACACTCTGTCTGGTTCTCAGCTCATATTTCGGATGGTTCCCAAAATAATTTGACACTACTAAACCCCGGTGATATTATATGAGCGTATTTAACGGAATCGGTATTGATTGCGTACAAATCTGTTTCAATTAAATTTATGTATTTTAAATCAAATATCGACAAACTTAAGAAAAATATGAAGACAAACCCAAAAATCCAGTCTATAGGCCTAGTAGCCTAATTTTTTTTTTACTAAAGACTTTTACACAGAGAGAGGAGGCTCTCTCTGCATAAACTATTGCAAGGGCTTGTGTGGTTCATAATGAAAATACTACTAATAAAGTATTATTCAAGGGAGAACTCATTTGAAAAGTCAATCTCCCACGAGGTCCTCAAACATATATACATTATTTACAGCAATGTACTTAATAACACAGGTTTATATATAAACATGCGTTGGTGCGGCAACTTCAAACTTTCTGGCCTCGTCTTACTATCCTGAGAATGCTTCTTGTATCTCATTTTGGTAGCCACTTATTCTACTTAAAACTTTCGAGAAGGTAAACGGCATCCTGGTACACGCATATCATTAACAGTCGACTGAACTTTTTCAAAATATGTACACCTACTACTGTCATTATGTCAGCGTACAGGTCCGCTCATTAAACTTCCGTAACGATCATTTTTAGTTTTAATTTATGTCAGTTTTACTCTTCCAGATTTTATTTGACCATTGAGAGGCTTTGCAAACGAAATTGTTTTTATAAAGCTCATTACTAATACATAATTAAGAACGGGTTTTGTTTACAAATCAATGTTCGTCTCTTTCCGATAAACACCTCCGGCAGAAAACGGGGAGTTACGAAGTTTGTTCGGAAACGCGTCGGTCGGCTATACATGATCAATTCACTTCAGAGAGAAACATAGTATGGGGAACTACAGGGGATGCGGTCAAAAAATTAAATAACAGCTTGCGTTAGTTTTTAAGAACATCCCCTTTATCCCCCTCAGTGTATTAAGGATTTGGAACCCACGAGCTAATTTATTGCACGTAAGCGATGAATCGTTCGTATAAAATTAAAAATAAAATTACTTTTTTAATAACTGTACTAAACAAACCACCCTTTGTAGTTTAGTTTAAACATATTTTATTGCTTTTTAACATATATATATATATATATATATATATATATATATATATATATATATATATATATATATATATATATATATATATACACATATATAAGCGAAAGGGTTGGGCCACAAGTTCTACCAACATTAGTTACGGCCCTTCCGTACACAAAATGAATTACAAATACTCAAAATGACAATTGCAGATAAACAACATATTATAAATAAAACTATTTGATTTAGATATTAGATAACTATTATAGAGAAAAAGGATTTAGAAAGAAAGAAAAAGGAAATTGGAAATAATGGTTGTATGATATAATAATAAGGTAATCTAAATATACCCTATAATTAGAAGAATCGTCATCAGGCCGACTTTTTATGCACATATATTGTTTAGTTAATTAATACCAAATCGTTTTGAGTCTTTGATAAATTGCTGCACAGATGTGAATATAAATGAGTTTTCTTCATCGTCAGTATAAGTGTCTTTACCGAACAGTAAAGTATGATGACTTAGAGGATGAAATCGACGGTTGGCTCTAAAAAGTCGGATTCGTTCATTTGAGAATATAATACATTTTATAAAATAATGTTCGACGTCTTCTTTTTCGTTACCACAACCCGGGCATCTAGAATCTGTTGTTAGTCGCTTTGTAAATTTATCAAAACCTAAATTACTACACCCATTTCTAATGCGTGCGTGTATTAAAGATAACTTTCTATTTCCAGTAAGATAATACTGTGGCACTGGTTGTACGTTAAAGAAATTGGTGACTAAAATACGTTTGAAGGACATTAATGATTCTGAGCAATGTATGTGTAGAGAAAGGGTGTTCCAATAAGAAATACACGAGGGAATAAATGAATTTGCATATAATTATGTTCTCATATTTGGAACTATGTAATCGGATGCATTTCTAAGGTTGTATGGTATATTAACACCTATTGTTTCAGGAAATAAATTATTAAGATAGTCCGGTAATAAGCCAGTTTTAATTTTATATGCCGTAATTAATTTTTGATAATTTCTTCTCTCTGACAAAGACAGCCATCCGATTTCGGTATACAATTTTTGAATAGACACAGAACGAGTTAATCCTGTAACAATATGCGCTGCTTCATTTTGTACTTTCTCCAATTTGTCCTTTTCGTAATGAGTGCAACCATCTCAAACAACTGATGCTTACTCTAGAGTGGGTCTGAGAAATGAAATGTATATTTGGTTGAGTGATTTTCTATTTAACAGGAATTTAATTTTACGCATCATTCCCAAAATCTTACAAGCCGAATTTACAATGGTATCTATATGATGGTGCCACTTTGCATTATGACTAAAAGTTATGCCTAAATGTTTGTGGTGATCAACAAATTTTACTGGGACATTATCAAAAATTAAAAATGGATAAGAAACATTTTTATTTAGTGTGAACATAATTGCTTCTGTTTTGTTCGGGTTAAAATTTACTAACAACTGCTTGGATCACTGCGATACGACAGTAAGATCGTGATTAAGAATACCTTCTAAATCTGGTAAGTTAGAAGCTGTAGATGCAAGCGATGTATCGTCTGCAAAAATGCGAGTTATGCTTAAGAGATGTTCTGCAATATCGTTAATGTACACAAGAAAAAATAAAGGACCTAAGACCAAACCCTGGGGAACACCAGCAGATGTTTCCTTAATATTTGACACACTTGAACCAATAAAAACCTTTTGTTTCCGTTTCACTAAATAACTTTCGATCCATTTCAATATATCTCCTCTTATTCCATTTTGCCTTAACTTGAATAATAGACCTTTGATCCAAACTCGGTCAAATGCCTTTGATACATCACAAAAGATCATACAAGTATATTGTCTGGAATCCAATCCTTGAGCAATTTGGTTATAGATGTCTATGAGTTGGTAAACTGTCGAATGTCCCTTAAGAAATCCGGATTGCAATTTGTAAATTAGTTTATTTTCAATCAGAAAATTATAAATATGTTTGTAGACAACTCTTTCCATAAGTTTACCAACACAGCTTAATAAAGATATTGGCCGATAATTAGATGGCACGTTTGTTTGACCCTTCTTAAAAAGAGGCATTACAGTAGCTGACTTCCATGACTCTGGAAATTTACATTCAAGTAAGGATTTATTGAATAACATAGACAGGGGTTTAGATATAGTGTGTTTAGTAAACTGTAAAATTCTGTGACTTATTTTGTCTTCTCCGACAGCTTTATTTGGGTCTAAAGTACCGATAATATCAATTATGTCTGATTCAGTAATGATCATGTTTGCAATGGTATTATTAGTTTTAAATATACACTCTGGAAGTAGAGTATTATTGTTTATATTTTCATCTATTGTTGAGATGGAGGCGAAATAGTCGTTTAAGCAGTACGCTTTATCTGCATCATTAAAATAGACTAAATCCTCACCATTAACAGATGTATATTTTAGTGGAGGAATTATTTCTGATTTTTTGTTAGATTTAATAAACTGTTTAAGTAGTTTCCAATATAATTTAGAATTTGACATATTCGCATCTAAAACAGTGTTTTCAATATAATTAAAATATTGTTCTTTAGCATGTGTTTTCAAATTATTAACTTTATTCCTTAATTGTTTGTATTTTGTCCATGCTTCTGTCTGTTGAGTCCTTACGGCCTTTGTCTTTTGTCTGTCACGTTGTCTTGAATGTCGTCTTATTTCTGAGTCATACCATGGTTTGTCATTTGGTCGAATTTGTACTTCTTTAGAAGGAATACAAGATTGCATAAAAACTAAAATAGATTCAGTAAAACGCTCACAGGCCAAGTCTACAGAACATGTGTTCAAAAAATCCCAGTTAAAATTGATTATCAATTCGTTCATTTTCTCATAATCACCCCGACTATAAAACCAAACCTGTCGAGTAACAATAGTGGGTAAAATATTAACAAAGGGGATAAAAATATATGTAGCTTTATGATCACTTATTTCGTTTGGGACATCTAAAGTACCAGAATTCAAACTGGTATATGTGTTTGAGATTATAATTGGGTCAATAAGAGTTGATGAGGTACGCGTTGTTCTGGTGGGTTCAGTTATAACATTAGTTAAGTTATTGATAAGCATGACATTCTTTAAGTGATAATTATTTATATTTATACCCTTTGTAGCCTCTCAATATTGACTGTGATAAAGTGATTTGTGACGTAATAGCGCGTGCGACAGTATCACGCGTGTATGCAAGGGAGGATCCTGAGCAAGAGTTACTAGACCATACTAGTATTCATAACTCATTGCTTTTCAGTGCGTATAAATAATATAATGCGTACTTCGTTCGATACAGTTTTATTGTAGTCATCAATATATTTTTTTAAAAAAAAAAGAAGAAGAAAGCCCAATAGCGATACATAATATTTGTGAAGCCATAACTATTCTATTCCTGTTAGTGACCCCCCCCATCTAACGGTCATAATCCGCACACAACCACTGCAGTATTCATTTGTGTACTTCCGAACACTGGCGGAGGTACAGTCGGAAAGCAACCGAGTCATTACGGAATTACAAAACTGTAAACAAAAGTTAAAAGCTCGGTCCGCTCGTCTAAGAAATGCACAAGTTATTTATTTTCTTGCTTTTTTAAAAAACAGTCACTAAGGGATCAACTGGAATGGTTAATTACAATCATTTTTGTTATTATCAAAAAGTGTGCATTTCGGAAGATTAATGAGGCTTTAACGGATAAGTTCCAACATAGTTGTCACGGCAAGCCAATACAAAAACATTGGAAGGAATTCACAGAACACCTTGGCAAATTAAAATCTAAACGTGTGTCATCTAAGTTCCCACCCACAGGACACAAGGCAGACAATACGTTAAAAGGAATCAAATTCCCCCTAAAGTTAGGAGCAAAATGCAACGGACACAATGGTAAGTACGAGGGGCGTTCAATTATTAAAGCTTTATTGGTAATAAGATGTAAACAGCAAATAATATCTTGATTATATTTGGTTTACTTCTTCAAAGTACTCTCCTTGTGGCTCTTTTTTTCGATTTCTCAGAAAAAAATGTACGCACGTGCCTACAGTGCCTATAGAGGCTACGCATCTGCTGATTATGATTTTCACTTTTTACATGTTCACGGTTCATAACTTATGAATAATATTACTTATTGAACGTCCCTTGTAGCTAGTGAATATGCGACTGAAGACCCACAATCAACCTATCTGCTATCTTGTCTTTCTGCTTGTCTATATTATTAGCTGTTTTAATTTTAATATTTTATTTCTCTGTTCCTCTTTTCATATTTATAAGCAATCGTTATGTATTTGGAATCATAATTCTAGTTTATTATATTATCGTTGGCAACTGAATCTGAAATTTGAAAAGTTATAAGGAAACGGCTGAATCTAGGTTAAGAGAACTTTTCGCCTAGACCATTTGCTGTATACATATTTACTTATATTAGCAATAAAATATTCTTAAACCTCAGTAACAAAGATATAAGGAAACGGGTGAATCTAGGTTAGGAGAACTTATCGTTTAGACCATTTGCTGTATACATATTTACTTATATTAGCAATAAAATATTCTTAAACCTCAGTAACAAAGATATAAGGAAACGGGTGAATCTAGGTTAGGAGAACTTATCGTTTAGACCATTTGCTGTATACATATTTACTTATATTAGCAATAAAATATACTTAAACCTCAGTAACAAAGATATAAGGAAACGGCTGAATCTAGGTTAAGAGAACTTATCGTTTAGACCATTTGCTGTATACATATTTACTTATATTAGCAATAAAATATTCTTAAACCTCAGTAACAAAGATATAAGGAAACAGCTGAATCTAGGTTAAGAGAACTTGTCGCCTAGACCATTTGCTGTATACATATTTACTTATATTAGCAATAAAATATTCTTAAACGTCAGTAACAAAGATATAACGAAATGGCCGAATCTAGGTTAAGAGAACTTGTCGCCGAGACCATTTGCTGTATACATATTTACTTATATTAACAATGAAATATTCTTAAACCCCAGTAACAAAGATATAAGGAAACGGCCGAATTTATGTTAAGAGAACTTGTCACCTAGACCATTTGCTGAAAACATATTTACTTATAATAGCAATAAAATATTCTTAAACCCAAGTAACAAAAATATAAGGAAACAGCCGAATCTATGTTAAGAGAACTTGTCACCTAGACCATTTGCTGTATATATTTACTTATATTAGCAATAAAATATTCGTAAACCTCAGTAACAAAAGATATAAGGAAACGGCTGAATCATAGTTAAGCGAACTTGTTGCCTAGCCCATTTGCTGTATAAATATTTACTTATATTAGCAATAAAATATTCTTAAACCTCAGTAACAAAAGATATCAGGAAAGGGCCGAATCTATGTTAAGAGAACTTGTCGCCTAGCCCATTTGCTGTATAAATATTTACTTATATTAGCAATAAAATATTCTTAAACCTCAGTAACAAAGATATAAGGGAACGGTCGAATCTAGATTAAGAGAACTTGTCGCCTAGACCATTTGCTGTATAAATATTTACTTATATTAGCAATAAAATATTCTTAAACCTAAATAACAAAGATATCAGGAAACGGCCGAATCTAGGTTAAGAGAACTTGTCGCCTAGCCCATTTGCTGTATAAATATTTACTTATATTAGCAATAAAATATTCTTCAACCTAAGTAACAAAAGATATAAGGAAACGGCTGAATCTAGGTTAAGCGAACTTGTTGCCTAGACCATTTGCTGTATACATATTTACTTATATTAGCAATAAAATACTCGCAAACCTCAGTAACAAAGATATAAGGAAACGGCAGAATCTAGGTTAAGAGAACTTGTTGTCTAGACCATTTGCTGTATACATTTTTACTTATATTAGCAATAAAATATTCTTAAACCCCAGTAACAAAGATATAAGGAAACGGCCGAATCCATGTTAAGAGAACTTGTCACCTAGACCATTTGCTGTATACATATTTACTTATAATAGCAATAAAATATTCTTAAACCCCAGTAACAAAGATATAAGGAAACGGCCAAATTTATGTTAAGAAAACTTGTCATCTAGACCATTTGCTGTATACATATTAACTTATATTAGTAATAAAATATTCTTAAACCTCAGTAACAAAAGGTATAAGGAAACGGTCGAATCTATGTTAAGAGAACTTGTCGCCTAGACCATTTGCTGTATACATATTTACTCATATTAGCAATAAAATATTCTTAAACCCCAGTAACAAAAGATATCAGGAAACGGCCGAATGTAGGTTAAGAGAACTTGTCGCCTAGCCCATTTGCTGTATAAATATTTACTTATATTAGCAAGAAAATATTCTTAAACCTCAGTAACAAAGATATAAGGGAACGGTCAAATCTAGATTAAGAGAAATTGTCGCCTAGACCATTTGCTGTATACATATTTACTTATATTAGTAATAAAATATTTTTAAACCTCAGTAACAAAAGGTAAAAGGAAACGGTTGAATCTAGGTTAAGTGAACTTGTTGTCTAGACCATTTCCTGTATACATATCAACTTATATTAGCAATAAGATATTCTTAAACCTCAGTAACAAAAGGTATAAGGAAATGGCTGAATCTAGGTTAAGAGAGTTTGTCGCCTAGACCATTTGCTGTATACATATTTACTCATATTAGCAATAAAATAGTCTTAAACCCCAGTTACAAAGATATATGGAAACGGCCGAATCTACGTTAAGAGAACTTGTCGCCTAGACCATTTGCTGTATACATATTTACTTATATCAGCAATAAAATAGTCTTAAACCTCAGTAACAAAAGGTATAAGGAAATGGTTGAATCTAGGTTAAGAGAGTTTGTCGCCTAGACCATTTGCTGTATACATATTTACTCATATTAGCAATAAATGTTCTTAAACCCCAGTTACAAAGATATATGGAAACGGTCGAATCTACGTTAAGAGAACTTGTCGCCTAGACCATTTGCTGTATACATATTTACTTATATCAGCAATAAAATAGTTTTAAACCTCAGTAACAAAAGGTATAAGGAAATGGCTGAATCTAGGTTAAGAGAGTTTGTCGCCTAGACCATTTGCTGTATACATATTTACTCATATTAGCAATAAAATAGTCTTAAACCCCAGTTACAAAGATATATGGAAACGGCCGAATCTACGTTAAGAGAACTTGTCGACTAGACCATTTGCTGTATACATATTTACTTATATCAGCAATAAAATAGTCTTAAACCTCAGTAACAAAAGGTATAAGGAAATGGCTGAATCTAGGTTAAGAGAGTTTGTCGCCTAGACCATTTGCTGTATACATATTTACTCATATTAACAATAAAATATTCTTAAACCTCAGTTACAAAGATATATGGAAACGGTCGAATCTACGTTAAGAGAACTTGTCGCCTAGACCATTTGCTGTATACATATTTACTTATATCAGCAATAAAATAGTCTTAAACCTCAGTAACAAAAGGTATAAGGAAATGGCTGAATCTAGGTTAAGAGAGTTTGTCGCCTAGACCATTTGCTGTATACATATTTACTCATATTAGCAATAAAATATTCTTAAACCCCAGTTACAAAGATATATGGAAACGGTCGAATCTACGTTAAGAGAACTTGTCGCCTAGACCATTTGCTGTATACATATTTACTTATATCAGCAATAAAATAGTCTTAAACCTCAGTAACAAAAGGTATAAGGAAATGGCTGAATCTAGGTTAAGAGAACTTGTCGCCTAAACCATTTGCTGTATACATATTTACTTATATCAGCAATAAAATAGTCTTAAACCTCAGTAACAAAAGGTATAAGGAAATGGCTGAAACTAGGTTAAAAGAACTTGTCGCCTAGACCATTTGCTGTAGACATATTTGCATATATCAGCAATAAAATATTTTTAAACCTCAGTAACAAAGGTATAAGGAAATGGCCGAATCCTCAGTAACAAAAGGTAAACACTACGCGTATTGAAATCATTGAAGGCATCGCGTCATTTTAGTCGGATGGCAAGCTTCATTCACATCATAAACGTGTATTTTAGTCAGTGCTTTATGTTAGAAACCTAATTATACTGATAGTTTACCAACACAATCAGTTAACAATACCGTCATGCCAGACAGACAGTATCAACTAATGGAGTTCTAAAGCTGATGGGTAATCTATGGCATACATTTTCGTTATTATCAATATGACATAGTTTTATTGTTGCATATAACTATGGCATACATATTTATTGTTGCATTATTTATCAATATGTCACAGTTTATTGTTGCATATGAATATGGCATAGTTTTATTTTTGCATAGGAATATGGCACATTTTATTGTTGCATATCAACATGGCACATGTTTATTGCTGCATATCAGTATGGCACAGTTTATTGTTTCAAATCAATATGGCTTTGCTTTATTGTTGTATACCAATATGGCACAGTTTTATGTTGCATATCAGTATGGCATAATTTTGTTGTTGCATATCAATATGGCTTAGTTTTATTGTTGCATATCAATATGGCACAATTTTATTGATGCTTATCAATATGGCTTAGTTTTATTGTTGCATATCAATATGGTACAATTTTATTGTTGCATATCAATATGCCTTAGTTTTGCTGTTGCATATCAATATAACATATATTTTTATTGTTGCACATAAATATGGCACAGTTTTATTGATGCATATCAATATGGCACAGTTTTATTGTTGCACCTCAATTTGGCATATACAGTTTTATTGTTGCATATCAATGTGGCATATACATTTTTATTGTTGCATATCAATATGGCACAGTAGTATTGTCACATATCAATATGGCATACAGTTTTATTGTTGCATTGTTTATCAATATGGTATTGTTTTATTTTCTTACAGTTTTTTAACCATGTTTAGTCTGGAACCCATGAATCAAAGGCATTTATCGAATGAAATATTAATAACCCATACATGACCCCCAACATACAATTTAATAAGAGAATGGTCAAAGGGAAATAACTCATATAATTGTTTCTTTTTCAAACGCTATTTTAAATAAAAAAAAATCCATATTCAATAGTATTTTTTTACAAAACGATATATGTATTAGAGATCTTCCTCCAATACATACAACAACAAAGGAATAGGTTTACGAATGGCCAAAAATGACCCGGCTTTTTCAAAAAAAATAAAATCATTATTTTCTTTTCAACTTTCGTAATATTGATCGTAATAAGCATTTATCTTTTATAGTGTATATGTTTTATAATATAAATAACCGTCATTCTGTGAATAAAGCATCACTACAGAGGATATGGTCGAGTGAATATGGCATTTTTCATCATATCTGAGGAAATAAATTTAATAATTTAGTATGAAGACACTTATGCGACACATTGAAAATTTAACATGTATTTTACTATGTTAAAATGAGTCTCCAATGGTAATTTTGAGGTGTCGCCATCATGCCTTCACTATTAAAAAAGTCTTAAAACATGAAAATTTCCCAAATACGCTAGAAGTAGATACTAGTTGATAACCTGACCTGCAATAGACATGTCTTGCTGTGTCATACAACAACTTAAAATATGTTTTGTTTGTAATTTGGATAGTTTTTATTCTAAGATATATATATTTCGCCCTACGATCGTTAAACACACTAAGGATACATACATTCGACATACCAATCGGGCGTATCCGCGTACTAGACATATCCGAAATATTGCTGTATTTAATGATGCTGGAGGGAGTAAACGACGTCGAACCATAACTAGACTGAGATGCATTTACAGGCTAAGTAAAGGTATGGTTACTAAATCTCTTTGATTTTATTTGATTTGTTATTTCTTGCTATGGAATTATTTGACTCTGGTCGCGAATATTTTAAAGAACAGTGACCGTGTCGTTGTTTACATCTGTCATGATCTGAACTGGTCAAAGTGTAGCGTTATAGGCGTATTACGATTGTGAAGATTTATCTGAAGACAAATTATATTTAAAGATGGCATGGTTTAACCAGTATGTATGAAAGTGTGGACAAAATAACATTTTAGATCTCGATATCTATAAAATATGCAAAGCCTTTCAGCATATTGACCGTGCCTGCAGATGGAAATAGCGATAATGCCTTCAGTAAACGGTAGGCTGTTTATATGTTGAATAGATCTAATGGTTAGCGCGTTGGTCTTCTAATCGCGAGGACGTCAGTTCAGTTCTACTTGACAGCATTTTTTTTTTTCTTTCGCTGTGTATTCTAATATAAGAAGAAATAATTCTTTAGAAATATTAGAATCAAATAAAGTTGTAACCAAAACAATGCAATACTGTTTGAAATATAATCATATCATTTTCAGGTTCTCTCATATGAGATGGTTACTGTACATTATTCATATTTTAGAGAATGATTGATATATTATCATATACAGGGGCGGATCCAGACTTTCAGTTTAGGGGGGAAGGGGCCAGTTTACACCGTTTTTTAAAGAGTACATCCACCATTAATATATTGTACTATTTGTCACACAGGAATTAATTATCTAAATCATTGACATATTTTTCAGAATGCCTGCTAGCTGTGTATTGTGTGCGAAGTGAATGAAAATACATCAATCGCGCCCAATCAATAAACATTTAACTAAATATTTTAAGGAAACAGTATCTGCTAAAAACAACAGGCAAAGACTTGATATGTGGTGAAAGCATCATGACCAAATACAAGTATCTAATGATGAAGCTAAAACACAATGTTTTAGTCCATCGTCAGTCAATCAAGATTAAAGGTGTTCCCAAAACCCACGCCTACTGTTTTATCTGCAAACGGCCTGGACCCAAGTTAATGGTTGTTTCTCAAACAATTCGTTAAGATGTATTTTTGAAGCAAAATATTTTGAAAGCAACTGAAAGTAGATGTTGCCCTGTATATTTTGATGACCAGTGTGAAAACCAAACACCATGTTCCGTCTCTAACCTGAAAACCTTAAATAATGTCTATGTTACCATTTTGGACCTTATTCAGTATATATACGTGCAATGGTTCAACGTATGTCAACCAAGCGAATATCCTTTGATAATCTGGAGTCTTACAGTGACACTGATCTTCTAAATCTCACAGGACTGACCAGGGACCAGTTTCTAGACATTTTCTTAACAAGTGAAATCCAACATTCAGAATACCATTCTAGAAGTCCATTGACAACACTAGAAATCTTTCTGCTTAAAATGAAATCGGGCATGTCAAATAAGTTATTTTCGACACTTTTCTTAACGTCCAAGACAAGTGTGAGGAGGGCAGTACATACAACAAGAAAATCACTAATGCAGGACTTTGTTCCTATTTATTTGGGATTCACACATATAACTCGTGAAGATGTCATCACAAATCACACACGGACCCTGCTCAAATCTTTGTTTAGTGAAAGTGAGGATCAAGTTATACTAGTTCTAGATGGTATTTATATCTACATTGATAAAAGTAACAACTTCAACTTTCAAAGGCGGTCCTAATGTACATAAAGGCCAACCACTTGTCAAACCAATGGTGATAGTCACTACTACAGAATATATTGTAACTGTTTTAGGACCATGTTTTGCTGATACCAAACAATCTTAAAGCATATAATGAACAACAATGCAGAACAAATCAAAGGTTGGGTTAAGCCAAGTGATATATTCATTATTGACAGAGGTTTTAAATATTCAATCCAACTCTTAGAAAACCTCGGTATACAGACCGAAATGCCAGCATTTATGGTACGTGGTCAACATGTATATTATTTAAATTACATCTACGTCTGACGGCGTTATATACTAATGTTCTACCACCAATGGATACATATCATTTTACATAAATACTTTATATTTATATATAAATATATAAAACAATATACATGTGTACAAATATATTTAATACACAAACATAATTTTACAATACTATATGGTACACTAAATTGATGTGCTCACATTGGTATGTTAATATGATTGACCACATTTATTTATAGGTACGATGAAAAGTAGAAGCAGCCAATTCTAGGATCAAAAGATGGAAGTACTTGAATTATATTCTATCAACCGACCAATTCCCGTTTATCTGAGACTATGTGCGTATTGTGTGTGCTATATCAAATAAATATTTCAGATCAGTCAACTCTTCCAAAGATAGTGAAGATGATAAAGCTCTTGCAGCACTGGTGTTGCATCAGATCTGTCAAACGGAAGCAATTAATTACAGGATTCTGTTGAATCTAATAACATGGACAGAAGATCTACCATGTGGGTCTCAGTTGAGAATTGTAGTATCAACTTTCCTAAACTTGATGAAACCAAACTACGCTCAATAACTCTTGAAACATATCAGCTAAAGTTGAGTTCGAGCTATATATAGGACTATGTTGGAGGTAACTGCCCTATTCAATTCAGATTCACTAGGAGGCAGAAAGTCTTATTCGTGTCTGGCTTCAGAGCAGACATGTATCAGCTTAGATATTTTGTATGGATACAGTACACGGTAACTGATATACAGACTTGGTATTGTAAGTGTAGGGCCAGAGCAAGGACAGTTGGTGTATGCTCACACATAGCCGCCATTCTCTGGTACTTGGGACTGTCCATACATGTACGTCTAAATGAGATATGGAGTCAGAGATTAACGTTATTATTTGGATGATGCTTTTGATGTTCTACAGACTGTTGATAGCTCCGACTCTGAGGGAAGTTTTGTGGCGGAGTTGACCCTTTAACAAGTGATAGAAAACTAAATGAAACATAACGTGATATATGTATTCTTATAAGATACAGTTATGTAACTACATGTATAATCATCACTTGTAAGTCACGTATTCAAATGATTACGACAATATCCTTAAGTGACTAACTGGCTCAAAATGCAAATCCCTACAATAACATAATTGATTTGTTTACAGGTAGAGACAATTATTACAACCAACATTAACCTTGTGGTTTTTTTTGTAATAATGTCCGTGTCCTTCACTGCAGTTGTTTTTGATATGAATGATTTTGCTCATATCTAGTTTAAAACATATAGCGTGTTTCAATAGCGTGCTAACATGACATGATCTGTAAAAAATATTTTGTGAGTGTTTACTTCATGCAACACTAGAAGGAAAATAAAGCTTTAGATAATTGCAGTATTACTAAAATTGCTGCGTAATACGTCTGTCATTCACATTTATTAGTGTACTAAAGTACTTAAAGGGACACGCTGCTATTTTCCCTTTAAACTATTTCTGAAAAGTATATATGATCATTACGTAAAGTTACATTACAATAGCATATGCTAAGACTATTTTTGTTCCTATGTTTAAAAAAAGTGCATAATTCTTGTACCTGGTTGAAAAGCATTATATTTGGCAGATCTTCGACAGCAAGTGCAAAACATATATTATATATTTCCTGAGTTGTATCGGAATGATAGAACTTATTCAAAGTATATAAAGATAGATACAGTAGAACTTCGATGGATCGAACCCGACGGGACTGAACAAAATAGTTCGAACGAAGAGAGTAAAAAATACAGGTAAATATGTTGGCTGGAGCTAATTTCTAGTTCGACTCTTCCAGACATCGGTGTTCTAGCCATCGGAGGCAGAATAAAAGAAATTAAATAGTATTTCAGCCTGGACCAGATAAGTGGTTCAAGCCATATGTGGTGTTGTAGCAATCCGTGTTCAAACCAACGAAGTTCTACTGTATCGGTACACAGTAACTGTTACTAAATGGACACATCTATACGAGTATGGTTAATGAATGTATAACAGTTATTTTTTATGTTAAAATATCACTGGAAGTTATCAAAATATGTCATGGTAACACTTGTCAAGTTTTTCCCCATTAGCCTCATAATCATTTTTTTCTTTAATTATTGTTGCCATAGTAACTTGGTGATTAAGTTTAAGTGTACGTGTGGGATGAAAGGTTAATAATAATAATAATAATAATAATAATAATAATAATAATTTATTTAATGAGGGTAACACAGTTAGTTACACTAATCTTCCCTGTGGCCCTCAACAATCATACAATGAACATGAAATTCAACAATGTAATTAAACATTAAAATACAAAACAAGCATTCACATAATGTTTATAAATGCAATGACAAAAACTTTTCTATTGAATACTTACAATTATTCGTCAATCAAACAGTTTATTTCCAACTAACAATTAAGTTTCAGAAGATAATGTTTTAGATTATTTTTGAAGCTGTATAGGCTTGGTGATGATCGAATTTCGGTAGGCAGATTTTTCCATAAAACTGACCCAGAATAATGAAATGAACGTTTGTAAAGCTCTGTTTTTGATTTTTTTAACATATAAATTTCCATTTACTGCATTCCTTATACTGTATGGGTTATTATCTCCCACGTATACAAGTCTATTTGACAAATATTCAAGTGCCTGGGAATTTAAGCATTTATAGACAAGTAATAGTTTATGATACTGAATCCTTATATTTACTGGCATCCAGTTAAGTACTTTAAATAAAGGCTCCGAGGCTGAAAGAGGATCTGCATTGAGGATAATTCTTGCTGCTCTTTTCTGTAATTTTAGTATTCGATCAAGCCCATCTTTAGTGCAGTTACCCTAAACAGTGCAACAGTAATCAATTAATGGTAGTATATATTCGCTGTAAAATAATTTTCTTGCTTCAAGATGTAGATAGTTTCTTATTTTTGATAAAAGGTATATGCGTGATGAGATGACAGTGCATATATGGTTTATTTGACTTGACCAATTTAACTGAGGTTCAATCTTTACACCTAAAAGTTTCTCACACTGAGAATTTTGCAAAATCCCTGCATTTATGGTAATAGTAAGGCAGTCCTTTTGAACTGATAGCTTTTGTCTTGTTCCTATTGTCATACACTTAGTTTTTTCTGTATTAATAAACATCATATTTCTTGAACACCATTTATTTATAGAAGTTAAGTCGGCTTGTAATCTCTGCTGAATTTCTCCAACAGTTTTTCCTGAAGTGTGGAATGTGGAGTCATCTGCATACATATCAGTTTCACTGTTTTTTACATGTAATGGGAGATCATTAATATATAAAATGAAAAGTAATGGACCCAGTATTGAACCTTGGGGAACTCCATGAGAAATAGGGGCAGATTTAGACTTGGCATTTCCTACTTTTACCTGCTGTGTTCTGTTATTAAGATATGATTCAAACAACTTCAGGGAAGTTCGAGTACAACCATTAAGCTTTTGGCATAAGAGTTTGTGATCAACAACATCAAAAGCTTTTTTTAAATCCAAGAATACTACTCCATTTATGTTTCCATCATTCATTTCTTGTAACCATTTGTCAGTTATATTTATTAGTGCTGTTTGACAGGAGTGATTCGGCTTAAATCCAGACTGAGATGGATGTAATAGGTTAAAATCTGACAGATACTTAGACTTGCTATACTTTTGACATGAGACTGAACCAGTTATGAATACTTCCTAAATAGAACACACTAAATGGCATTAAAAATGGATTATAATTAAAAAATAAGTCATTTGGTTACTATGGCAATAAGATTTTCATATATTAAATATTGTTTTGTAGGTCGAGTATATTGACAATCACCTTATGATTTACAAATCCTAGTACATGTAATTATACATTAAACAAGTTTAATTCTATAAATATTGCGTATATATAGAAATTATTACAAAATCAATTAATTTACAAATAGTTGCCATGGCAACAAAATAAATGTTTAAATCAATTAAATATGTTTCATTTTATTTACTACAAACAATGGTTAAAATGTTGTACCAGTTTCATTAAATTCTGAGACAGGGTCATTTTTGGCCATTCGTGAACGAAGTCCTTTATGTGCTACGTGCTTAACAACTTTGTGTTTATATTTATATTTTCTCTTAGTTTGTCTTAAATTCAAAGCATTTTTGGAACAATCATGTTCGGAGTGAAAAATATTGTTAAAACCTGAATTCAGTGTATCAATATCATGGTAACTGTGCCAGAAACTCTGTTTCATCAATTTTCATATGTTATCATCATGGTTTTGGGTAATTTGGATTATAGTAAAACTAAAACAGAAAATACGATATGCAGTTAAACAATAATATCAATATTATTTGTACAATGTGAAAAAGATCTAAACAAATCAAATCAGTAAACCAAATTGGGTCCTAGTCGCCATGGAGAGAATGAACTGTTGCACAGAAGGTTTAACCTTTCTTTCTGCGAAGGGAAAATGCAACCATGACTAGTATTAGATTTATTATTAAAGATCTAGGAATTATATATGACCTTGATAAGATGAATAGATTATTATTAGTCATAGTCGTACTGTGGGAGACTAATATAAGGCAGATATTAACATTTTTCCAACCTGAAGGAAGGAATTGTATAGACAAGTCCTTGCCTAAACCTGGCTGAAGTAACGGAAAAACGCCGAAATTCTCTCTCTCTCTCTCTCTCTCTCTCTCTCTCTCTCTCTCTCTCTCTCTCTCTCTATATATATATATATATATATATAAACATAGGCATGCATGCCTTTATTTCAAAAGAAAGACTTCACTGATAGCGCGTGATCCAGTCGAACCAATGACCGGAGGGTTCAGTTCAGGGAGACTTCAAGCGTGATTTGTTTAAGTTTCACAATAGAAATAAGGACCACAGAGGAATGGAATGGAATAGTGACTTAACACTGTGACCGCAAGTACTCTTTTTTATAAACAAAAGTCAGTTGGGGATTCGTGGTTTAGTTAAGGAAGTTGGACGTAGATTTTCATACTGCTAAAAATTATCCGAGAGTATGTGCAGCAGAATTGAGAGATAGATAGAGATTGTTTCAAGATCGCGGTAGAGGGGCTGGGGTGAAAATAACGAGGTCATAATACAATCTTAGTGTTCTACAGGGTATTTAATTACTTTTTTATCTGGTTATCGTACCTCGACTCGCTAGAGAATACCACTAGAGACACAACAATTATATCACTGGTGTCACACAATCTTTCTGGAATTATATAAATATTGTTGATAAAAACTATAAGATTCAAGATTCGATATTTCTTTATCAGTAACTTAAACATATAGATCTAATGATTCTCGATACATAATGTCAAGGATTACACGTTGACTTTCATAGCTGACGTCAGCTATGAAAGTCAACGTCAGCTATGGGCTGACCAAATTATGGAGTACTACTAAATCCCGGCCAGATTCCTGCTAATCAAGTCACTTTTCCAGCTGTAGAGGAAAGGCAAATGTGGCGTGTATACTAGTGTTTATGATGTTAAACTGTTCTTATACCAATAATCATGTACTGCGAGGAAAACGCTGACAAGTGGGAAACGCTGACCAAGTATATTCATATCAAAAACAGCAATATTACACCAAGTCAATAATATTCTTATTGTAAACATTTATTATTTATTTAAAGGTATGTTTTATGCAACATAACATGTATTTGAAAAATATACAAGGGGTTATCCAGAAGTTCGTGGACAAATCTCATAATATGAACATGACATGTCTGATTTATTTGGAGTTTTACATGTATTATATTTAATCTAATGGCACACTGTATGCAAAGTATGAAGAAAATGTATATTCAAATAAAACAGTAACATGTATTTCAAATATGTCATGTACGCCTTTCTGTCGCAGGCCAGATTTACGTTACGTCGTTGCGACGTCAATTTATTTTACATGTAATTGTCCTACTCTTACTCGTTGCTCCATTAAAACTCGTTTAGTAACTGGGGAACCCAGCGAGCACTTAAATGCATGCTATTTTTTTTCTTAATTATCGTGTGCAATGTATTGTAACCTATACTTAGTTCGCAGCATAGTTCATGAATTGAATTACGGCAATCCTTATTAACTAAAGGCAGTTTTTACCACGTTAACGTGACATTGACGCGATTTTGACACAGGGCGACCACATATATTATCATCCATTATTGTTTCTCGTTCCTCACTGTATCGTTTGTGTCATCTGTAGACTACAAATACATTTCTCGGAGCTTTACTATACATATCTATCGTCTGAATCAGTGTTTTACTAATATTGACTTAAACTGTATTACTGCTCGTTGTTTTACCTTTTCATCAGATGCACTATTTGCATATGAATGCATCTACATTTTCAAAAAAAGTTGATTTAAACTCCTAACACCTGCGTGCAATGCTGGAATGACATTGTCATGCAGACATTGATGCCGTGTCCTCAATTATATATGATTTACCGCGAGTGTTACGGGAAAATGATTGTTATTATTCACATATTTGTCTGTGGAATTGCTCAACATTTTGAGCTGCGGCACATATCATGTATGTATGTTGCTATGGATACCATAACATTATTTCTAACATAAGAAATATACTAAAACACCGTACATCGATGACAAATACACCAATACTTAAGGTGTGGAAAATATAGCTAAGTACTTGCATAGAGATAGATTTTATTAAATGTGTCCACGAACTTCTGGATAACCCCTCGTACATAAACATTTATAATCGTCTGTTTGTTTTAATAGCTTATTTTTCAATTCAAAATAGGTGGTATAGGTATATAATACGGGTATAACACGTAACGCGTCAACGGCTGGAGCTTTTTTTTGTTATAAAATATTTAATATAACTTTTAATAAATGAATGTTAACAATAAGTATAGTGTTAACTTGGTCAGTCCATAGCTGTTTATATTTTTGCAGCTGCAGAGAGCCATATATCACAAGCTTGTGCTAATGAAGGCCGAGGAAGCTCTTGCTCTTTGAGGAAAACATCTTCATGTTTATTATACCAATGCTTAAACACAAATGGAAACAACTTGTTTTCCAAATAACCATGTAGTTACCAAAAGTTGCCAAAGACATATAACAAGTAACCAAAGTTACCAAAGGCATATAGTGGGTTACAAATGGACAGAGTTCCTGTAAGAGAAATTTGATAAACAGTTAGTAACCAAAAGTTACCAAAGACATATAACAAGTAACCACAGTTACCAAAGGCATATAGTGGGTTACAAATGGACTTACTTGTGCAGAGGCCATACATGTAACCTTATTACTGTTTTTATTATTGACGCCATTCTTTACATGGTTGAAAAAAAAACTCGTGGTATTAGGTATGAACAGTAAATAGGTTTAACATCCAAACATATTATTCATATATACTGTTTGATTAAAAAATGATACGTGTTATTACAATGTCCTTTATTCTTATATTTTCTCCAAAAATACTTCCATTTCGCTAATAAGGGTAAACAATATAACGTGTGATAAAAATGCTACACCGATTGTAGAACACCACACGTTTTCCGAAGTTACTTAACCGACTAGAAACCCTACTTATTTTCTCGTTTGTTTACACTGACAATGGAAGATCAACATCAGAAAACTTTGTTTCGTGATATTAACGCCGACGATGACGACCCAGAAGTTACGGAAATCGAGAGTTTGTGTATGAACTGTCATGAACAGGTTACTAATCTTTCATTTTTTTGCGTATTGAATTGTGATTGGGATTGTCATTCATTGGGGTGTTGTCGTTTCTTATATTATAAGAGAGATCTATGTGTAGCTAACATAGAGATTAACCGACTGTGAAATTACTGATCTTGTGGTAGAGTGTCCGCCTCACATGCAGAAGATTGTGGGATCGATCCCAGTCCGGGTCGTACCAAGGACTTGAAAAATGGTATATCACTTGTATACCTAATACAGTGATATACCTATTACCGTGAATGGCCTTGTAATAACAATCTGGGAAGACATGCGCAATTTCCAACTTCCGTTAGCATTGGCATTTGTTGACATTTCGTATCGGCAACTGTTTTTTTACTCAGCACATTTAAGTTACTTTATTACTGTTTAGTATAGATGTCATTATTTACATGGTTGAACATTTTTTAGACTGGTCATACCTAATACCGTGAGTCTAAAAAAAAATTTCAACCATGTAAAGAATGGCTTCAATAATAAACAGTAATAAGGTTACTTAATTAATATGCTGAGTAATAAACAGTTGCCGATACGAAATGCAAACAAATGTTGACGCTAACGGAAGTTGGAGCTTTGTGCATGTGCAACTTAACCATTCTGTAACTTTGTCATTTGTTGTAATAACTGCACAAATTTTTATCATGACTGTCATGTTGTGGGCAAAACATAGTCCGTAACTGAAAGTTTTTTGTTTTTTTTTATTTAAAAACCCATATCAGTATAGTCAAACCTGTGTAAGTGGTCACCTCTATTAAGCAGCAACTTGTCTTAAGCAGCCATATTTGCTTATTCTCACTTCTATAATTACAGAGCAAATTAACTTTTATTAAGCAACAGCCTGTCTTAAAAGGCCAATTTTGCTCTTTCGCTTGACTGGCTGGTTCAGAAAGGTTTAACGTAATAACAAAATACACCTTTACATTCACAATCAACTTCTGAGGGCATAAATTTTGCCACTTGCTCTGCATTCATTTCTTGTTTCAGATATTTTCTAAACAGACGAACACATTATGTGTAATCTTGTCATTGTAATGAAAACCGGATTACATTATTATTTTTCAGGGTACCACACGTTTGTTTCTAACCAAAATTCCATATTTCCGAGAGGTGATTGTGTCATCCTTTTCATGTGAGCACTGTAATGTATCAGAATCGGAACTTCAACCTGCTGGCAGGATACAGGAAAAAGGTGTGAAATACAACATATCAGTCAATAATGAACGGGTAAGTTAATGTACTAAAGCAGGGGTAGTAATTAACTTTTTATGCATTTGCAATTTTGGCCAGTGCATACAGTTTCAACTGGCCAAATTTGAAATCAACTGGCAAAAATGCTAAAGTTACAATAATTCAGTGTATCATTACAATAATATTCTAGTGGTTGCATAATTATCTCATTAATTTGATGATACAAAATTCTCTAATATGTTTGCTCAAAAAACCCTAGAAAGCCAATCTATTTCAATTACCCCTCTTCTATTCAGCAAAATGGATCCATGCTATTTTTTTCCCACCCACATTTACCAAAAAAAATTATGTGTCCAGTGACAGATTCAAATTGAGATTATTTTTTTTTTAAAGGTGTTTAAACGCCATTTTCAATGCATTTTAAGTTATTTATGGCATATCCAGATTTATCGGTGGAGGAAGACCTCAGAATGAATCCGAGTATAATCATCATCCTTTCTCAGGTAACTGACAAACTAACAAAGTTTTTGGAGCAAAAGTGACTCAAGCTTACAACCTTAAGGATAAGAGGTGAGTGATCTTGGATCACTCGGCCATGAAAGACGCAATGACATCAAATCTCTGTAGAATTAAGTATGTGAAATATTCTCATTATCCCATCAGGTATTCTTGCAAATCAGATTTTATCTTTTAATAAATTTAGTTTTCTCACCTAACAGTAATGGCATATTAGCTTAATGAATTTCTGGCAACTGATAAAGCATACCATTTTTTTATACTAACAACATAATCTTAAAGGCAGTGTATAGGGAAGTTGCTATAAGAAAATCTAAAGATGAAAATTATAACCGTTTTGGTTTGTCACTTATTGAGTTATGTTGTATATACGATGTTCATACTTTAAATGGCCGTCTATTTAGTGATATGGATGGTTATTTTACATGTTTTACCAACAATGGGACAAGAATTGTTAACTATCCAGTTTATTTAAGTTTATTACTGATTTTAAAATCGGAGATAAGGATTACTCTGTACACTTCCCCCCTTCATTGTCAGTTTTGTTTTAAATCTTGTTCATATAACCAGTTCTCTAATAATATTGATAGTTCAAATTTGCGTATTTGGCAAAAATATAAATGGAAAGAGGAGTTAAAAGATGATTTTTATGACAAGTTTTGTGATAATTTCCATTCCTTTAATGAAATAATAAGTAAGCGTAATGATCGTTCTCTCAGTTCACATATACCTGATTTTATTGAAGTTTTTAAAAAGGATGGTGATAATATGAAATTAAAGTCTAATTGTAAACAGTACAGTTCAACCCAACCTTCCTGGTGGGATCGTGGTTACAATTCTGCTAAAGTTGACAAATCACGGGCACTACGACATTTAAGAATTACGAATGATAGAAAAGACCTTATTACATATAAAACAAAACGGAACCGCTTTAAATCTATTTGTCTGAACAAAAAGGCTCTATTAGCTTAGAAAAAACGGAACAAATTAGTTAGTTCTCGAAAAAATGCTAAAGTGTTTTGGAAAACATTAAAAGGAAATTGTAATGAGCAAAACAATGATATTACACCAGAAAAGTGGCACAATTATTTTAAAAGTATATTTACTTCAAGAGAAAATGATGATGAGGAGCATAAAGATAATATCTTTGAGAAGACACATTACCATTCTAGCAGCCTAAATGAACCTATATATAATCAGGAAATAATCGATAGTATACATCACTTAAAATCTAACTGTTCTGGAGGCCCTGACGGAGTATGTATAGAAATGTATAAGTATACACTTAATGGCATATTGCCATTTTTAAATCAACTTTTTAATGAAATATTTAATTCAGGTTCGTTTCCTGAAAATTGGAGCGAAAGCATTATTACACCATTACACAAAAAGGTCCAGTAAATGACCCAAATAACTATCGAGACATTTCACTTATCGATTCCCTATGTAGAATATTTTTTCACATATTAAGTAATAGGTTAACTAAATGGTGCTATACTTTTGATGTCATTGATGAGTCACAGGCAGGATTTAGGAAAAAATGTACCACTATAGATAACATATTTACTTTAATGGCTTTAAGACAAAAGTATCTTTCTAAGAGAAAAGGACATTTTTAATATAAATTTGTTGATTTTGCATAAGCATTTGATAGTATTCAACACCAAAAACTATGGAATGCATTTACAAGAAAATGTGTCGAAGGAAAGTTTTTAATAATTTTACAGTCTATGTGTAGCAAATTAAAATCATGAATTAAGGTTAATAATGGATTAACTGAGTTTTTCCCATGTAACACTGGAACCAGGCATGGCCCCAAAAACCATAGACACCCTAAACAGTGTTATAAAATGCTAAAACAAATAGATGAAGCAGGCAGAAGAACTTGGGCTAGTCATATTAGAGAATCACTTTTTACATATGGATTTGAATATGATTGGCTTGCCCAAGATGTTGAAAATGACGCAAATTTTATTCAGTTATTTAAAATACGCATTAAAGACTGCTATTTACATAGATAGATAGCAGGTCTAAATGATTTTCCTAAATCTCTGCATTATAAACATTTTAAATCTCATCTTTATTCAGAATCATACTTAATGATTGATTTATCATATATTTTAAGAAAAACTTTTGTCAAATTTTCATTGTTCTACCCATACTTTAATGATTGAGAAAGGAAGACATTTATTAATAGGTAAAAATTTAAGATTCTGTCCTATATGTATTAAAAATAATATTTCTGTAGTCGAAGATGAATTTTACTTCTTCTTTGAATGTAATGAGTATGAAAAGTTTAGACAAACTTTCTTCAAAACTAATTGGTTAAGAAATCGATCGCTTAACATGTTTTACATAGTATTTAGCTTAAAAGATGAAAAAGTATTGTCAGTATTGCTAGATATCTTTTTAATGCTTTCACAAGAAGAAGAGAAATTCTAGATTTGCCAATTTCAGAAATATTAACAAGAGCAAATTACCTCATGTATTATTAATTTTTAAAGTATTTATATAGTTTCACTTTGTTTTGAATATCATTATTCATGATATGGTTTAATATACTTGTTCATTGTAGTCTTAATCTTGGATTTATATAAAGCTACATTTAATTCAAATCATATATCTTCAAAAATAATGTTATATATCTGTTACTTTATTAAACTATTGAAATGCTTAAATCTGAAATTATCTAACACAAATGTTATTATTTTTGGATTAATGTGGCATGTTATTAGCTTGTATTCACTTTAATAGGTGAATTCTGTAATATTGACTTGTATAATTGTATAATATTCAATTTGTGTCACTCTATATGATGTATTTACATGTTTTATTTTTGGGCTTGAGGCCTATATTACTGAATAAAATATGTCTATGTCTATAATTGTTTAAAAAAAATTTAAACTTGTATAAAACGTTTTTAATTATCATTTATAGATAAAATACGAATGATTTGGAATGTCAAATCCACCATATCATGACAAAAAAGAAATTTGATTGAAGTTGTTATATCGTAACAGAATTCCAATTCTAAAAATAAATATACACATACACTACTTCACAATCATTATTTCGACACTTCTGAGTCTGCCCAAATTCACGAATACATATAACCAGTATTACAGATAAAATCAAAAACAAAATTAAAGTCATGTGCCACATCTGATACATCACAGGTATTGCAATAATAGGCAGGAAAATATTTTTAGTTGAACCTTGACACGCAAATCAAGAAAAGAAATATCTTTTCTATATATTATTTTACAGAAATCCTTGAGGCAATAAAATCTCTGTGAGTACACCTAAGCATGCTATACATGTATAGTGGAAAAAGGTGTTTTTTTACTAATTTTATAATTTTGATAGAAGCCTTTAAATACTGCCTTTAAAATAATGACTTGAAATAATATGCAGTTAAATTTAAATCTTCCATTCAAACAAACTGAATGTAGTGTAACTGTTGATGACAAGTTGGCTTGTTTTATTACAGGACCTGAACCGACAGGTTGTACTGACAAACACGGCCACTGTGTCGATACCAGAGGTAGAGTTTGAAACGCCACCAAACAAAGGAGGTAATGAATGGTTTTACGTTACTTATTGTTGTATTCACCAAACATTACGTGAAGACAGTCCAAAGTGAACTATGATAAATTTATTATGTATTAAGGTTTTGGTAAATTATATAAGAATGCATAATTGTAGTGCTCAGTAGATAGAATGTTGATTTTACTTCACTCTGTGTTGTATTTAATACATCAGAAAACAAAGGTTTTAATTGACTTTAAGACAATATGTAAATAAACTAAACATATTTGGTGTACTAATGTTGTCCATAAAAAAGTATTTGTTTGCCATGCTCCTACCTACTCACCCAAAATTGTAGCTATCCAAAATGTTTTATTGACTTTCAAAGCGTTTATTAAAAAATGACAACTTAAAATTAAATTTGGCAAAAGAAAAAAAAGCTACCTACCTACCCACATGAAAAATTCTGGGTCAGAGCACAGTAAACAAACATTTTTAAGGATGGCCTAACTGAGGGACTCTGACTTCAGAGTATAATTCAGCTTTATTAACACACATAACCAAACCAATGGACATAAAGGAGTAAATGTACAAACAGCTAATGCCCTCTTTCAGGCTTCATCTGACATCATGTTAACATTTTCAGTTATCCTAACTACAGTATGTGTGATGCTATTTATATAAGATTCTCAGTGTTTATGTTCACATACATTTGACTGTCAGTGTTTGTGTTCACATACATTTGACTGTCAACGTTTATGTTCACATACATTTGACTTTCAGTCTTTGTGTTCACATATATTTGACTGTCAGTGTTTGTATTCAAATACATCTGACTGTCAGTGTTTATGTTCAGATATATTTGACTGTCAGTGTTTGTGTTCACATGCATTTGACTCAGTGTTTATGTTCACATACATTTGACTGTCAGTGTTTGTGTTCACATACATTTAACTGTCAGTGTTTGTGTTCACATGCATTTGACTGTCAGTGTTTATGTTCACATACATTTGACTGTCAGTGTTTGTGTTCACATACATTTGGCTGTCAGTGTTTATGTTCAGATACATTTGACTGTCAGTGTTTATGTTCACATACATTTCACTGTCAGTGTTTGTGTTCACATGCATTTGGCTGTCAGTGTTTATGTTCACATTTGACTTTCAGTGTTTGTGTTCAGATACATTTGACTGTCAGTGTTTATTTTCACATACATTTGACTGTCAGTGTTTATGTTCACATACATTTGACTGTCAGTGTTTGTGTTAACATGCATTTGACCATCAATGTTTGTGTTCACATACATTTGACTGTCAGTGTTTGTGTTCACATACATTTGACTGTCAGTGTTTATGTTCACATACATTTGACTGTCAGTGTTTGTGTTCACATGCATTTGACCATCAATGTTTGTGTTCACATACATTTGACTGTCAGTGTTTGTGTTCATATACATTTGACTGTCAGTGTTTGTGTTCACATACATTTGACTGTCAGTGTTTATGTTCACATACATTTGACTGTCAGTGTTTGTGTTCAAATGCATTTGACTGTCAGTGTTTGTGTTCAAATGCATTTGACTGTCAGTGTTTGTGTTTACATACATTTGACTGTCAGTGATTGTGTACACATACATTTGACTGCCAGTGTTTATGTTCACATACATTTGACTGCCAGTGTTTATGTTCACATACATTTGACTGCCAGTGTTTGTGTTCACATACATTTGACTGTCAGTGTTTATCTTCACATACATTTGACTGTCAGTGTTTATCTTCACATACATTTGACTGTTTGTGTTTGTGTTCACATGCATTTGACCATCAATGTTTGTGTTCACATACATTTGACTGTCAGTGTTTGTGTTCACATACATTTCACTGTCAGTGTTTGTGTTCACATGCATTTGGCTGTCAGTGTTTATCTTCACATACATTTGACTGTCAGTGTTTATCTTCACATACATTTGACTGTTTGTGTTTGTGTTCACATGCATTTGACCTTCAATGTTTGTGTTCACATACATTTGACTGTCAGTGTTTGTGTTCACATACATTTCACTGTCAGTGTTTGTGTTCACATGCATTTGGCTGTCAGTGTTTGTGTTCAGATACATTTGACTTTCAGTGTTTGTGTTCAGATACATTTGACTGTCAGTGTTTATGTTCACATACATTTGACTGCCAGTGTTTGTGTTCACATACATTTGACTGTCAGTGTTTATCTTCACATACATTTGACTGTCAGTGTTTATCTTCACATACATTTGACTGTTTGTGTTTGTGTTCACATGCATTTGACCATCAATGTTTGTGTTCACATACATTTGACTGTCAGTGTTTGTGTTCACATACATTTCACTGTCAGTGTTTATGTTCACATACATTTGACTGTCAGTGTTTGTGTTCACATACATTTGGCTGTCAGTGTTTATGTTCAGATACATTTGACTGTCAGTGTTTGTGTTCACATACATTTGGCTGTCAGTGTTTATGTTCAGATACATTTGACTGTCAGTGTTTATGTTCACATACATTTCACTGTCAGTGTTTGTGTTCACATGCATTTGGCTGTCAGTGTTTATGTTCACATTTGACTTTCAGTGTTTGTGTTCAGATACATTTGACTGTCAGTGTTTATTTTCACATACATTTGACTGTCAGTGTTTATGTTCACATACATTTGACTGTCAGTGTTTGTGTTCACATACATTTGACTGTCAGTGTTTGTGTTCACATGCATTTGACCATCAATGTTTGTGTTCACATACATTTGACTGTCAGTGTATGTGTTCATATACATTTGACTGTCAGTGTTTGTGTTCACATACATTTGACTGTCAGTGTTTATGTTCACATACATTTGACTGTCAGTGTTTGTGTTCACATACATTTGACTGTCAGTGTTTGTGTTCACATGCATTTGACCATCAATGTTTGTGTTCACATACATTTGACTGTCAGTGTATGTGTTCATATACATTTGACTGTCAGTGTTTGTGTTCACATACATTTGACTGTCAGTGTTTATGTTCACATACATTTGACTGTCAGTGTTTGTGTTCAAATGCATTTGACTGTCAGTGTTTGTGTTTACATACATTTGACTGTCAGTGATTGTGTACACATACATTTGACTGCCAGTGTTTATGTTCACATACATTTGACTGCCAGTGTTTATGTTCACATACATTTGACTGCCAGTGTTTGTGTTCACATACATTTGACTGTCAGTGTTTATCTTCACATACATTTGACTGTCAGTGTTTATCTTCACATACATTTGACTGTTTGTGTTTGTGTTCACATGCATTTGACCATCAATGTTTGTGTTCACATACATTTGACTGTCAGTGTTTGTGTTCACATACATTTGACTGTCAGTGTTTATGTTCACATACATTTGACTGTCAGTGTTTAAGTTCACATGCATTTGACCATCAATGTTTGTGTTCACATACATTTGACTGTCAGTGTTTGTGTTCATATACATTTGACTGTCAGTGTTTATGTTCACATACATTTGACTGTCAGTGTTTGTGTTCAAATACATTTGACTGTCAGTGTTTGTGTTTACATACATTTGACTGTCAGTGATTGTGTTCACTTACATTTGACTGCCAGTGTTTATGTTCACATACATTTGACTGCCAGTGTTTGTGTTCACATACATTTGACTGTCAGTGTTTGTGTTCACATACATTTGACTGTCAATGTTTATCTTCACATACATTTGACTGTCAGTGATTATGTTCACATACATTTGACTGTCTGTGTTTGTGTTCACATGCATTTGACCGTCAGTGTTTGTGTTCACATGCATTTGACCATCAATGTTTGTGTTCACATACATTTGACTGTCAGTGTTTGTGTTCACATACATTTGACTGCCAGTGTTTATGTTCACATACATTTAACTGTCAGTGTTTGTGTTCAGATACATTTGACTGTCAGTGTTTGTGTTCAGATACATTTGACTGTCAGTGTTTATCTTTACATGCATTTGACTGTCAGTGTTTGTATTCAGATACATTTGACTGTCAGTGTTTATCTTTACATGCATTTGACTGTCAGTGTTTGTGTTCACATACATTTGACTGTCAGTGTTTGTGTTCACATACATTTGACTGCCAGTGTTTATGTTCACATACATTTGACTGTCAGTGTTTGTGTTCAGATACATTTGACTGTCAGTGTTTATGTTCACATACATTTGACTGTCAGTGTTTGTGTTCACATGCATTTGACTGTCAGTGTTTGTATTCACAAACATTTGACTGTCAGTGTTTGTGTTCACATACATTTGACAGTCAATGTTTATTTATGAATTACACACTATTTTGGGATAACCTTTATACATTTGATTAACAGTTTATGTTCACATATATTCAATACAACTGTGATACACAGTAAATACTCTCAGTATGTGTGTTTTAGTGTTGACCACGATAGAAGGGATCATAGACCGAGCTGTACAGGGCCTCAGTCAGGATCAAGTACTCAGAAGGGCAAGTGTTCTTTCTTATGTATTTTTATTAGGAACATGATCAGTGTCAGGGACACATTGGTAATTGTTATCACTGCTGGTGTATAGAATGTCTGGTGAGAACCTGGAGTGTCATAATGAACCATACAGTTTCCATTGAAATAAACATAAAAAGGTGTTATTGGATTCACAAAAGTTTTCATCCAAATCTATTTTATGAACAAAATGATAATGATTGAAATGCACTTTAGCATAAAAATGCTTCAAATGCTACGTTATCTGCAGGTACAAGTGAGGTTGCGTACTCGTGTAATTATCATGGACGCACAGCTACCTGTCATGTTTTATGCTGGGCTTCTTCTAGTCATAATTAGATTGATCAGTGTTATTAAACACAATGGATTATGCTTTATTTATGTATATCATATAAGTATATTTATTTTCTGCTCATATTTATTTTAGATTCAGCACCCAGAAGTTGCAGAACAAATTGACAAGTTTATACTGAAGTTGACAGATCTCAAAACATGTAAAACCTCATTCCATTTGGTGAGTATTTACTATTTCTTGCATACCAGACAAGTATTTCCACATATTTTTACCGGATACAGATTTTTTATCCCCTGCATGTGCTTATCCTACCCCCCTCAGCTATGACATAATACCACTCATAAAATCCTTGCGCTATGACAAATCCCTCTCACTATTACATAACGCCATTCGTAAAATTCTTGCTCTGTGACAAATTCATCACACTACGACTTATTCATTCATAAATACTATGATTTGAGCCATAATATGGAGTCCCGGAATTTGCGTTACATCACACAAATTCTACATAAATTAATATAAGCTGCAGAAGTATATAATAATAATTTAAAGTAATTTGCAGAACCTTTTAAAAACAAATAATTCTCTTAATTGTCACGTAGGGTACTTTTTTAACAACTTAAAACTTCCCTTAAATCATTATTTTATTGTGTAATTTCGTAGTTTCGTGGTGCTCATTTGCATGTGTGTTTGCACTAAACACGTATTACTGTTATCATCTAAACCAAAACAGCTTGTGGTTTTTTTTGGAAATAAACTTCAGTTTCCTCTTATTTGAATTGATTAACTTCTGTTTTTTTATTTGCAACATAAATATGAGAATTCGACTAAATATTTTTCTGTAATGAGGCAAAACCAATCGTGTCCTTAGAGTTACGTCATGACAAAATGTGTTGTAGCTTACAACCTTGACATTGACGATCTCATACACATACTGTTTCTACGTGATCGACAGTGCACTATGAAAATGATGTAAACATGACTTTCAAGAAACCACCACTTAAATATGGCAAACAGCCAATATATCGGTTATGATAAACATGTCCTCTTTTGTTACGTCACGGTATCTGAACATAATGGAAATTACCAAGTAATTTGCGTAACCTTTTAACCTTGAGTCTGTTTACAACATCAATACCAGCCAGTTGTACGGCTGGCAGCGAGAAGGAAGGTTGAGGAATCAACTCGATATATGGCGAACAACAATGTACACGTAGTCAGTTTTCCGAAAAAAGTTATGACGACAACGATGTTTTGATTCATCCTCCGGTCTCTTAAATGCATTTAAAATGCTTTAAAGCATTACCAAAATGATATGTGATGTATGAAAGTACCATTATTAATAATCAATTCTATGTAACAAGGTTTTGTTCAGTTCTGCCTGATCAATGTTGTGTATCGTATTGCGTCAACAACAGGAATCTCATGGTTAACAGTGATTGACATGCTGTACCCGTGAAAATGAAATGGGTTGAACAATTAAGATGTCTGAAAGTACGAGGGAACAATTTGAACTTTAAAATATATATTTGATGTTTTATTTACTCTCAGATTGTTTGTGTGTAACAAGTGAAATCGGGACACAATTTTCACTGTGTCCAGTGTTACACCTGTGCCCGATTTATTCATGAATACAAAAATCCAGTTCAATTAAATATTTATGATTGGCCAGACATTGTTAACAGAAAACAGAAGTTAATAAAACCTGAATCAAATTGTATAGATGTATTGAGTCTGCAATGGTGTAACTTTTATCTTTTATTGGGGTCTATATTGGTGTCCTGTTACACAATTTCTGCAGTTTTGTGTTGTCCTGTTACACATTTTGCGTCCAGTTACATCGTACTTGGTGTTTGTTACATCATACTTCCACTTGGCACTAATTGCTAAATATTGAACTAAATAACCAGTTTTACATTTGAAACAATTAAACTAATCCTGGTAATTCATTAAAGTCGACTTTATAGATGCAAGAAACTAATTGAAATGAATTTATAGTATAGTGTCCAGTGTTACTAACAGTGAAATTTAAAAATCACATTCCTTTATACATAAATCTAGAAACTGTTAATATTTTTAACAATATAATAACATTAAATAGTGTAGTAACCTAATAAAGCATAAAATTTAACAAGTATAAATATTAAAATAGAGGACACCAAAGGGTTTGTGATGTAACACAAATTCCAGGACTCCATATTATGGCTAATATTCTTACGCTACTATAAAATTATACTGGAATAAAAATCTTAAGATATCACACAGTTAGGGTTGTAAATAAGAAGAGTATCTTTCATAGTTTTTTTGGTGTGAATTGAAAGTCCGTCCCTTGGGGATTTCCGTTAACCCTTTACTCCATAGATACGCGTTTTCCGCACCAATCACAGAAGGCCTTTGAAAACTGTGCAGGAAGAGTTCAGATTGCTCGTAACAAGCAATATGAACACTTCCTGCACTGTTTTCCACTCTGTCAGTTAATATAAACAAAATTAACCCATTGCTGATACGTGGTGAATTAATGCTTTCAATATTAGAGGTGTTCAAAGGCGTCTATATTGGAGGTGTCCAAAGGCGTCTGTATTAGAGGTGTCCAAGGGCGTCTATATGAAGTAAAGGGTTAAGGTGTTTCTGTACTGCCAAAACAGTTATCCTTCCAAATGGAAATTTCCATCCAAACCTCAAACTGATTTAAGAAGCATATATATTTAAACATCTCTCTTTAACTATATACTCTACATCTTGTCACGGTTATTGTGACCAATTGCTTTATATTTTCTACCAAGGACGGCTTATAGTATTTTGACCCTGTGAGTGCATGTGGAAAAAACACAACAATATGATTTGAACCAGGGACCTCTCGTGTCTTGGAAAAAGTATCCCAGACACATCGAACCAACCCAACGACTACATCATATTGATATGTGAATGTTTCGTCTTGTTAAAGAAATATATCAGGATTTTTTCAAAATTTTAAATTTGGCTGAAAACATTTTTTTTTTCAATATAGCTTGCCTATTTATACATATTGACTCCATGTTGTCAAAGGATATCTGTTTCAACATGCCAAAATATTATATTGAAAAGGACTTTCCTTTCTTGGGCTACGCGCCTACTTTCGACTAAAATAGATTTCCCGCTTAAAATGGCAAATATTTTGTGACATTCTTAATGAGTCATTGGATTTCATTTTGATTTTAATTTGATCCCTTATACATGTTTATCCTTAGTAAAACTTGCTTTATCTTAGAAATAGTCAGAATGATGATGCAAAAGTGTTCAAGCAGTTTTTAAGGGCGGTCTATTTTTAGAATGGGAATTACCACTTTGATTTAAATATCGATTTTGTCAAATTTTGGTGGATTTGACATACCAAACCATTTGTATTTTATTTCTTGATGATAATAAGATGCTTTTGAGCCATTTTAGGAATAATTTTTTTTTTAAGACATTTAAAGTGTTCTGATTACTCCTTTTAAGATATTAATCTTAGACAATTTCATATTACTTTCGATGTGGTTGAGAGGTAAATAATAAACATAAATCATACACCAGTTAATTCACTTTCCATTTAGTGAGTATTTTTAAAAATAACACTAAAACATTTTGTGAGTACATAGAACATTAGAGCAACAGTTCTAGTTTCATCAGGGCTTGAAATTTAAACATAGAAGCTAATCCTCTTCCCTTTTTGACATTTTTTTTTAATGAATTTTTAAAATCAAAGAAACATTTTTCTTAATTATGGCTCATCCTGACCAAACATTCACGTGTTATGGCGGGCAAACTAGTAGAATTGTCCAGCCCTGTTCATTTATTTACCATTTCTGGTTTAGAGATAAATATTTGGAAATTAAAACTCTTGATTTATTGATTACTCAGCATGACTACTATTGCTAACATTGTAATTCTGTATATTTATTAATTACTCAGCATGGCTACTGTTGCTGACATTGTAATTCTGTATATTTATTGATTACTCAGCATGGCTACTATTGCTGACATTGTCATTCTGTATATTATTGATAACTGAGCATGGCTACTATTGCTGACAATGTATATTTTTTTATTACTCAGCATGGCTACTTTTGCTGACATTGTATATTTTTTGATCACTCAGCATGGTTACTATTGCTGACATTGTATATTTATTGATTACTCAGCATGGTTACTTTTGCAACATTGTAATTCTGTATATTTATTGATTACTCAGCATGGCTACTATTGTAACAATGTAATTCTGTATATTTCAGGTGATGGATGATCCTACTGGAAACAGCTTTGTAGAAAACCCATATCCTTCACAAGATAAAATATATGTATCAACTATGTTATAGTAGCCAAATACGATATAAAGCATACATTATATGTTTACTGGAACTCTCCAAGGTAGATGAGAAAATGATTGACATAGAAATTGGGAATCATTTTAAACACAGTTGGAACTCGATAGTGGAGGGAATGCCAAAATATATCAACACAGATTTTATCTCAAGCTACATATTTATTTTCATCACCTGATAATTGTTATCTGTCATATGTCAATTGTACTTCTGCTTTTATATTAAGGTCAGTGCAGTAGAATTACACTGTCGTGATAAATGCTCACTTTGACAATGAAGCTGACTGATTGAATCAAATGATATTTTTACAATTTACATGGTATCACTCAACTCGGTGACACATGATTTTTACACAGTGTGGAAAAACATAACATTACGTCAACAATTATTTTATTGAGACAAACATTCAAATATTGGTGTGAAATAATCAATCGAGAACTAAAACTGGGATCAAAATATTAAAAAAAAGTCGGCCATAATATCAACACTAACATGATATCATCTCAAGCCATACTGACAATGAGTGTTTATATTATATACTGAATAGAACAGTTAACCCGCCACCTGACATTTTTTGTACCTGACTTTTTATGTACCTGACATTTTATGTATTTTCTCAAACACTATCAAAGCAATTTCCTTGCAATTTGGACTTGGATAAGGAAGAACATTTAGGTTATGTAAAATACACAATTGTCTATTAATGGCATTATACAACTTTAAATAACGCTACTCGATATTAGGACAAAGATATTGGAATAACAAAAGTAGTGGGTTAGCTGTTCCATTCATTATATATTAATATAGACAGTAATGTACGGTTTAGGTATATATGCATACACTGGATTGATGGGATGATTATTTCTGTTATATAATTTCCTTAATGTTGTGACACTCACGCTCCAAAGGAAGATCATGATGCAGTGGTCAGTCTTTATACTCGAACAAGAGAACAGAATGAGGTGTTGTGTATTGCTGAGGTAAGTGTATCGTATTAATTAATCATTATTTATCATGTCGGTATTTGTATTCTTTTATTTCTTTATTGAGCTCGCCGGGACGAAAGTCCAAGGAGAGCTATTGCCATGACCCCAGCGTCGGCATCGTCTGTAGACATCCAGGTTAAATTTTTGCATTTAGATATCTATGCAACCACTCATTGGAAATGAAAGAAACTTCGCATGTGTGTTCACCGTCAATAATGGAACACACAGAGACAAGAACCATAACTCAGGGTTGCATTTTGGCAAAGTAATGGCCCTTTTGGACTTTATTTTTCGTCTGTAGACACCCAGGTTAAACTTGTGCCTTTAGTTGCATTTCAGTTTTGGTGTTTGTCTCCAATCTCAATCTTTGCATGGGTGGTGACTTTTATCCCATTGGCGAGCTTTAATTGTCTTCTGACAACTCTTGTTTTTATTTAAGATGCAATGTTACTGATTCTAGTTGTGTGTTCATTTGTGGTAAATAGTTCACACCTCATTCATGAATACCTCATGAATTATTGTTCAGTACATGAAAATAATAGTTGAATACTGTTAAACTGTATATAACATATAGCTCTTCTTTACTGAAATGTTGATTGTACCTAAAGACTATGTCAGAGGAGAGGAACATGTAGATTCAAATTGGGGTTGGCACAATATCTGTTCCGTTGCAAAATATTGAATAAACTGAAAGGGTTTTGACGCTTTTGTTTGTTTTAACCCTGGGTGAGACAAAGTTATCTCTGAAGACGGCCAGTATTTGGGTCGTCAATGATAAATGCTAGAAAGGGATTACTGTGTTGAATAACAATAGTGAGCAATGTGTTGTAGATGTATTGTGTTTAGCGTCACTGTCAACAATCTTTCAGTCACATCGCAACGGTGTCTCCTCTAGACATTATTCTAAGCATTGCCATACTGGAGTATCATGCCACATAAGTGTGGTATGATATGGCACTCAATCAAATTATACTGACCAAACCTAGAACTATCCTTTAAATGCTGAGCATCAAGCGAGATAGCTTCTAGTACCATTTTTCAAGTCTTTAGTATGACCTGGTTGGGCATTGAACCCACAACCTTTTGCATGCTCTACCACTAAACCACCACTGCGGTGTGCTCAATGTGTTGAACATTAAGAAGTGTAGTTATTGCTAGAGTAGTCTAAGCGGAAGTCTCAACATCACTTTGACCGTCGGCCTTAAGGTCACAGGTTTGCGAGCGCTATGTGAGAAAGTCTGCCAGTAACAAATGGTTCTATTCAGATACATTCTGAGTTTATTGATAATGCTTAATGTAAATGAAAACAATGTTGAACAATTTGAAAATTAAATAATTTTGACATGTTCTCCAGGAAGAAGAGAGTAGCTCGGAAGCCCCAATATTTGATGGCAAGGATGAGGTAAACGTTAACATTGTTTATTAAATATAAACATATATATCTCAACAGCAGGAATGTGATTTAATTCATTATGTGGGAGAATATCATTTGGGGAGAAGTCACTTACCCCAATGGCACAGATTAGAGTTACATAACTTATATACAAATATATCATCCATTAAATATGTCACTTTGATTTACTCATTATTTCAATTGAACTCACTCGTAAAGATGGATTTCTAGAACTGTCTGGAAGTTTTTAGAATTTGGAAACTAGAATTACTGATTGATAGAGTAGAATCCTTGGAAAACTAGACACAGTTTTGTGTGATCAGTAGAAGACTGTATAATGGAGATTCGGCAAATTGATCTTGATGTATTGTTACATTTTTACACATTAGTTTCATGCTGTATCGGACAATATTTACATTACTGCAGTTGTGAATGTCACATCATGTTTGCAGTAAGTTCCTATAACAATGTGTCCAGTCATCCAGTGTGTAGGCAATGTCACTGTTCCAATCATGCATTGGCATTGCAGTTTAATTGAAATGGGAAAATTTCGTTACGTTTTTATCTAAAACAGTTAGAAAATATCTGTAAATTTAAGCACAATTTTGATTTTTCGTCATGTGATAAAAGACATTAGTCTAGTTCAATGTTTCTGAGAAATCCTTCAGGTTCCACAAACATAAACAAATATATTTTGTCCCCTGATGAAAATTCAAAATTGTACTTTTAATACCTAAGTAACCATATTGCCATTTATAATGATTGTTTACATTGATGTTGGTAAAGGTTTTTGTCATGAGTCACGAAATCTTTGGTTAGTACAAATGACAAATCTACACTTTCAAGTTGTTTTCATTTTCATAGTGTTTGTATTGCATTCATGGTTTATGACTTTTTTGGATTGCATTAAAACTGGTCCAAGAGTGTAAATAGTAAGACAAAAGAAATTTATGTTGGATTATTCCTCCCAATGATACCAGTAATCTTGATTGACGTCTAATATTACATTTGTTACATAACTTTTTCAATGAATGAGGGGACCTACTTGGCCATGTGATCTTAGGTGTCACTTCAAGTTACCTCTCACTGCCAAGGTAGTAGGTTGGAGTCCTGCCCGGTTCAAAAACTTGATACCTGCAGATCTGCAGAGTTTCAGCAAATCCTATTGTATTACTCAAATTGTCACTTCCTACGACATGCATGAGCTACAGTGATCCTTTTCTTGTCATCGCTCATATGGCTCCCTGGAACTACACAGGAGTTGGTAATTAAACCACAATAATGAACATGACAAAAAATGATAAAGTGAACATGATACCCATTCGGAGATTTCTATCCCTCTGCAAAGATCAACATTGATTCTATTCTAAGCCGAAACCACATGGGCTGAAATGTGTTTGAAATACGTTAAACAGTTCATTAAATGTATATAGAATTTCGCCTTCATTTTCCATGAACACATACCAGTTTAGTTTCAAGCATAATTTTGGAAATATATTATTATATTCTGAATTTGTGATTGACTATAAAGTCACTCTCACTAACAACTTTTAGCATCATGTATCAATAGCTACTTAACAAAAGTTGTAACCCTGGCCGTCATGGAGCAATAGCTACTAAACAAAAGTTGTAACCCTGGCCGTCATGGAGCAATAGCTACTAAACAAAAGGTGTTACCCTGGCTGTCCTCAACATGAACTTAAGAATGCAACACATACTTAGCATGTTTTTTAGTGTCAGGTTAATATATTATGAAACAGGCATTAATCAAATGCATTAATGATATAAATATAAGAAATCAACTTTATTGAATTTTCATGGGATATGCTACACGTTTCCTACATACGTTCATAACTTCCTACAAGGGTCAGGCGAATAAATTAACATTTCTAGGATTCAGTGTAAAATTTGTGCAACTATAAGCAAATGAAGAAGTAGATACAACAGTTTGAGATCAGCTCTTAATAAATGTCAGCGTTGCTTTATAAACTTGATACTGAATGATTCTCTATATCCCGACAGGTAATGTCATTCCCAACCAACTGTCCAAACTGTAATGCTCCATGCCCTACCAACATGAAGATGGTAGAAATTCCACATTTTAAAGAAGTTGTTATAATGGCCACCAATTGTGATGCTTGTGGACTGAGAGTGAATGAGGTGAAAAGTGGATCAGGTATTGAGCCGCAGGGACGCAAGATTACACTCAAACTTACTGATGTCAGTGATCTCTCCAGAGATGTGTTAAAGGTATGTACTGAGAAATACTGCAGTTCATCTTTTACTAGTTATGATTGTCCAATTAAGAATTTCTTTATTAAGATACTTTGACTCGTTTCAGTTATTCATGCTCATTTTAATAGTTTTAATCTAAAATGTGTTATTTCAGCTCAATTCAATTGTTAGAGTTCATTTCTGGTGTGTTGGTGTTTGTTTGTGTTGTGTTGTGTCAGTTCAAATTGTGTATTCTAGCTGTATGGTTTATTCATTTCAACTTAATTCATTTGAGTTAAGTGCTAATTGTTAATGATATACCCAGTTGCTTGCTTCAGTAGACAATTACTAATGCTCGTTACAGTCAGACAATTGCTAATGCTTGTTACAGTCAGACAATTGCTAATGCTCGTTACAGTCAGACAATTGCTAATGCTCGTTACAGTCAGACAATTGCTAATGCTCGTTTCAGTCAGACAATTGCTAATGCTCGTTACAGTCAGACAATTGCTAATGCTCGTTTCAGTAAGACAATTGCTAATGCTCGTTACAGTCAGACAATTGCTAATGCTCGTTACAGTCAGACAATTGCTAATGCTCGTTACAGTCAGACAATTGTTAATGCTCATTACAGTCAAGCTAAATTCAGCCAGACTCTGTTCAGTGACTACAACTCAATTTTGTTGTTTAAGAACTTAGTTTGTGGTTTTTGCTGAATTTGTCAGATTTAGCACAATTCAGTTGTTTAGGCTTGGGTAGTGGTTAAATAGAACATTGTTTATTTTGATGAAATTTATATTAAAGCACAATTCAGTTGTAAAAGGTTCGGGTAGTCTTTACAAGAACATTAGATAATTCAAACACTGGATATAAATCATAGTTGGCATGACATTAAAAACAGTGCAGGTTTTGTGGGCGTTTGCTGTAATATAAGTTCTATTTGCTGGATTCATGAAATATGCATAACTGTAGAAGTTTTATTCAGTAGCTACATATCTGTTCAACTGTTGGTTATAGCTGTGGCTTAATTTTTTAAGAGTAGACAAGTTATTTGGGCTCCAAGTTATTTTAGCTCAACTTAGTTGTTTTAAGTGTTTATAATTAGTTTATTCATTAAGTTGTTTAAGTTCATTTGAATAAGTTTGTTTAATTCTTATAGCTCTATTCAGTTACAATAGCTCAAACAAGTTTGATCTCATTTCGTGTTGTTTTGGTATACAGATGTTTTCAGCTTTTCTGGTGGTATTAAGGTGGTTTAACTTAGTCACATGAACTCATATTTCTTTTGACTTGACATTATTCAGGTGTTTAATCTCAATTTAGTTATCAAAGGTGTTTTTTAAACTCGGTATAACTGCCTTGCCCCAGTATAACTGCCATGCCCCAGTATAACCGCCATGCCCCATTATAACTGCCTTGCCCCAGTATAACTGCCTTGCCCCAGTATAACTGCCATGCCCCAGTATAACTGCCTTGTCCCAGTGTAACTGCCATGCCCCAGTATAACCGCCATGCCCCAGTATAACTGCCTTGCCCCAGTATAACTGCCTTGCCCCAGTATAACTGCCTTGCCCCAGTATAACTGCCTTGCCCCACAGTATAACTGCCATGCCCCAGTATAACTGCCTTGCCCCACAGTATAACTGCCATGCCCCAGTATAACTGCCTTGCCCCACAGTATAACTGCCATGCCCCAGTATAACTGCCTTGCCCCACAGTATAACTGCCTTGCCCCAGTATAACTGCCATGCCCCAGTATAACTGCCTTATCCCAGTGTAACTGCCATGCCCCAGTATAACCGCCATGCCCCAGTATAACTGCCTTGCCCCAGTATAACTGCCTTGCCCCAGTATAACTGCCATGTCCCAGTATAACTGCCTTGTCCCAGTGTAACTGCCATGCCCCAGTATAACCGCCATGCCCCAGTATAACCGCCTTGCCCCAGTATAACTGCCTTGCCCCAGTATAACTGCCATGCCCCAGTATAACTGCCTTGTCCCAGTGTAACTGCCATGCCCCAGTATAACCGCCATGCCCCCATATAACCGCCTTGCTCCAGTATAACCGCCTTGCTCCAGTATAACCGCCATGCCCCAGTATAACCGCCATGCCCCAGTATAACTGCCTTGCCCCAGTATAACCACCATGCCCCAGTATAACCACCTTGCCACGGTAAAAGTGCCTTGCCCCAGTATAACCACCTTGCCCCAGTATAACTGCCATGCCCCAGTATAAATGCCTTGCCCCAGTATAGCTGGCTTGCCCCAGTATAACTGACATGCCCCAGTATAACTGCCTTGCCCCAGTATAACTGACATGCCCCAGTATAACTGACATGCCCCAGTATAACTGCCTTGTCCCAGTATAACCGACATGTCCCAGTATAACTGCCTTGCCCTAGAATAACTGACATGCCACAGTATAACTGACATGTCCCAGTATAACTGCCTTGCCCTAGAATAACTGACATGCCACAGTATAACTGACATGCCCCAGTATAACTGACATGCCCCAGTATAACTGCCTTGCCCCAGTATAACCGACATGTCCCAGTATAACTGCCTTGCCCTAGAATAACTGACATGCCACAGTATAACTGACATGTCCCAGTATAACTGCCTTGCCCTAGAATAACTGACATGCCACAGTATAACCGACATGTCCCAGTATAACTGCCTTGCCCTAGAATAACCGACATGCCACAGTATAACTGACATGCCCCAGTATAACTGCCTTGTCCAAGTATAACTGCCTTGTCCCAGTATAACTGCCATGCCCCAGTATAACTGCCTTGCTCCAGTATAACTGCCTTACCCCAGTATAACTGCCATGTCCCAGTATAACTGCCTTGCCCCAGTATAACTGCCATGCCCCAGTATAACTGACATGCCCCACAGTTTAACTGTCTTACCTCAGTATAACTGTCTTACCTCAGTATAACTGCCTTGCCCCAGTGTAACTGACTTGCCCCACAGTATAACTGCCTTGCTCCAGTATAACTGCCATGCCCCAGTATAACTGACATGCCCCAGTATAACTGCCTTGTCCAAGTATAACTGCCTTGTCCCAGTATAACTGCCTTGTCCAAGTATAACTGCCTTGTCCCAGTATAACCGCTTTGTCCCAGTATAACTGCCTTGTCCAAGTATAACTGCCTTGTCCCAGTATAACCGCTTTGTCCCAGTATAACTGCCTTGTCCAAGTATAACTGCCTTGTCCAAGTATAACTGCCTTGTCCCAGTATAACTGCCTTGTCCCAGTATAACTGCCTTGCCACAATGTAACTGCCTTGCCCCAGTGTAACTGACTTGCCCCACAGTATAACTGCCTTGCCTCAGTATAACTGCCTTGCCCCAGTATAACCGCTTTGTCCCAGTATAACTGCCTTGCCCAAGTATAACTGCCTTGCTCCAGTATAACTGCCTTGCCCCACAGTTTAACTGTCTGTCCTCAGTATAACTGCCTTGCCACAATGTAACTGCCTTGCCCCAGTGTAACTGCCTTGCCCCACAGTATAACTGCCATGCCCCAGTATAACTGCCTTGCCCCAGTATAACTGCCTTGCCTCAGTATAACTGCCTTGCCCCAGTATAACTGCCTTGCCCCACAGTTTAACTGTCTTACCTCAGTATAACTGCCTTGCCTCAGTATAACTGCCTTGCCCCACAGTTTAACTGTCTTACCTCAGTTTAACTGCCTTGCCTCAGTATAACTGTCTTACCTCAGTTTAACTGCCTTGCCACAGTTTAACTGTCTTACCTCAGTTTAACTGTCTTACCTCAGTTTAACTGTCTTACCTCAGTTTAACTGCCTTGCCTCAGTATAACTGTCTTACCTCAGTTTAACTGCCATGCCACAGTTTAACTGCCTTGCCTCAGTATAACTGCCTTGCCACAGTTTAACTGTCTTACCTCAGTTTAACTGCCTTGCCTCAGTATAACTGCCTTGCCTCAGTATAACTGCCTTGCCCCACAGTATAACTGCCTTGCCTCAGTATTACTGCCTTGCCCCACAGTTTAACTGTCTTACCTCAGTATAACTGCCTTGCCTCAGTATAACTGCCTTGCCCCACAGTTTAACTGTCTTACCTCAGTATAACTGCCTTGCCTCAGTATAACTGCCTTGCCCCACAGTTTAACTGTCTTACCTCAGTTTAACTGCCTTGCCTCAGTATAACTGCCTTACCCCAGTATAACTGCCTTGCCCCAGTATAACTGCCTTGCCCCAGTATAACTGTCTTACCTCAGTTTAACTGCCTTGCCCCAGTATAACTGCCTTACCTCAGTATAACTGCCTTGCCCCAGTATAACTGCCTTACCCCAGTATAACTGCCTTACCCCAGTATAACTGCCTTGCCCCAGTATAACTGTCTTACCTCAGTATAACTGCCTTGCCCCAGTATAACTGCCTTACCTCAGTATAACTGCCTTGCCCCAGTATAACTGTCTTACCTCAGTTTAACTGCCTTGCCCCAGTATAACTGCCTTGCCCCACAGTATAACTGCCTTACCTCAGTATAACTGCCTTGCCCCAGTATAACTGCCTTGCCCCAGTATAACTGTCTTACCTCAGTATAATTGCCTTGCCCCAGTATAACTGCCTTGCCCCAGTATAACTGTCTTACCCCAGTTTAACTGCCTTGCCCCAGTGTAACTGCCTTGCCTCAGTATAACTGCCTTGCCCCAGTATAACTGCCTTGCCCCAGTATAACTGCCTTACCCCAGTATAACTGCCTTGCCCCAGTATAACTGCCTTGCCCCAGTATAACTGCCTTGCCCCAGTATAACTGCCTTGCCCCAGTATAACTGCCTTACCCCAGTATAACTGCCTTACCCCAGTATAACTGCCTTGCCCCAGTATAACTGCCTTACCCCAGTATAACTGCCTTGCCCCAGTATAACTGCCTTACCCCAGTATAACTGCCTTGCCCCAGTATAACTGCCTTACCTCAGTATAACTGCCTTGCCCCAGTATAACTGCCTTGCCCCAGTATAACTGCCTTACCCCAGTATAACTGCCTTGCCCCAGTATAACTGTCTTACCTCAGTTTAACTGCCTTGCCCCAGTGTAACTGCCTTGCCTCAGTATAACTGCCTTGCCCCAGTATAACTGTCTTACCTCAGTTTAACTGCCTTGCCCCAGTGTAACTGCCTTGCCTCAGTATAACTGCCTTACCTCAGTATAACTGCCTTGCCCCAGTATAACTGCCTTGCCCCAGTATAACTGTCTTACCTCAGTATAACTGCCTTGCCTCAGTATAACTGCCTTACCCCAGTATAACTGCCTTGCCCCAGTATAACTGCCTTACCCCAGTATAACTGCCTTGCCCCAGTATAACTGCCTTGCCTCAGTATAACTGCCTTACCTCAGTATAACTGCCTTGCCCCAGTATAACTGCCTTGCCCCAGTATAACTGCCTTACCCCAGTATAACTGCCTTGCCCCAGTATAACTGTCTTACCTCAGTTTAACTGCCTTGCCCCAGTGTAACTGCCTTGCCTCAGTATAACTGCCTTGCCCCAGTATAACTGTCTTACCTCAGTTTAACTGCCTTGCCCCAGTGTAACTGCCTTGCCTCAGTATAACTGCCCCCAGTATAACTGCCTTACCCCAGTATAACTGCCTTGCCCCAGTATAACTGCCTTGCCCCACAGTATAACTGCCATGCCCCAGTATAACTGCCTTGCCCCAGTATAACTGCCATGCCCCAGTATAACTGCCTTGCCCCAGTATAACTGCCTTGCCTCAGTATAACTGCCTTACCCCAGTATAACTGCCTTGCCCCAGTATAACTGCCTTGCCCCACAGTATAACTGCCATGCCCCAGTATAACTGCCTTACCCCAGTATAACTGCCTTGCCCCAGTATAACTGCCTTGCCCCAGTATAACTGCCTTGCCTCAGTATAACTGCCTTGCCCCAGTATAACTGCCTTACCCCAGTATAACTGCCTTGCCCCAGTATAACTGCCTTGCCCCACAGTATAACTGCCATGCCCCAGTATAACTGCCTTGCCCCAGTATAACTGCCTTGCCTCAGTATAACTGCCTTGCCCCAGTATAACTGCCTTACCCCAGTATAACTGCCTTGCCCCAGTATAACTGCCTTGCCTCAGTATAACTGCCTTGCCCCAGTATAACTGCCTTACCCCAGTATAACTGCCTTGCCCCAGTATAACTGCCTTGCCCCACAGTATAACTGCCATGCCCCAGTATAACTGCCTTGCCCCAGTATAACTGCCATGCCCCAGTATAACTGCCTTGCCCCAGTATAACTGCCTTGCCCCAGTATAACTGCCTTACCCCAGTATAACTGCCTTGCCCCAGTATAACTGCCTTGCCCCAGTATAACTGCCTTGCCCCAGTATAACTGCCTTGCCCCAGTATAACTGCCATGCCTCAGTATAACTGCCTTGCCCCACAGTTTAACTGTCTTACCTCAGTATAACTGCCTTGCCACAATGTAACTGCCATGCCCCACAGTATAACTGCCATGCCCCAGTATAACTGCCTTGCCCCAGTATAACTGCCATGCCCCAGTATAACTGCCTTGCCCCAGTATAACTGCCATGCCCCAGTATAACTGCCTTGCCTCAGTATAACTGCCTTGCCACAATGTAACTGCCTTGCCCCAGTATAACTGCCTTGCCCCACAGTATAACTGCCATGCCCCAGTATAACTGCCTTGCCCCAGTATAACTGCCATGCCCTAGTATAACTGCCTTGCCCCAGTATAACTGCCATGCCTCAGTATAACTGCCTTGCCCCACAGTTTAACTGTCTTACCTCAGTATAACTGCCTTGCCCCAGTGTAACTGCCTTGCCCCACAGTATAACTGCCATGCCCCAGTATAACTGCCTTGCCCCAGTATAACTGCCTTGCCACAGTATAACTGCCATGCCCCAGTATAACTGCCTTGCCCCAGTATAACTGCCATGCCCCAGTATAACTGCCTTGCCTCAGTATAACTGCCTTGCCACAATGTAACTGCCTTGCCCCAGTATAACTGCCTTGCCCCACAGTATAACTGCCATGCCCCAGTATAACTGCCTTGCCCCAGTATAACTGCCATGCCCTAGTATAACTGCCTTGCCCCAGTATAACTGCCATGCCTCAGTATAACTGCCTTGCCCCACAGTTTAACTGTCTTACCTCAGTATAACTGCCTTGCCCCAGTGTAACTGCCTTGCCCCACAGTATAACTGCCATGCCCCAGTATAACTGCCTTGCCCCAGTATAACTGCCTTGCCACAGTATAACTGCCTTGTCCCAGTATAACTGCCTTGCCACAGTATAACTGCCTTGCCTCAGTGTAACTGCCTTGCCTCAGTGTAACTGCCTTGTCTCAGTGTAACTTACATGCCTCAGTATAACTGCCTTGCCTCAGTATAACTGCCATGCCTCAGTATAACTGCCTTGCCTCAGTGTAACTGCCTTGCCTCAGTGTAACTTACATGCCTCAGTATAACTGCCATGCCTCACTGCCTTGCCTCAGTGTAACTGCCTTGCCACGGTATAACTGCCTTGTACAGTGTAACTGCCTTGCCTCAGTGTAACTGCCTTGCAACGGTATAACTGCCTTGCCTCAGTATAACTGCCTTGCCTCAGTGTAACTGCCTTGCCACGGTATAATTGCCTTGCACAGTGTAACAGCCATGCCTCAGTATAACTGCCATGCCTCAGTATAACCGCCATGCCTCAGTATAACAGCCATGCCTCAGTATAACAGCCATGCCTCAGTATAACAGCCATGCCTCAGTATAACAGCCATGCCTCAGTATAACTGCCTTGCCTCAGTATAACTGCCATGCCTCAGTATAACTGCTTTGCCTCAGTATAACTGCCTTGCACAGTGTAACTGCCTTGCCACGGTATAACTGCCTTGCACAGTATAATTGCCTTGCCTCAGTATAACTGCCTTGCCCCAGTATAACTGCTTTGCCTCAGTATAACTGCCTTGCACAGTGTAACTGCCTTGCCACGGTATAATTGCCTTGCACAGTGTAACTGCCTTGCCTCAGTATAACTGACTTGCCACTGTATAACTGCTTTGCCTCAGTATAGCTGCCTTGCCTCAATAACTGCCTTGCCTCAGTATTGTCTGTATGCTACAACTCGTGTTTATGTTTTTATTTTTAGAGCGAGATGTGCTGTGTATCTATACCAGAACTGGAGTTCACCACAGCAATGTCTTCCATGCCAGGAAAGTTTACAACTGTAGAGGGGTTACTAGATGATATCTCTACACAGGTAAGCTTCTTCTAAAATGCATTTTGCCAACATTAAAAAGGTGGAGTTGGGGGTGGGGGGGAGTGAGTTGATTACAAGTAATGTGTGAAGTAGATATATATTTTTGTTACTGATTTCATTTAATGTGTTTGGTTGAAATTGCCGTGAAACATAATGCACATGTACTTTTGATGAATCATTTGGATTTTTACTGCAAAAGTGTTATATATGGAGTAGAGACATGTGTATTGATATATGGACATAGTGGTTGGTAGGTGAGACATATGTATAGATATATGGACATATTGGTTGGTAGGTGAGACATGTATAGATATATGGACATAATGTTTGGTAGGTGAGACATATATTTAGATATATGGACATATTGGCTGGTAGGTGAGAGATATGTATAGATATATGGACATATTGGTTGGTAGGTGAGACATGTATATATATATGGACATATTGGTTGGTATGTGAGACATATGTATAGATTCATGGACATATTGGTTGGTAGGTGAGACATATGTATAGATTCATGGACATATTGGTTGGTAGGTGAGACATATGTATAGATATATGGACATATTGGTTGGTAGGTGAGACATATGTATAGATATATGGACATATTGGTTTGTAGGTGAGACATGTATAGATATATGGACATAATGTTTGGTAGGTGAGACATGTATAGATACATGGACATATTGGTTGGTAGGTGAGACATGTATAGGTATATGGACATATTGTTTGGTAGGTGAGACATATGTATAGATATATGGACGTATTGGTTGGTATGTGAGACATGTATAGATATATGGACATAATGTTTGGTAGGTGAGACATGTATAGATATATGGACATATTGGTTGGTAGGTGAGACATGTATAGATATATGGACATATTGGTTGGTAGGTGAGACATATGTATAGATATATGGACATATTGGTTGGTAGGTGAGACAAATGTATAGATATATGGACATATTGGTTGGTAGGTGAGACATGTATAGATATATGGACATAATGTTTGGTAGGTGAGACAAATGTATAGATATATGGACATATTGGTTGGTAGGTGAGACATATGTATAGATATATGGACATATTGGTTGGTAGGTGAGACATGTGTATAGATATATGGACATATTGGTTGGTAGTTGAGACATGTGTATAGATATATGGACATATTGGTTGGTAGGTGAGACGTATGTATAGATATATGGACATATTGTTTGGTAGGTGAGACATATGTATAGATATATGGACATATTGGTTGGTAGGTGAGACATATGTATAGATATATGGACATATTGGTTGGTAGGTGAGACATATGTATAGATTCATGGACATATTGGTAGGTAGGTGAGACATATGTATAGATATATGTACATATTGTTTGGTAGGTGAGAGATATGTATAGATACATGGAAATATTGGTTGGTAGGTGAGACATATATATAGATATATGGACATATTGGTTGGTAGGTGAGACAAATGTATAGATATATGGACATATTGGTTGGTAGGTGAGACATATGTATAGATACATGGACATATTGGTTGGTAAGTGAGACATATGTATAGATTCATGGACATATTGGTTGGTAGGTGAGACATATGTATAGATTCATGGACATATTGGTTGGTAGGTGAGACATATGTATAGATATATGTACATATTGTTTGGTAGGTGAGACATATGTATAGATACATGGACATATTGGTTGGTAGGTGAGACATGTATAGATATATGGACATATTGTTTGGTAGGTGAAACATGTATAGATATATGGACATATTGGTTGGTATGTGAGACATGTATAGATATATGGACATATTGGCTGGTAGGTACTCACATATGAAAAATGGCACAGTTGTCTATAACATGTAATAAATTTTCTTGTCACACTCGCCAATTAATACAAGTTGAAGGTAATTTGAAACAGTAGGGCCAACTTGGCTCCAATAGGACTTAGTTTCAATGTTACTTTCTCTTTGGAAGCATTTTTTGAGGCAAGCAATAGCAATAACATATTAATTTGACAAACAATACATGTATTTTCAAAGTTAATTTTGTTCTATACATGAAATCTAAAATGTCATATTATTTTTCAAGAAAAAAAGGGTGAAATGGATTCACATATGTTAATTAAGACAATGAAGGGTTATTTTATACACTTCAGACAACTGTACAGACATTGGCATACTTCCGTCAAAGTTTAATAGCATTTAGCATCTTTGGTGACTGACAGCATAGGACCTGTTTTCATTCTCCGTATGTAATCCAGTTATAGCTGTTTTGTTAATATCACACTTACTCACACTTAGTTTTACTATCCTGATGTTTTGCAAACGAACGCTACATTAAATATTTTCAGATAAAGAAGTTTAATCCGTTTTTGTTTGGTGACAGCTCTGGGGAAGATAAAACCAAAAAGATAGATGAGTTCTGCGACAGAATAAACAAGGTAAAATACTATTTAAGAGAGTTTTTTGGTTTGTCTCTCAGCATTAACAGTGATATGCAACGTGTTTAATGTTATAGTCCACCAGTACACCTCCCTCTAACACGAAATCCTGAATCCCTACCTGACCACAGTCTCTGTAATGGATGATACTGTGAAATCATTAATTTTTATTGTTTATGGTTCAAGGACATTATTCATTGGCACTAAATTTTGTTGAAAACGAATATAGAAAAAAAGTTCTAGTGCAGTCTTTAAATTCGAGTTTTTCTATTACATAGTGTACAACTATCTACCTTTTTAGCGGTCAATGGTTAAAATTATTTAAGGAAAAAGACTATTGACCCAAAGCAGGAAACTTGACCGAGACGCAGTCGAGGTTAATAGTTCGCTGCTTCAGGTCAATAGTCATTTCCCGAGGATAAATAATTTTAACCATTGACCGCTAAAAAGGTAGATAGTTGTTTTATTATATTGAATAACAACGAAAAAGGTAAGTCAAGAAGTAAAAGTTTTTCACCTCACTTCATTCGTACTTTCACTGCATTTTTAATAGAGGTGTGAAAAGCATTTTTTTCGTAGCCTTTGTATGTCTGTTCTCCATTTACAAATTCATCTATTAGGGTAACATTCCAAACCTTCATAATTTTATTATCTGACTTAAAATATTTCTAACTATTCAAAGTACAATGGCTCCAGTATTTAGCTACATGCTGGATCCGCTCTTGATCAAAATAAAGTCATCAACACCAATATGTATACAACATGACGTCATTATATAAACATATCAGTTGTGGAAAATGGGTGAATTGTATTTTAGCATTAAAAAGTGGTACTACAGTGTCAGTTTTAATTTACAGAAGATAATAAACAGATCAGTTTTAACTATTGTTTTATTGAGTAGAGCAAATGGAGTTTGAATGGGCTATCAGCATTAGAACGGAAGTACGTTTTGTTTGAACAATTGACTTGGTAACTGGGTGAAACTGGTTTCGACAGAATAAGTGGTCAATAGTTCATTTTTTAAGGAATAAGTGGTCAATAGTTCATTTTATTTGACTTGATTAGTTCGGGTTTCAACCAAGGGGATTGAAGCATTCATGATGATATATAATAACATGTTTTAATTACTGACCTGTACCAGTTTTGAGTCGCTGCTTGCACCTGGTGTTTGATCAAGCTGTTATGAAAACAACAATTGGAGAGGACGTGTCACAAGCTGAAGGTGTAAGCCTGTCAAGGCCAACGCAGATTCACTCATTAGAAATATTTATTCCTTGTCGACAAAAAGAAATAAAAAAAACAATAGCCCAATAGGCTACTTTTTAATTAAATACTAGAAATCTGTTTCGTATTTATTTGCAAGCATATTTTCTCTTTTAAAAATAGCTACTTGAAACAATGCTAGAAAAATACATATCACTGACATAAAACGGGTCATCTACAATTGTAAATGACATATTCTTCTAGGAAACTGTTACTGTATTTGCACTTAATCAGTGCATCAAATAAAAATTTAATTTTCAATAGATATCAAACTAAATGTGCACAGTTAACCCTTTACTTCATATAGACACCTTTGGACACCTCTAAATTAGACGCCTTTTGACAACTTATATAGAAGGCTTTTGAATCATTGGGTGAATTATGTTTATATTAACTGACAGAGTGGAAAACAGTGCAGGAAGTGTTCAGATTGCTCGTTACGAGCAATCTGAACTCTTCCTGCACTGTTTTCAAAGGCCTTCTGTGATTGGTGCGAGAAAATACATATCTATGGAGTAAAGGGTTAATAGAAACTAGCTCTAGTTAAGAAAGCTAAGTCTATGTTTCAGGTACAGATAAATGCTTTGCAGTTCTGATGTATCAAAATTTTATCCACGATCATTTCGTTGGGATTTAATTTTGTTGTCGAGTCCCCCCACGAAATCAGTGAAAATTAGTACTCCACGGAACTTAATGATTTCACAGTATACACATTGCATCGCATTTTTTTTTTTTAATTTCAGTCACCAAAAATATGGTGACCCATTTAATCACCCCGTAATAGGTTTGTGGGGGTCGGTTGGGCCATCCCCCAACAAACCGTACAAATAATTGACAAGCAAGTTTTTATATATATTTTGTAAGTATGTATAATATGGAGCAAATAAAAACCACAAAAAAACTATGCATTTTATACAAGCTATATAAATGGGGAATTTTTTTGTTATGTCATTACAATTATATCGAAGATCTCCACCAAAATGATTGATTTTAACATTATTTTTAACATGATATAGTTCTAAATTTATTTAAAGACAAAAGTAGCAAGAAGAATAAGATATAATTATATTAAGAATAAATGATCAAGACGAACAAAAATTATTACAGAGATCTTTTCAATTCATACATTTGACTTTTCACCATGTAAAAGTAATGACATTTTTTCAAAGATTTTGGAATTATACTTTTATTTAGTTGATTTCAGAAGTCTACTTTTATATACCGGTAGTTGATTTTGGAAGTCTACTTTTTTATAGTTGATTTCGGAAATCTACATCCACTTTGTCAACTGTGTACGCACTGAACAGAAAAAAATTCTCATATGACTCGTGGCCCCTACTTTTCTCATCATATTTTGGTATTGCAGAGGTTGACAAACAATAAAGTGTAAGTGTCACTTCTTTCATTTGTATTTCTCTATGAATGACAAGCCTTCAAACTTTTATCATTTACTATAGAATAAAGAACAAAAATCAATGGTGGACTAGCACATACAACATACAATATCCACGATCATTTCATCAGAAAGGGTCTCTGTATTTAATTAGTGTTTTGTATATACCTGTATATTTATAAAATACAGGTCAAGTTCTATATTTGCCAATGGCTATCAAATTTTACTCCAGTTATTATATAAAAAAAAAGAATCCATATATAGATATGATAGTAACCATTTGTTTTCAGATAAAAAATGGTGAAGATATGAATGTGCATGTTGTACTGGATGATGCCACAGGAAATAGTTACCTACAGGTAGGTTTGTGTGAAGTGTGACATGTAATATGATACAACAGCTGTCAATAAAGTTATAGCAAAATCTGGTACAACAGCTGCTTACTAAATAAGTGTAATCTGGTACAACAGCTGCTTATAAAATAAGCATAATCTGGTACAACAGCTGCTTGTTAGATAAGTATAATCGGGTACAACAGTTGATAATTAAGCTATAACATAATCTGGTATAACAGTTGCTTATTAGATAATCATAATCTGGTACAACAGCTGCTTATTAGATAAGAATATTGTGGTACAACAGCTGCTTTTTAGATAAGAATAATCTGGTACAACAACTGCTTATTGACTAATCCTGATCTGGTACAATAGATGCTTATAGGATAAGCATAATCTGGTACTACATCTGCTTATTGGATAAGCATAATCTGGCACAACAGCTGCTTGTTAAATAATAATAATCTGGTACAACAGCTGCTTATTAGATAAGTATAATCGGGTACAACAGTTGCTAATTAAGCTATAACATAATCTGGTATAACAGTTGCTTTTTAGATAATCATAATCTGGTACAACAACTGCTTATTGAATAATCATGATCTTATACAATAGATGCTTTTTAGATAAGAATATTCTGGTATAACAGCTGTTTATTAGATAAGAATAATCTGGTACAACAACTTCTTATTGAATAATTAAAATCTGGTACAATAGATGCCTATTCAGTATTGGATAAGCATAATCTGGTACTACATCTGCTTATTGGATAAGCATAATCTGGTACTATGTCTGCTTATTGGATAAGCATAATCTGGTACAACAGCTGCGTATTAAAAAAGAATAATCTGGTACAACAGTTGCTTAATAGATAAGTATAATCTGGTATTACATCTTCTTATTAGATAAGGATAATTTGGTACATCAATTGCAAATTAAGCTATAACATAATCTGGTATAATAGTTGCTAGCTTTGCAGCAAGGCTGTTGTTGGTGACCTATGTACATTCACTTCACACCTCTCCTCTTTAACCTTTAGGGCTTTGTCCTAACTGCATAGCCTGTGGCTACCCGTGGTTCCTTGCCATATCCGGCCATATCCCAAGGAAATAGAGATTAGTTCATTGCCATTAAAGTGACTGCAGTCACCCATCCAAGTACTAACCTGTACTTCATTGCTTAACTTTCAATCTATAGGTACACTTCAGCCATGTTGCTATACGTCTCACACACCAATTAATTTTGTACTGTTCTACATATAGAGACATGCACTTCTGGAACACTGGATACATTACCAATGGTTCTAAAAGTGCCTTATTCACATAGATAGTCCTCGGTTGGTCCAAATATGCAGAAAAAAACATGGGGTTGACCAGGTTGCTTTTTCACAATTTGGTTTGATGGCACCCCTTCATTTTTGACAATTCTGCCCATTTGTTGCAGTGTATCACTACGCATCTTTAAACTGTTATAGCATCATCAAACAGTTCCCAGGGTCACCCAAACTTTGCAGAAATCATGAAAATGTTCCAATGTTCCCATATGCAAAAAGAAATATGACATTTTATGCATTTTTAAAAAAAAAATTACCCAACCGCTTTACACAGCTCTAATTTCTTGGGCGTAATAATCTTGCTACCATCATGTAAGGGAGGTAATTGTTCAGTGAGACCTATAATAGCTAGCTTTACAGTGAGGCTGTTGTAAGTGACCTATGTACATTCACTACAGTATCAAGTCTACCTTGGTTAAAATATCGATTTTGTCATGTTTTGGTGGATTTGATATACCAAACCATTCGGACTTTAATTATTTATGCTAATGGGACACTTTGAATAATTTTATTTTTTCAGACATTAATTGAGTTTCCGGATATACTCCCTTTTAACTTCATAAAAATAATTTACTTAATGGCTTTAAAATGCAAATTGTTGAATATTGAATATATTTTTGATCCCAGATTTGCTTATGTTTTTATCAGTTTATATATGTTACAAAGTCTCTGTGGATCACAGTTAACCCTTTACTACATATAGACACCCTTTACTACACATAGACGCCTTTTGACACCTCTAATATTGAAAGCATTATTTCACCACGTATCAACAATGGGTTAATTATGTTTATATTAACTGACATAGTGGAAAACAGTGCAGGAAGTGTTCAGATTACGAGCAATCTGAACTCTTCCTGCACTGTTTTCATAGGCCTTCTGTGATTGGTGTGGGAAAACACGTATCTATGGAGTAAAGGATTAAATCCCCTCCGAATGATTTGCATACTTTAACATTACCATCCCCAACTAAGGCACTAAGGGAGTGCATTTGAAAAAACCTGACGAAGCCCCACTGGAAATCAATCCGGGGCCCTTTGGGTCTTCGAGCAAGCATGTTAACCACTAGACCACCACAACTCCTTGTATAGATACCCATTCATTTACATGTATTAATGTTGTAATTTATTTTGTTTACCAACTTCAGAATCTGTATGCCCCTGACCCAGATCCTGAGATGACCATAGAAAACTATGACAGAACCTTTGAACAGAATGAAGACTTGGGAGTGAATGACATGAAAACAGAAAACTACGAGCAATCTTAGCAGAGTCTGTAACTGTTAGAAATATTTATTAATTATGTGATAAATGTCTTTAATAACCAACTTTACAAATTTTATATCTGATATATTTTACACATGATAGACATCTACATCTGACTAGTGGTATAGATTTTCCTAAGAATCTGAGAAATGTCTGGAATCATTTGGTATTCAGAGTCATTCAGTTATAATATCATGGCATCTACTTGAGATGTTGAATTCTGCTTGTGCATTTTGTGTTGTGGTGCCTCACAGAAGTCATGAGCTATAGATACTGTGCAAGATGCTGGAAATGGGTACGTTACACAAACACTTGGATATGTTATACAAACAATTGGATACATTACACAAACACTTGGATACATTATACAAACACTTGGATAGGTTATACAAACACTTGGATACATTATACAAACAATTGGATACACTATACAAACACTTGGATAACACTTGGATACATTATACAAACACTTGGATAACACTTGGATACACTATACAAACACTTGGATAACACTTGGTTACATTATACAAACACTTGGATACACTATACAAACACTTGGATACACTATACAAACACTTAGATACATTATACAAACACTTGGATACATTTTACAAACACTTGGATAACACTTTGATACATTATACAAACACTTGGATACACTATATGAACACTTGGATACACTATACAAACACTTGGATACATTATACAAACACTTGGATACACAATACAAACACTTGGATACATTATACAAACACTTGGATACACAATACAAACACTTGGATACACAATACAAACACTTGGATACATTATATTAACATTAAGATACATTATACAAACACTTGGATACATTATACAAACACTTGGATACACAATACAAACACTTGGATACATTATACAATTACTTAGATACACTATACAAACACTTGGATACATTATACAAACACTTGGATACATTACTCAAACACTTGTGCTTTACCTGTTGGTTATAGTCCAATTTAGTAAATACACCAGATCAACACCATACTCTGTGTATACATCAGTCTTTGAATAAATCTTAAATGAAAGTGATGGTGACTTATTTCTGTTGTTCCTTGTCTTATTAGAATAATAAAAGAAATATATTTGTATATATTTTACATGTATTGCTGATGGAATGATGCACTTGGAATACTGTCTGGAGTAGAATATAACTGAAAATTATTTGAAAGCGATGCTTAACACCATACACCAATTGTATATTTTTGTATACTGATGCTATCCCTTCGTGGGTATTATGAGCAAAAAATAGTGCTTGGGCCTCTTGTTTTATATACTGATGCTATCCTCTTGTGAGTATTATGAGCAGGAAATAGTGCTGTGTCCGTGAGTTAGAGGACTTTTAAGCTAGGTTGTCAGATCAATCAAGGATATAAAATTATAGAGAAGAAAAGGCAACTGATTGAGGTGTTGTGAACGCTTGTGTATTCACTTAAATTCTTGCAAAACCTTGTTTTCAAATATCCCGACTTCCATTTATCTCAGAAATACAAATAAAAATTCTTTCTTTGCACAGTGAAATTCTCTACAAAATAAGACCATTCCCATCAAATTGTGTTTAAAATTGTTGAAGTGCTTCTGTTTAAAAAATGTGTATACAACCGCTACAACTAAACAATCAAAGAACTTTTACTTCAAACTGCAATATTTTAAATTAAAGACCATGTTGCTTGTTTAAAACACTATAAAACATCTAAGGTTTCATGTATCTTACATTTATGTAAAAGAAATCATTTTCCTTTGAAATTTGAATGATTCTTCGCGTGCTATTTTATCAACATTGAGTATAGAGATGCAAGTTTCCTATCCTTCTATACAAGTCCTTGGATCAATTGAAACAAAAAAATGAAGGTATGAGAGATTTATGGGACATTTTTGTTTATTTCACAATTAAATAATATCAAAATGGAGGCAAGCTTTAGTTTGTACATATTTATTTATTAAGCTTGATTGCAAAGTTAGCTCAGAACTTATATGAACTGCTCTCAAGATTGTTTCCTGGCTAAAACCAGTACTGGTTGTTGTTTTTGTTGGGCCAACAGATCCAGCAGGGGATTGAACTAGCAACATCTAGCATGGGCAGCCGACACTATTCACTGCACTACTGCCCAGCTTGAAAACACCACACCCTATGTCTCCATACTGCACCTGGGCTACAGCCTGTCTGAAAGCTTCACAGTTGGGCAAAATAGCAATTTGGCAAACCAGGAGTTCCAAAGAGAAAATATGTACGGGACAAAATATTTAAGATAAATTAATGACATGTGATTTGGTAAAGCAATAAAGGTGCATGTGATATGCCAAACTTGTTGAATGTTGAAGATATGCAGGAATATTGATGTATCAACTTTTATGCCTCCCCACCCCCCCCCCCTCCCAATTTGGCATATAGTCATCGCAGTGTCTGTCCGTCTGTCCATATGTCTGTACATCTGTCCATCCTTCCATCAGATATTTCGTGTCCGGCCTGTAACTATGTCATGCATAGATGGATTTTATTAAAACTTGCTACAAATGATCAAAATATCATGTGTCGCGCGGAAGACCCACACCTGTACTTCAAAGGTCACACTTGAGTTTGACAACACTTTGAGTCTGTGTGAGATTTCATGTCCGTCCTGTAACTGTCATGCACAGATGGATTTTATAAAAATACTTGCTACATATGATCAACATAACATGACAACGTGTGGCTGTAACACCCAGACACCCACTTTACAGAATCATCACTAGGTATATTGACTGACATGCATCACTGGGTATATTGACCGACACACATCACTAGGTATATTGACCAACACGCATCACTGGGTATATTGACCGACAAGCATCCCTGAGTATATTGACTGACACCCATTACTGGGTATATTGACCGACACCAATCACTGGGTATATTGACTGACATGCATCACTGGGTATATTGACCAACACACATCACTAGGTATATTGACCGACACGCATCCCTGGGTATATTGACTGACACCCATCACTGGGTATATTGACCGACACCCATCACTGGGTTTCTTGACCGACACACATCACTGGGTATATTGACCGATACGCATCACTGGGTATATTGACCGACAGGCATCACTGGGTATATTGACCGACACGCATCATTGGGTATATTGACCGACAAGCATCATTAGGTATATTGGCCGACAGGCATCACTAGGTATATTGACCGAAACGCTTTACTAGGTATATTGACCGACAGGCATCACTAGGTATATTGACCGACATGCATCACTAGGTATATTGACCGACATGCATCACTAGGTATATTGACCGACAAGCATCACTATATATTGACTTGAGGTTAAGAACCTTTAAGGTCCAGGTTGCCAGGTCCATATAATGATTTTTGGGCTGACTTGTAAAATAAAGAGGGCTTTTTTTTTTGTGGAATATTTAGCATTGTTTAATGTTATTGAGGACTAACATATATTTACCTTGATCCAGTTGAGATTGCTTGATTGTTTAGCGTCATTTTTATGCCATTAATGGCTAATCATTTCTAGTCGTAGAGCAATATACTTTTGAGAATGCACATAAGCACAGATCAAGACTAAGTCTCTATAAAGTACCTGCAAAGCTTGGTGAAAAAAAGGAACACAGTCTAAATGTCCTAGTCAACCACTAATTGACCTTAACTATTGATCTCCAGATCTAGACTAAGTCTCTATAAAGTTATTTGCAAAGCTTGGTGAAACATGGAACACAGTCTAAATGTCCTGGTCAACCACTAATTTACCGTTACTAGTGATCTCCAGATCTAGACTGAGTCTCTATAAAGTAATCTGGAAAGCTTGGTGAAACATGGAACAGTCTAAATGTCCTGGTCAACCACTAATTTACCGTTACTAGTGATCTCCAGATCTAGACTGAGTCTCTATAAAGTAATCTGGAAAGCTTGGTAAAACATGGAACACAGTCTAAATGTCCTAGTCAACCACTAATTTACCTTTGCTAGTGCTCTCCAGATCTAGACTGAGTCTCTATAAAATAATCTGGAAAGCTTGGTAAAACATGGAACACAGTCTAAATGTCCTAGTCAACCACTAATTTACCTTTGCTAGTGATCTTCAGATCTAGACTAAGTCTCTATAAAGTTATTTGCAAAGCTTGGTAAAACATGGAACACAGTCTAAATGTCTTAGTCAGCCACTTATTTACCTTTGCTAGTGATCTCCAGATATAGACTAAGTCTCTATGAAGTAGGTTGGTTGGTTGAATATTTAGCGTCATTTTTATGCCATCAAGGGCTAACAGACGATCAGTTAACCTAACCATTTCCTGGGATTAACCAGTTCTCGAGCACACCCCATCTCTGCAAGTAACTGATAACTTTCCCACTTAAATCAGTGGTGAGAGACGAATGATGATGAGACACAATGTCGTATATCAATCATCACGGAGACTGTTTCCGGGCGGGGATTCAAACTCATGACCCCTGGATTGATAGTCAAGACGCGAAACCAACTGAGCTAATCTGGCCTCTCTATGAAGTAATATGCAAAGCTTGGTAAAAGTGGAACAGTCTAAATGTCTTGGTCAACCACTAATTTACCTTTACCAGTGATCTCAAGTTCTAGACTGAGTCTCTTTAAAGTTATTTGCTACTTGCTAAAAAATGGAACACAAGCTAAATGTCTTGGTCAACCACTAATTTACCTTTACTAGTGATCTCAAGATCTAGACTGAGTCTCTATAAAGTTATCTGCAAAGCTTGGTGAAACAAGAAACACAGTCTAAATGTCTTAGTCAACCACTAATTTACCTTTGCTAGTGAGGTCCAGATCAAGACTAAGTCTCTATAAAGAAATCTGAAAAGCTTGGTGAAACATGGAACACAGTCTAAAAGACCTAGTCAATCACCAATTTACCTTTTCTAGTGCTCTCCAGATCTAGACTGAGTCTCTATAAAGTAATCTGGAAAGCTTGGTAAAACATGGAACACAGTCTAAACGTCGTAGTCAGCCACTAATTTACCTTTGCTAGTGATATCTAGATCTAGACTGAGTCTCTATAAAGTTATCTGCAAAGCTTGGTAAAACATGGAACACAGTCTAAATGTCCTAGTCAACCACTAATTTACCTTTACTATTGATCTCTAGATCTAGACTGATTGTATATCTTTTTTATATTTTTTATGATGATGATAAACATATACAGCTATATGTTTAAGTGGGAATGAAATATTTGGTTCTGTTCTAAAAATGAATCGACGAATCTTTGTGAAAATGGAACACGGTGTCATCCATTCCACACCTTAATGGTGACACCTCACATAAAGACACATAGTGCGCTTTGGGTGTTGGATGGTCAAAGTTGATGAAAATTACTTTTTTTAAAAAAGGTAAATAATGGAGGTTGTGTTCTCCTTAGTAAGTTCTTGAAGAGCTTCTGCCTTAATAAAATTAATATTATCTACATATATTTTGGAAAAGTTTTATTGTCGGTTTTCTATGAACAAGATTCTAAAACAAAATTGTCAAAGTCGACTCTTCCTTGTCCATTCCTAAACATAGCGTAGCAGTAAGCACTTGAGATTGGCTGAAATGAAAGAAAGAACTGAATTCATAAACGATCATTGTTCACCCAATACCTGGTTATGCAAAGGCATAATTTATGCTATAATTTTGTTGTTTTGTTTTGTCAATAAAAAAATATGTAACGTAGATCTATTTAGCATACAAATACACTGTTTAATGTGCAATGTTGATTTCCCCTCACCCCCATTATGCTCAGCCCATGTGGTTCCGGCTAGGAATAGGACCACTGTCGATCTCTGCAGAGGGTTAGGACTCCTCCAAACGGGTGTCGTGTTCATTTTATCATATAAATATACCACATATTGTGATAAGATTACCAAACCCTGTGTGGTTCCAAGGAGCCATACGAGTGGTAGCAAGAATAGGATCACTGTGGCTCATGCATTTCGTAGGAAGCGACAGTTTTTTTCTGAAACTCTCCAGTTCTGCAGGTATCAAGGTTCTAGGTTCATTCTGCATATTCATTTGTTAGTGTATTTTTTTTAATATGTATGTTAATCTGTTGTTTTTGTACATGTAGAGTGAACCTGGAATCTTCCTACCTGTTGGCATAACCTATAATGTGTTGGTACGCTGTCAAACCCCATTCATTCATTCATTCCATTATAAGTGGGGACCAGTCAGAAGAGGTTTGTAACTTATTTATTTCAATGATGCAATCTCGAACGTCAGTTTTATCCCTCTTTATGCCAAAGCTAAAAATGAAGGTTCATCGGTAATTCTATCCAAATTCTATATAGGTTTATTGAAGTAGTTCCGTCACGAATGTAAATATAAACAGCGAAAGTATATATGCAGATTTGAATTTAATGATAGAAGTTAAAAAGTTTTATTTAGAATTTGTAAAACGTGATGGTAATGTTCATATTACAATTCACAGAATATTGCAACCCCAAGTGGCGTCGGCAATATAGCAAGAAACCCTATAGGACTAAAACAGGTTTCCTTTCAAGGAATAGCATCTTGATATGATTTTTGTTAAAATTTCTCATTGGTCGGTCACTGATTTCCTTTTACAAAAATAGTGCCCTTGACCTTCGACCGTAAGTAAAGACCCAAAAAGCAAAAAGTCAAACTCCTTGCTCATTGTTTAAACCGAACCCAAGTTACTGATTACCTATTCTTGAAATGAATATACTTTCATTGCAGAAAAATATATAAAACAACAAATACAAAGGGGTCAGAAAGTTTGTAGATTTTTGTCATAATGTTTTTTATTTACCATTGAATTTTAATTAAATTCTGGAAGTAACTATAAGCATATAAAGGGGAAATTACAAATGTGGCTGCTTAAGACAAGTGGTTGCTTAATAAAGATGACCACTAGAATTTTAACTGTATACCTAAAAGCCGTATTATTAAAACTTATTATATGTAGTAAATTTGCCATATTCTAGCAAGTTTATATTAAATAGTCATGTGATTGTAATACATGTATTTACATATTCATCACATACGTAACGATGCAGGGGTGTAATAAACCCATGACATATCTTTTTATATTAACCTAGTGTAATATTACTTCCGATTCGTCGTTCGGTGTTTTCTGTATAACTTGGCTTTCATACGTAAAATGCCAAACTACGTTTCAACTTTTCTCAATGTATAAATGACGTTAATTTTTCTTGGTAAAATCACGTTTTTTTTAGACATTACGTCATACGACGAATTACAGAAATAAATATGCCGGACTTTTTCTCATTCCTTGTAGTTCTCCGAGTTATAATATAACGCTTGGTAGAGTCTCTCATAAAATATTCTCGTTTGATAAATTCAGTAATGGATGAGCACTCATGTAAGATCCTCTATATAAGCAAGACATGATTCTACTGATTTGTGTACAAACCTTTAACATCGATACAGATAGCTCCCTTTTCTGCCATTCATGTGGTGTCCCATGTGCATCAAATGTTTCTATCTGACCGTATGTACTTTTTCCATCTGGATGCTTTGAAATGATAATCATTTAGATCTATATTATTAAATATAAACAGAAATTGACCAGCAGAGAAGTGAATTATTTGTGGAAAAGCGCATACATGTATTGCTATCGAGTCTCGATGACTTTGTAATGACTCCCACGTCTGTTTGAAATTATGAAAAGTTGTATAATGATGTATGATTAAAAAATGCATCCTATATTAAATATATATATATATATATTCCCAATTTGGAAACTTATATGATTTTGCTCTACTTGCCAAAGGTCAGAAGGGCTTAAGTGATTGTGTTCTATATCTTATACGGTGCCATAAATGTGCACCATAATGAGACATTTGGTAGTGTACACATTGTAGTTATTGGGCATTTAGTTTGTTTAATCTAGCCGAATATATAATAATAATAATAATAATAATATAATAATAATAATGATAAAGACTTTCATTAAGGAGATAACTCATTTAAATAAATTCAATCTTCCATGAGGCCCTTAACATATTTACAAAGTACAACAATATCTTAATGTATAAACAAGTATATAGATATATATAAAGGGAGATAATTAAATTCACAACAGCGGAATTTACGGGGTTGGGGGGTATCTTTTCAGATGCTCATTAACAATATATGATATATATCTGGAGATAATTATTTGCGAATAGCTAGACATAATTGTAAAGACTAGACTACGACAAGCGTGCTTAGCTACAATGCACACCATAGACACAGTATCAAAGCCTCTGCCAAACCAATAAATGACTTATATACTATGGTTTTACATGCAACACATCTGGACTGGACGGACTACAATGCATATAAATATTTATATATACATGTATATATATATATATTTTTTTTTTTTTTTTTGATGAGAGCAACCCGATTTATTAGAGTTGCTAAGAATGTTTACTCTATTGTAATTATAAAGCTTTGAACTGATTAATAGAATTTGCATTTTAAATAAGATGGAAAAAAAGTTCCACAAACAAGAGCCTAATCAAGAACTTGTCTGAGTTTTTGTGTTCGGTAACGATCCAATGAACTGATTTAATTAAAATACAAACACTATTCTAAATTTATATGGGCATAGTAGTTATCATGGTGTAATCTCCACACTGACGAAGAAGATAGAGTATGTATACATACCATAATGCATTTTTTTTCTAACAGGCCTAGTTTCATAATACATGCTGTGTTGTTGCTCTTAAATTATCATAAATTACATTATTTACAATGTTTTACGTTACATTGTGACCTCTTGTTGTAAATATGGTGGAATTGCGCTGGTAAAAGTAAAACCCTATACAAATTGATATTCCTTGGATTTCTTTCTATCCCACAGATACAAACTGATGATATTATAACACATTACACTTTTTGTCACAGGTGAGCACAGATGTATTAAATGGAATGATATTCAACCATCTATTACCCCTATCAGACATAGATAAAAAAATAAAAAATATTAAATCTACCTCCCACACCCATGCCTATTATTATATATATCAACACTTTATATATCTCACTTGCCCATAGACAGCATTATTCATCAGGGCCTCACAAAGGAAATATAATGAAAAGACGTTGAACAAAGGTAGCAGGGCGGTTGCTTCACAGCAACCACACTGATGCGGGTGGAAACGATGTATCTATTGTTACAATGGAAGGGTTACTATCAACTAATTGTTACACTAAAGTCCACATCCTGGGTAGAAGCAGTACTGATTGATATTTTGTGAGAGGCATTGGGCAAAGCTTGGGTTCGAATCCGTAACTTCTGGCATGAGCGGCCAACACTATATCCAGTAAACTGTCGCTATTATATATATATTACTTTCAGAAACACACGGTAAAAATAATCAAGTTGCCATCTGTCTCTTTAACATTCTACAACTTCCGACATAAAAAGTGTTGGCACTAACTTACAATGAGGTCTCTTTAACATTCTTCAACTGCCCCACACATTATAAATGTTGGCACTAGTTTACATTGTGGTATCTTTAACATTTTACAACTGCCCCACACATAATAAAAATTGGCACTAGCTTACACTGAGGTCTCTTTAACATTATACAACTGCCTGACACATTATAAATGGTGGCACTAGCTTACATTGTGGTATCTTTAACATTTTACAACTGCCCCACACATAATAGATATTGGCACTAGCTTACACTGAGGTCTCTTTAACGTTATACAACTGCCCAACACATAATAAATGTAGGCACTAGTTTACATTGTGGTATCTTTAACATTTTACAACTGCCCCACACATAATAAATATTGGCACTAGCTTACACTGAGGTCTCTTTAACATTCTACAACTGCCCGAATCATGATAAATGTTGGCACTAGCTTACACTGAGGTCTCTTTAACATTATACAACTGCCTGACACATTATAAATGGTGGCACTAGCTTACATTGTGGTATCTTTAACATTTTACAACTGCCCCACACATAATAGATATTGGCACTAGCTTACACTGAGGTCTCTTTAACGTTATACAACTGCCCGACACATAATAAATGTAGGCACTAGTTTACATTGTGGTATCTTTAACATTTTACAACTGCCCCACACATAATAAATATTGGCACTAGCTTACAATGAGGTCTCTTTAACATTCTACAACTGCCCTACACATAATAAATGTTAGCTCTAGCTTGCATTGTGGTATCTTCAACATTCTACAACTACCCTACACATAATCAATATTGGCACCAGCTTACACTGAGGTCTATTTAACATTCTACAACTGCTCTACACATAATATATATTGGCACCAGCTTACACTGAGGTCTATTTAACATTCTACAACTGCCCTACACATAATAAATGTTGGCACTTGTATACATTGTGGTATTTCAACATTATACAACTGCCCTACACATAATAAAGGTTGGCACTAGCTTTACTGAGATCTCATTAACATTCTACAAGTGCTCCACATGATGATGTTGGCACTTGCTTACATTGAGGTCTCTTTAACATTCTACAATTGCCCTACACATAATAAATGTTGGCATTAGTATACATTGTGGTATCTTCAACATTCTACAACTGCCCAACACATAATAAATATTGGCACTAGCTTACATTGAGGTCTCTTTAACATTCTACAATTGCCCTACACACAATAAATGTTGGCACTAGCTTACACTTAGGTCTCTTTAACATTATACAACTGCCCTACACATAATAAATGTTGGCATTAGTATACATTTTGGTATCTTCAACATTCTACAACTGCCTAACACATAATAAATGTTGGCACTAGCTTACATTGAGGTCTCTTTAACATTCTACAACTGCACTACACATCATAAATGTTAACTCTAGCTTACATTGAGGTCTCTTTAACATTCTACAACTGCCCTACACACAATAAATGTTGGCACTAGCTTACATTGAGGTCTCTTTAACATTATACAACTGCCCTACACACAAAAAATGTTGGCACTAGCTTACATTGAGGTCTCTTTAACATTCTACAATTGCCCTACACACAATAAATGTTGGCACTAACTTACATTGAGGTCTCTTTAACATTCTACAATTGCCCTACACACAATAAATGTTGGCACTAGCTTACATTGATGTCTCTTTAACATTATACAACTGCCCTACACATAATAAATGTTGGCACTAGCTTACATTGAGGTCTCTTAAACATTATACAACTGCCCTACGCATCATAAATGTTGGCACTAGCTTACATTGAGGTCTCTTTAACGTTCTACACCTGCCTCACATCATAAATGTTGGCACTAGCTTACATTGAGGTCACTTTAACATTCTACAACTGCCCCACATTATAAATGTTGGCACTAGCTTATATTGAGGTCAATTTAACATTATACAACTGCCCCACATCATAAATGTTGGCACTAGCTTACATTGAGATCTGTTTAACATTCTACAACTGCCCCATATCATAAATGTTGGCACTAGCTTATATTGAGATCTGTTTAACATTCTACAACTGCCCCACATCATAAATGTTGGCACTAGCTTACATTGAGACCTGTTTAACATTCTACAACTGCCCTACGCATAATTAATGTTGACACTAGCTTACATTGATGTCGCAGTATATGGAATAATCGCTCGTGTCTGATACACTAACGGAGGAATGCGGCCTGCTGTATCCACTCAGTGTAAATCTGTGCACAACAGACCTGCAAAAAATAAAGTGTCTGGAATAGTTGTATCCTCAGTAACTAGCTATGACAACTGCTGATATATGATATTCATTTACAAGGATACAAACTTCAACCATTGAATTTCCACAAGGTCACAGTTGCTGTGGTGATTTGTCGTTAATTTTGTTCTCCCATCTCTGAATATGTGGGCAAGTAGTCAGTAACTTGCAGAAATAAGGCGTGTCTATTACTGGTATCCCAATAACTATGCACTGACCATCGTAAAATAACTGAAATACAGTTTAAAATGGTGTAAAATTCAACAAAACTATGTTACATGTCATTACATAGTCTTGTAATGTTTAGTATTGAATGGAAAACTGGAATCACTGAATATGAATGAACGTGTTTGCTGTTGAACCATTTCAATAAGAATGATAACAAATGGGTGGGGGAGAAAAGACTGTTGTGATAAATATTATAAATCTAGCAAAATTGACAATTCACTGGCTGTAACTCGAACTAATGGATTTACTTCATCATGTCAATTCGAGAACGCCTGCAAGATACTCTTGTTACATAATTGTCACATGCAGTTGATATTCGATAAAAGAATCATTCAAAATGTGGATGTTATTATGTATATAAAAAAGTTACATGTTCTAGAAAGGCATATGGTCCAATTAATGTAATCAGACGCTAGTAACACTTCTGACTAAAATTTGAAATCAAATCCGCACGTTAATATTTTGTTCAAGTAATTAATGTGTTCTCATCCGATGAAGCATTACAGTTTGAAAAGTCACCTGAGGAGCCATCATTTTCACTTCTATTCCTTAAAACTTCACCGGATCTCAACCCACAGAAAGGGAAACCCCATCCCATTCACCGAGTAACTTAGACACTATATGTTGAGTGTCTAGACACTATATGTTGAGTGTCTGGACGCTATATGTTGAGGCATTGTTTGGATTTGTTTACGGCTCTATGTTGCTGATTATATGGCGGTAGACTCGTTTCGCTGGTCGTCAGTAGTAACTGAACTACTATCTAAACGAAATTGGACAGATGGCGATATCCTAAACTAAAATAATTTTTTCTGTCTTACTGGTCGAAAGTGAGCACCTGCCGTGCACCTCCATCAGTTATGGTGATGTAGTATGTGCCCTTATTTGCACCAGCCGAACTGTGCTTAGAAAACCCGCCACCGTAGTTGACCCATCCACTATCGGTCTCGAACGACCCATCAACCAAAGAATAGCTGCATGGTGAACCTGCATGACAAAGGTAGCATTTTGTCGACAAATAATATACTAACTTTAGTCAAAACTGCTTGTTGTATTATATACATGTACTACTTATACAATCTATAGCGTTTTGCATATATATATATATATATTTGATATTAAGCAACAATCTGTCATAAAAGGCCACTTTTGCTCCCTCCATTGACTGGGTGCTTATGACGGACTAGGCTATTACGTTTTACAATTTATAACGTTATGCTATTTTGTATTCATCCCTCTCTCTCTCTCTCTCTCTCTCTCTCTCTCCCTCACTCTCTTCCTCTTTCTATCTCTCTATCTCATTCTCTCTCTCTGTCTTAAAAGGTCATGCTGAATAACCATAATTATGATTTTAAAATTTAGCTACCTATCCACGTTAAGCCACTGATATTTGTGTAACCATGATTGTAACGGAAGATGAAATTAATAGCCATGAATTTAGCAATTACTAGTATACTCTTCAGTTTTAAATTAAACATGTATTAAATCAAAAGGAAGATCATTTTCTTTAATTCAAACTTTGTGCTGTCGTATTGAGGTAAAAAGAAGTTCAATAATCTTGTGGTAAAGTTTTATATCTAAGATATTTTAAAACTTGATTGATTTAATATTCGAGCACCTGTGTTTGACCCAGTAGCTGTGCCACCACTCCCTGTATCTGTACTACCTGTGCTTGTTCCACATGCTGTGCTTTGTCCACTTCCGGTGCTTAACCCACTCGCCCAGTGATGCAGGGGATTGTGAACCGACCCTCCGCTGCAAGTTCCAGGTTTTATCTCTATTTCATGTAATAGACTGTTCATGCGAGAGCTCGTATCAGGGACACCAGTGTTGGACATCAGAACAAAGTACTTTTCCTCCGTCAACCCCAGCACCTTATCTACTAGGACTAAGTAAACCTAATGTACGATAAAAAGAAATACAATGATGATGTTTGTTATACAAACTTATATTTAAATGATACACGTATATCATGTATATCTGTCAAGCCAGAGCTTCGTGGCGTCAGTGGTGATGCATATTTCATTAACTTTCGTAAACAGGTTCAATACAACCGATTCTGCTATTTTTGCTGATTGGATGTGTTCTATGCGTCCAATGAAGTTTTTATCAGATATTATAATACCGGTACATTAATTAATCGCATGCTCTAAAAATAACTTGATTTTGATCAAACTGATTTAGTTGATTGATTGGTTAGCGTCGTATTTTATACTACTGAGGGCTTACAGACGACCAGTTAACATAACCACTATTTCCCCGGACCCTGAAAGATTAGCCAGTACTCGATCACATCCATCTCCGCAAAAACGGATAACTTTCCCATTTTGGATCAGCGGTGAACACGAATGATAACGAGACACACTGTCATAAATCAATCATTACGGAGGCTTACCCGAGCAGGGATTCAAACGCACGACCCTTGGATTTTTAGTCAAACGCACTACCGACTGAGCTAACCAGTCCCGGCGTATCATAGTTTAAACAATAATGCTTACATTGATATTTCATACCATAACTATATTTTGTATGGTAAATCACTGATAGTAGCTGCATCACTGTCAAAAAAGTGCTGATCATATATTTATCCTAGATGATACTATCCTTGTTCGAGTGTCTGTTATGCCATATTTTTTAATTTGGCCAGTTGAAGATGCTGTCTGAGGTACTATAGTTTATTGCTACTATGTGAGTTTGATGGGTGGCCAGCAAAGACTCCGGATGCACACAAAGTCAATTAATGGCCTTTTTGGCGATTATAAGGCCTTAGCTCGGACATTAAGTATTACATTTGCATGATTTGACCAGATGAAGAACTTTTCTGAGATATTATGGGTATGTACATGTATCTAGGTACTGTGTTTATTTGATCCTTGTCCAATAACTGCGGGTACTTTAATGTAAGTTCGGTAATATCAAATGAAAAATGCGCGTGCTTAACTGTTACAAAGTGAAATAGTGTAATTTGTTATTATTAAACTCCGACATCGATTATCCGATTCGGTTCAAGAACTTGCCGCAGATAGTATGGTAAGTTATATAACTACTGAATACATTTGGTGATTCTATACGTTATATCGAAATACATCAGAAAATTGTCCACCGATCACACTTTATTTAAGCAGGCTATAGTGTATCCCAGTACCCGACACCTCCCAATTCTGATCAGTTCTGATCAGTTATTCTCTAGGCATAGTGCCACATTGCAAAAAGGAAGTGCTTCCGTGGGGTAGTCGCATAATGGCGGTTATAAATAATCCTCAATTCTTCTTCTTTAAAAATGCATTTTTCTTATTTTAATGCTCATTTTTTTTATTTGAATGGCATTATTGATGTATTTTGAACATTTTGATAGCATTGTCATGTTTGAATTGTGAATTTAGAAAAAAAAATGATGCTTGGAAATTGGGGTATGAATTCATGATTTCGGAAGTCTACTTTCACTTTATCACCAGTATACACACTGAGCAGAAAAAAAATCTCTTATATGACACATGACCCCTACTTTTCTCATCATATTTTGATAGTGCAGAGGTTGACAAACAGTAAAATGTAGGTTTCACTTCTTTCATTTGGGACTCTCTATGAATGACAAGCCTTCAAACTTTTATTATTTACTATAGAATAAAGAACAAAAATCAATGGTGGGGTTACACCTCTAATCTAAAAACATAGAATGCATCGCCTACCGGTGCATAGCACACTATCAAGTTGCGTTCCTTTTTTGTCACGGTAGCAAAATTTTTATGTGCCGATGCATTCCTGCTTTGAAAACAAAAGTATTTTTTAAAATATTCTATGTGGAAGTTTGTTTTTACCGTGGAAATCCTAGATCTTATTTTATATATAACAATTCAATTCAATTCAATTTTATTAGCAAACTATCAGCAAAAATATGCCTTTGGCCATTTACAATATTTTTTAATCATATGGCAAAGACATAACAATTACATATTACAATCAATACATTTTGAATTGTTTAAGTATCATAGTATATATAACATAGATAACATAGATGAGAAACAGTGAAAAAAAAAGAAAAAAAAAGAACAATATGCAACTGTGTAGTGAGACCTCTAATGCAGTCTATCGTATTCCCTGATATCTCCCCGATCAAGCCTGTTCAATATCTACGAAAATACCGGGACTACTATACCTGTATTACAATTTATTGGTTAGGTCACATGAGCGACTGAACCTTATATATGAGCGAGTTAAGAAATTGTTTCTGGGCGCTGCCATATTTAAACGTCACGATCACGTGTTAAAAACACGACATTCCCCACATAGAGGTCGCCATTGTTTTTCATAGGTGTCAACCCACCATTGATTTTTGTTCTTTATTCTATAGTAAATAATAAAAGTTTGAAGGCTTGTCATTCATAGAGAATCCCAAATGAAAGAAGTGAAACCTACATTTAACTGTTTGTCAACCTCTGCACTATCAAAATATGATGAGAAAAGTAGGGGTCATGTGTCATATAAGATTTTTTTTTCTGCTCAGTGTGTACGCTGGTGACAAAGTGAAAGTAGACTTCCGAAATCATGTACTCATACCCCAATTTCCAAGCATCAATTTTTTTTCTAAATTCACAATTCAAACATGACAATGCTATCAAAATGTTCAAAATACATCAATAATGCCATTCAAATAAAAAATGAGCATTAAAATAAGGAAAATGCATTTTTAAAGAAGAAGAAATGAGGATTATTTATAACCGCCATTATGCAACCACCCCATCGAAGCACTTCCTATTTGCAATGGTGGTACTATGCCTATAAAACAGTGCATCATGGTAATGTACAAACCGCTATTGGTATTAAAACCTAGTCATGTTCTGACCACTTTCCGCCCAAGAAAAAAATTCAAATGCGATGTGTGTAATAATTGATTGTGACGTTTTAATGCACTAATTGAGATAACAATGAATTGTTCTTTGCATATTTAATCAGGGGGAAAATGATAATGCCTTAAATCAAGGAAATTCCTTGCGTAAATGAGGTCTTGAAACTTATCTTTTTTGACAATTTATCGCCGTTTCTGACAGATTCCTACCGAGTTAATGTAAATAATTTTCAAATAACGATGTATTTACTCAATTATTATAATATGCTGAACCCATAACGATGAAAATATAACAAAATTAAACTGCTACAGTTGTTTATTTTATTCGACACAGAAATATAAAGATAGTTTACCGGTGTGACATATTTTCAGCACGTCGTCAGAATCAGATATACCGCCGAATGCACAAGTTTTGGAAAAACAATAATTTTTAACTGTTGTTTTTAAAAACGATGTATGTACAAATTAATTAAAAATATGGATACGAATTATTTTGAAATATATTATTATCACAGTAGTAAATTGTATAGAACATAGCAGTAAGTACGTTAGACAATATATAAGGTAATTCTTTTTTCTAAACATGCAAATGGCAATACATAATGATTGAGATTAGTACATTTAAACATCAAAGTTACTATCAGGTACACCTGCAGCCGGGAATTCGCTGTGTCAACCGGGACCGTGCCGGGTTTGGTATCACCCGTGTATTTAGTACCCTGTACAAGGAACCAAACTTACACATTCATTCACTTTAATTGCCACATCGTTTATAAGACCTAACCATTGGATCCTTTTTAAAAGCAGCCAACTTGTAACTATGTAACGCTTGCCAAACTGTGAAGTGATAACATTTTCCCTGAGGCAACTTAGCAACCAATGTTTCTATGTTACGGACCAGAGCAAGAGAGATATTTGCGTCCAAACTGTGACGTCATTCAACTTCCGTTGATGCAATTGACCAATCGGCGTGCTTGTATATCACTGCTACGTAACGGTCCCTAGAACTACGATCTAATCAGGCTACGTACACATTTGGCCATATATTAAAATTCGGCATTTTCTTTATTCACGAATTGATGACATGTTACAAAGTATGCCGTCTGGGACATTTCAAGAATGTAGTAAATGCTTTACCGACTGCGACAGTGGAATGATGATCACACTTTCTCTTGGATACAGTGTCAATGGCAAATACATTACTAAGTCTTAAAACTAATGTCACCAACCTTGAACCTTCCTTGCAGATAGGTAGGCACACCAACGGTACCAGATAAAGTGTTTGTTGTTTCTGGCAGCCATAGCCTGACGTCCACGTTTGTCAAGACTCCCCGGAATCGTGATCTAATAAATCATATTAAATCATACGTTGTGATTAACAGGTATGTATATTTGTTAAAAAAATATAAGAAAATGTCACTTGAATGTGAAGTATACTTACAAAAGCCTTACGTAGTTCGCTTTTCAAGGATCAAGTTTATTCAGTGGAAAAGATCATGTATACATTAAACACTGACTGTTACATTATGGGACACAACTCTTACTATGTTATATGTATACACAATCACCATTATATGAGTTACTGTTCTTGATTTTATGCACGCATCCTCTCTGATAGCGTCTTTACATATCGGTCACTCTTGGAATAAACATCTTAACTGGACATACGCCTTTACAATATTTATCCTCCCAGACATAACATAACATAACGTAACACTGACCACCTCAGGTATTTTGAAAATTGAAGCAATTCCATTGGGTATCGAATGGGGTAAAACACAAAAAATGGTTTATATTTGACATACATTATCCAAGGCGATCCACCCTTGTGCAAACCAGGCGGCTGTGATATAAAAGGATCACGATTGATTTTAACGTAGACATACTATGGGAATGTTTTTTTCTTGTATTTTTCATTCATTGTTTGCACTGTTATTATTATTCTATGTTTACTTTGAGGCATTATCTAATTATAGCAAATCATATAAGGGGGTGGGGAGCTATAAATGATTTAAAAACATATGTATATTTTAAAAATGGATAAAAAGCATCTCCTTATCATATATAGAGAAAATACCATGTTAGTGTCTGATATTATCAACCTTATCAGATGAAGCTTGGAAAAATCCCAGAACGAGACTCTTTTTTTTCGGGCCAAACCTGATAAAGTTGATAATATTACACACTTACATGGTATTCTATTTATCATGTCAATATTTCTAGTTTTTTTTTTAATTCATTTCATAACCAAGTAGGGTTAAAAGTTGTTCCGTCCAGGTCAATATGTATAATTATACATAATGGCGTCAAGTGCCTGATAAACTTACGTTGACGTGATAGTCTTTTATTATCAGACAGGTAGTTTTCAATAGAAATAAATGCATTGACATGATAAAAATAAAATCCGAATGGTTTGGATATCAATTCCTCCAGAACGAGATAAAATCGATATTTCAATAGTAGTAAACTTGAAACGAAATCTCCATTCTAAACAAAGACAACACGTTGATACTGATAGACGACTTTTGCATCGTCATTCGGATTTTTTTCTAATATAAAACTGTTTTTACTACGTGTAAACCTGTATGACGGATCAAATTGAAATCAACATGAAGTCATGCGACTCATTTTATACGTCACAAAAATGTGGCAATTTTATGCGGGAAATCTATTTTAGTTTAACTTAGGTGAGTATCCCAAGTTAGGAAATCCATTTTCAATATATTGTATGGCATGTTTAAATAAATGTCATTTTGGCAATACAGGGTCAGTGAGTCATATATATGCGCATGCTGTACTGGGGAAAAATATTTTTAGCAAATTTTAAAATTTTGAAAAATCCTGATATGCTCCTTTGGAATACTTGAACATTCCCGGGGCTCTGGTAATACCAGTTAATTGTGAAATGATATATTCACATGGTTGGTCCATGAGTGTGGCTATTGGTTTGATTAGGGAACCGTGATGAACAAAACGTTGTCACGTGCCAAAACCTATCTAACAAACTGCGTGCAAAATGAAAAAATAATGCTATGATAGATATAATGAATAATATTACTATTGACAATAAGTCCTAGGGGATATGATTAAAGAAGAAACGTTTTGGGTTGAAACATTCTGTATTTGTTTCTGATATAGCGAGATCAGAGGCTACTGGGAGCTGATATTGGTCTGAAAATGTGACAATGAATTCGCCCAAAAAATCGCCCCTAACCCAACCCCTCCCAAAACAATCAAGAATATATAACATGCACACTCATACCGAATACATATTTTTATCTATGAATATTATGCCATCAAATCAAACAATCTACACATGAAACAAACTTTGACAAACGTATAACATTATTGGTCAAACAAATATAAAGATTTTAATCTGCAATCTCGTTAAATACAAAGCCTTCACATAATGTTATATAATGCAGAAGTCCATAATGGAAATCGTATTATTCAAATATACGTATTATTATTTTTTTTAAACACCTACAAGATAAAACCTCAATGTAAACACACTATTGTTTGATATTTAAATCTTTAAATAGAAATTATTATACAAATATATTGTCTAGAGGAGGAAATATAAAATCACTTCTCCGAATTATTGCATGGGGATATGAATTGCTACAATTGAATGGAGTTGTTTCCCTTTGACTGTTATATATTACAAGTCTCACAAAATAATTTTGGGAAAAAAGTGTATTTTAAGCTGTGGCAGTCATATTGGATTTCAGCAATGGTAAATTCAATAAATTGATATACGCTTTCTCATTAATATCAACTATAATGGTGTTTCTCTTTGTCGTACATGCAAGTGACTTTAGTAGTTTTAATTATTCAATAATAACTGATTGCAACTTTTGTTTATCTCACCCGTCAGTAATACTTTTTAATACGAGGTAGGCATCCATTTCCTTGTACGGCGCGGCAAACCCATCATTGTGTACACTAATTGTGTAACATATCTCTCCGCCACGTTGTACGCTTGTTGGTAACACAGCCTGAACGAAAAACAACAACACTATTATCAATGTAATACTGTGGGTGTGTATTGTTGATCTATATTATCGCTTTAAATATCGTATAACTGTTCAACATTGTATAATGGAATATCTCAATGATTTATGATCTCATTCAATGTTTACCCTCACCTCTCCCGATATTTTAAACAGTAATTCAGTTATATAACAGCGGTGGGCGAACCGTATCACTATTCCTGAGATCTACTTGGAGGTTAAGAAGACAGAATACACATTATTTCTGCAAATCACTGTCTACCTTCCGCACGTTTTCAAAAATGGGATACTCATGCAAAAATAGTTGATCCATTAATTGAATATTTAGCGTCATTTTTATGCCACCGAGGGCTAACAGTCGATCTGTTAACCTAACCACTGTTTCCTGGGATCCTGAAAGGTTAAGCATCATTTGAGCACACCCCATCTCAGCAAGTAACTGATAACTTTCCTACTTGAATCAGCGGTGAGAAACGAATGCTAATGAGACACAATGTCTTATATCAATCTTCACGGAGACAGTTTCCGGGCAGGGATTCGCATTAACGACACCTGGATTGATAGTCAGACGTGCAACTGACTGAGCTAATCGGACCCAGCCCATGCAAGAATAAAGTTTATATCCAACCATAACAGAGACTGTGCGTTTCTGAGTTGTACAACATTGAAATTGAAAGTGAATATAAAGAAAACAAAACCTGTCGGACGCCTAGCAAGAGCACAGAAGTGGTCATATAATGGATCATTTATTGATAAAGTAAACAGTTTTAATTATGTCGGATTGCATTTTACCAGTCAGTTATCTATGTGCCAGATGGCGAATGCGTTAGCAATAAAGGCTAAAAGAGTGCTAGAAACAATGCTTAATTCATTGAGTGAGCTAGGCCCACTTACTCATAGTGTATTTTTAAAACTATTTGATACAAAGATTAGTCAAATATTGTTATATGGCTCAGAAATCTAGGGTTTTGATCAATTGGAATGGATAGAGTCCATTTATATGCTTGTTAAAGATTTATGAATGCATCAATAAAATCTTGTAATGCTGCAGTTATAGGTGACTATGGAAGGTATCTTATGCACATGTCTGCCAGCAAACGATGTATAAAATATTGGTGTAAAATATTAAAAATGCCTAGCATGAGATATGTTAGAAAATGTTATGATATGTTAGTTCTTTTAGACAGTCAATGATATAAAAAGTGGGTTTCTAAACGTAAACACAACTTGTATTCAAATGATTTTGGTTATGTTTGGGAACAACAACATGTTGAACATACAAAATTGTTTATAAACCAATATTATATTAGACTTACATATCAATTTAAACAAAGGTGGAGTGGAATGGTGGAGGGTAATGCAGAATTAATTTTTTATAAACCTTTTAAACCAGAACTTTCTATGGAACCTTATTTAAATGTATTAAATGTAAAGAGATTTAGAATGTCAATGGTAGCATTTAGAACCTCTTCTCATTGTCTACTTATAGAGCGAGGAAGACATATAGGTATTCCAAAAGAAAGACGTCTATGTTTTCATTATAAAACATTAATTAAAGACGATTATCCTTTTACTGATATGTCCACTATATCATGATTTAAGATCACTTTATATTCCAAAGAAATAGTTCACACTCCCCAGTAAAAACAAGTTCTCCATTATTATGTCATGTAAATGTGAAAATGTTATAAAACATGTAGTCATGCTTCTTTATTATGCTTTCATCAAAAAGGCCAATAGGTCAAAGATTAATATTTTATGTAATAGCGTATTGTTGATCTACATAAGCACTGTCTGTAAGGTACTCTTGTTATGTAATAGTGTATTGCTGATTTACATTGGCACTGTCTGTAAGGTACTCTTGTTATGTAATAGCGTATTACTGATCTACATTGGCACTGTCTGAAAGGTACACTTGTTATGTAATAGCGTATTACTAATCTACATTGGCACTGTCTGTAAGGTACTATTGTTATGTAATAGCGTATTACTGATCTACATTGGCACTGTCTGTAAGGTACTCTTGTTATGTAATAGCGTACTGCTGATCTACATTGGCACTGTCTGTAAGGTACTCTTGTTATGTAATAGCGTATTACTGATCTACATTAGAACTGCATGTAAGGTACTCTTGTTATGTAATAGCGTACTGCTGATCTACATTGGTACTGTCTGTAAGGTATTCTTGTTATGTAATAGCGTACTGCTGATCTACATTGGCACTGTCTGTAAGGTACTCTTGTTATGTAATAACGTATTACTGATCTACATTGGCACTGTCTGTAAGGTACTATTGTTATGTAAAAGCGTATCACTGATCTACACTGGCACTGTCTGTAAGGTACTCTTGTTATGTAATAGTGTATTGCTGGTTTACACTGGTACTGTCTGTAAGGTACTCTTGTTATGTAATAGCGTATTGCTGATCTACACTGGCACTGTATGTAAGGTACTCTTGTTATGTAATAGTGTATTGCTGGTCTACACTGGTACTGTCTGTAAGGTACTCTTGTTATGTAATAGCGTATTGCTGATCTACACTGGCACTGTCTGTAAGGTACTCTTGTGATGTAATAGCGTATTGCTGATCTACATTGGCACTGTATGTAAGGTACTCTTGTTATGTAATAGCGTACTGCTGATCTACATTAGCACTGTCTGTAAGGTACTCTTGTTATGTAAAAGCGTATCACTGATCTATATTGGCGCTGTCTGTAAGGTACTCTTGTTATGTAATAGCGTATCACTGATCTACATTAGCACTGTCTGTAAGGTACTCTTGTTATGTAAAAGCGTATCACTGATCTATATTGGCGCTGTCTGTAAGGTACTCTTGTTATGTAATAGCGTATCACTGATCTACATTAGCACTGTCTGTAAGATACAAGCGCGGATCCAGAGGGGGGTCCGGGGTCCGGGTGTCCGGACCCCCTGGAAAATCCTAAAAATGCCCCCCCCCCCACCCCCCCCCCCCCCCCTGAAAAAAAGGACCTCCCTAAGAAGGTATTGACTTCATGTTTGTGTTTTCCAAATTCGTGGATATAATGAGAGACCCTCTTACTTTGATCGATCAATACAAATAAGCGGTATTTAATATCTCATTATACGAGGGCCCATCAATAATTTCTTGAACAAATTTCGCTATTTCATAACGTGATCACATAGTGTAATGAAATTTTGAATGATCAAAGATAAATCAGTTTCAAATTAATTCAGCATGCGCCAGATATTGATGATGTCACACCAGTGACCAATGACGTCATATCAATATTCTGACGTCACACCAAGTACTTTTATACACCGACACTATAAAACATCGGCGTTCTATATAATTATGATCAGTTTAACTTTCAGTTTGAGAAGTTAACGCCGCATAGGGCGGGAATTACAATATGGATTCAGAAAATGTGACAGCATTTAAATGGGAGTCGATGCGAAAGGCCTTTGCAAATGCTGCGAAAAACGGTTGGGATGCATTCCGGTTCCAAGTACTAATGAGGGAAACGGTTATACGCGAAAACCCTTTACCGCAGACAGCTATAACACGAGATAAAATTCATTCCCCCGATGACGCAGTATCGAAATGCTTGTTTCCAAACGATACAGAAATCAAGCAAAGAATTGCTCCTGTGAAGGTTGTCGGAGATGGCAACTGCTTCTTTCGCTTCATTTCAAATTCTGTTTTTGGCACAGAAAACCATCATGTTGAGTGTCGGGTTCGGTGTGTGTATGAGTTACTCAAAAACTATATGAAATACACAATGACACATGTAGAAATGTCGAGCAAACTGTCCGAATTCCAATACATTTTCGAAACCTCCATCTCTGATGATGCTAGAGTCCCCAATAATATCCCAAAATCGTTGAAGAATGAGATCATGAATTCGGCCAAAGACGGACAGTACTCGTCCCTGTTGCACATGTATGCCAGCGCAAATGCCTTTAGCCGCCCAGTAGTGACAATATTTCCACAAGTACAAAATGTTGCTTTCAACAGGCAAGTGCACAACCAGACTATTCGTCCCTTAGGCGGAGACATATCTGAATTTGGCCCACCATTGTACATCATGTGGACACATACTTCGAATCTACAAGTAGAAATGTGGCAACCAAATCATTTTGTTTCTTGCCATATGATTGATGACACAAAACAGTCTTCCAAAAGGGTGTCATCTGAGCAACTCTTTTAAAGAAGCAGAAAATTTCTGATTTCTTCAAATGTGAATCACATGACAATCAAACGCTCAATACTGAGTCTGAAAGTCATGACCGAACCGATGACCAAGCAGAACATCCACAAGTTTCAAACCCTGAAACTGCAGATGAACAGGATGACACAGGTGCAGACCAATTCCGTAGATCATCGAAATATGACCTGGGCGATATTTTGAATGGGACCGTGCCACTGTCTTCGCTCTCACAAACAGACAAGATTTCGTATGTAGGAAGCAGCCCTGATCCGGAAACACTTAAGCATTTGCCATTTAAGACAAGGCTGGTTGCTGACAAAACTAAGGAAAAGAAACTATAATTCCAGACTAGTTGGTTGGAAAATCATAAATGGCTGGCATACAGTAGTGTCTTAAATGGTGGTCTTTGTAAATTGTGTGTGTTGTTTCCTCAGTCAGATATCAGGTGTTATGACTCGTTTGTAAAGAAGCCGTTCACAAATTTCAAAAAGGCTACTGAAAAAGATGGATCTTTATTGATACATCAAAATTCTGAGTACCATAAAAACGCTTGTATTTCATATCAGACACTGACGGCAAGCCTCAAGAGCCCAGAAAGCACTGTTCAATATAAGATCAGCGCACAAAATAAACATGTGTATGACACAAACTTAAAACTGCTGACAATGATTGTAGAATCAATCATTCTGTGTGGAAAGCAGAACTTGCCTTTTAGGGGCCACAGAGACGATTCAACAAGTACATCTTCCAATAAGGGAAATTTCAGGGCAATTCTGAACTTACTTGCTAATCATGACAAGGAGCTGGCACAGCATCTAGAACATACACCTAAAAATGCAACATACACCAGCAAGACAATCCAAAATCGATTGATATGTATTATTGGACAATACATCAGAAAACAAATATTAGAAGGCCTAAAAGGCAAGGGATTCTACTCGATCATAGCAGATGAAGTGACAGACAAGTTTGCGAATCAAGAGGTCCTGGCTTTATGCTTACAATTTATAGATGAAAGTCAAAGCGAACCATGTATCCGGGAAGAATTTTTTTACTTTGTTCACCTAGAACGTACTACTGGAGAAATGATTTCAAGAAAAATTATTGAAGTGTTGACACAAAACGATCTTCCAGTAGAGAAAATAAGGGGTCAGGCGTATGACAGGGCCGCAGCGATGGCATCAGAAAAGAAGGGGTGTCAAGCTCGGATAAAGGAAATGAATAAACTTGCTCTTTACACACACTGCAAGAATCATGTTCTTAACTTGAGCATAGCACATGCATGTAAACTGCCCGTTGTCAGAAACATGATTGATGGAATTAATTCCACATTCATTTTCTTCGATGCGTCGCCCAAAAGACAACGCTTTTTTGAGCGTGTACTTGTACACCACGGCACCGAGTCAAAGAGAAAGAAGCTCTTGGGTCTGTGTAAAAACAGATGGGTAGAACGGCATACATGCTACGACGTATTTTACGACATGTATGCCGTAGTTATTGAGTGTCTCCAGTACATGATAGATCCCTCAATGGACGAGAACACAGAAGATGACTGGTCGTGGGATGCTCAGACTAAAATAACCGCACAAGGTCTGTTGGCTACTTTGATGTCATTTCAATTTCTCGTGACATTCATTTGCATTAGAGCTATTTTTGAGACAGTCAAGCTTCTAGCGTCAAAGCTTCAGAAACGCGATTTAGACGTGTACAAGGCACGCAATCTCGTTACTGACAGAGTAGAAAGAGTCAAAGAGATGAGGGCTGACGTAGACCAGGAGTTCACAATATGGTATGCAGACTGCAAACGTACCGCAGACGAGCTAAACATCCAAGAAAATACCCCAAGAACGTGCGGTAGACAAACAAAGAGATCAAACATGACTGTCTCAAGTCCTCCAGAGTACTTCAAACTTACAGTTGCAATCCCGTTCTTGGATCACTTATCTAATGAACTAAATGACAGATATCAGAAAGACGACCATGTTGCTTATACTCTGGGCTGTATAATCCCCGAACAAATGATGAACCTGTCACAGACGGAAATGCAAAAGCTTTCATCTGATTTGCTCTTCTGGAATTCCGACTTACAAAGCTCTTCCTCAAATGATCTACTAGCGTTATTATCAGAATGGAAGAGGGCTTGTAAAAAGCTTGTTGAAAAGGGGATTACACCAGACAGTCTTCTGGATACGTACAGAATTACGGATCAAGATATCTTTCCAGATGTTAAAACCCTTCTGCAGATAGGTTGTACTCTACCTGTCAGTTCATGTGAGGCCGAACGCTCATTTTCTGGATTTCGTCGCATTAAAAGCTACATTCGAAGCACTATGAATGAGGACAGGTTATCAGCACTAGCGCTAATGCATTTGCACCATGCGAAGTACATTGACGCAAAGATAATCTGCCAAACGTTCATAGGAAAAAATAAAAGACGAATGTTCCAATCGAGTTTATTGTATGATTAGATATTGATGATGTTACCTCTTCAGTAAAGGTCAAGCGGTGTGAACTTCATGTCTTTGGTCGTAACCATACTGTTGTGCTGCACACACTGACATACTCAGTCACAGAACATGTAACAATGTCATAAAATGTATGGAAAAATATAAAAAAAAAAAAATAAAAAATAAAAAAAGTTCTAAATGTGGAGGCCTCCTCGTGGCTAGAACTGGAAACGTTGACTATAACTCTACTTGTAAAGTTAGAACGGCTAACATCCACACAATCAGATAAATTAGTAACTGTATAAAGGCATCTTGCTGTTTGTATAAGTAAGGGTTCGATCGGACCCCCCCCCCCCCCCCCCCTGGGAAAAATGGCTGGATCCGCGCCTGAGATACTCTTGTTATGTAATAGCGTATTGCTGATCTACATAAGCACTGTCTGTAAGACACTCTTGTTATGTAATAGCGTACTGCTGATCTACATTAGCACTGTCTGTAAGGTAATATTGTTATGTAATAGCGTACTGCTGATCTACATTGGCACTGTCTGTAAGGTACTCTTGTTATGTAATAGCGTACTGCTGATCTACATTGGCACTGTCTGTAAGGTACTCTTGTTATGTAATAGCGTACTGCTGATCTACATTGGCACTGTCTGTAAGGTACTCTTGTTATGTAATAGCGTATTACTGATCTACATTGGCACTGTCTGTAAGGTACTCTTGTTATGTAATAGCGTACTGCTGATCTACATTGGCACTGTCTGTAAGGTACTTTTGTTATGTAATAACGTATTACTGATCTACATTGGCACTGTCTGTAAGGTACTCTTGTTATGTAATAGCGTATTCCTGATCTACATTGGCACTGTCTGTAAGGTACTCTTGTTATGTAATAGCGTATTACTGATCTACATTGGCACTGTCTGTAAGGTACTCTTGTTATGTAATAGCGTATTACTGATCTACATTGTCACTGTCTGTAAGGCACTCTTGTTATGTAATAGCGTATCACTGATCTACATTGGCACTGCCTGTAAGGCACTCTTGTTATGTAATAACGTATCACTGATCTACATTGACACTATCTGTAAGGTACTCTTGTTATGTTATAGTGTATTGCTGTTCTACATTAGAACTGCATGTAAGGTACTCTTGTTATGTAATAACGTATTACTGATCTACATTAGCACTGTCTGTAAGACACTCTTGTTATGTAATAGCGTATTACTGATCTACATTGGCACTGTCTGTTAGGCACTCTTGTTATGTAATAGCGTATTGCTGATCTACATTGGCACTGTCTGTAAGGCACTCTTGTTATGTAATAGCCTATTGCTGATCTACATTGGCACTGTCTGTAAGGCACTCTTGTTATGTAATAGCGTATTGCTGATCTACATTGGCACTGTCTGTAAGGTACTCTTGTTATGTAATAGTATATCACTGATATACATTGGCACTGTCTGTAAGGTACTCTTGTTATGTAATAGCGTATAACTGATCGACATTGGCACTGCATGTAAGATAATCTTGTTATGTAATAGCGTCTTACTGATCTACATTGGCACTGTCTGTAAGGTACTCTTGTTATATAATAGCGTATTACTGATCTACATTAGCACTGTCTGTAAGGTACTCTTGTAATGTAATAGCGTATAACTGATCGACATTGGCACTGTCTGTAAGGTACTCTTGTTATGTAATAGAGTATTACTGATCTACTTTGGCACTGCCTGTAAGGTACTTTTGTTATGTAATAGCGTACTGCTGATATACATTTGCACTGTCTGTAAAGTACTCTTGTTATGTAATAGCGTATTACTGATCTACATTGGCACTGTCTGTAAGGTACTTTTGTTATGTAATAGCGTATCACTGATCTACATTGGCACTGTCTGTAAGGTACTCTTGTTATGTAATAGCGTATCACTGATATACATTGGCACTGTCTGTAAGGTACTCTTGTTATGTAATAGCGTCTTACTGATCTACATTGGCACTGTCTGTAAGGTACTCTTGTTATGTAATAGCGTATCACTGATCTACATTGGCACTGTCTGTAAGGTACTCTTGTTATGTAATAGGGTATTACTGATCTACATTAGCGCTGTCTGTAAAATAATTTTGTTATGTAATAACGTATTACTGATCTACATTGGCACTGTCTGTAAGGTACTCTTGTTATATAATAGAGTATTACTGATCTACATTGGCACTGTCTGTAAGATACTCTTGTTATATAATAGCGTATTACTGATCTACATTGGCACTGTCTGTAAGGTACTCTTGTTATGTAATAGCGTATTACTGATCTACATTGGCACTGTCTGTAAGGCACTTTTGTTATGTAATAGCGTATCACTGATCTATATTGGCACTGTCTGTAAGGCACTCTTGTTATTTAATAACATATCACTGATCTACATTGGCACTGTCTGTAAGGTACTCTTGTTATATAATAGCGTATTACTGATCTACATTAGCACTTTCTGAAATGTGCCACATACTTATGTTCTCTTTTTTGGAAATTCAGTTATTTCGCAGTAAGGGAGAATGGCATATTATCAATTGAGATAAAATCTTTATCTCCGGTCTTATTCACATTTTTTAGGTATAGCCGGTATCCAAGCCTGGCGGCAAATTCGTTATAGCAGCCATTTTCCTTCCAATTGTCAAGGATTCCTTTCATGCGGAGGTTGTTGAGGATGGAATAGTGGTACTTCTTCAACTCCGTTCTGGCCACACCGCAGTTAAACCTGAGAAAGAGAAATAGTTGAAGTTTATCACCACACTGGATATAAACCTGAAATAGAGAAATAGTGGAAGTTAATCATCACACTTGACCGAAACTTGAGATAAAGAAATATTGGAAGTTTATCACCTACTGAAGAGAAACTTGAGATAGAGAAATTGTGGAAGTTTATCACCACATTGGACATAAACCTGAGATAGAGAAAAAGTGGAATTTATCACCACACCGGACATAAACTGAGAATAGAAAGAAAGTGACATTTGCCACCTCAACTAGGTTACATTTAAACCTGGAACAGGAAATAGTGACATATGTCACATCAATCTGTAATTGAAGAATAATGGTATACATATCAGATACACCACATCCCACTTAACCTGTAATAGAAGAATAGTGATATGTTACTGACTATAGAACAATCCACTAAACCTGTAATAGAAGAATAGTGCTATATATCAGATACACCACATTCCACTAAACTTGTTTTAGAAGAATAGTGGTATATATCAACTACACCACAATCCACTAAACCTGTAATACAAGAATAGTGATATATCAACTACACCACAATCCACTAAACTTGTAATACAAGAATAGTGGTACATATCAACTACATCACAATCCACTAAACATGTAATAGATAAATAGTGGTATATATCAACTACACTACATAACACATAACCTGTAATAGAAAGAATAGTGGTATATATCAAATACACCACGTCCCACTTAACCTGTAAAAGAAGAATATTGGTATTTATCAACTACACAACAATCCACAAAACCTATAAAAGAAGAATAGTAGTATATATGATATACACTACAATACACGAAACTTGCAATAGAAGAAAAATGTTATATATCAACTATACACCAATGATGTTGTTGCAAAATTAGCTGTGAGATAGGATGACGTTAGGGTTTTGTTGTAATTAGCTCTGAGATAGGATGACGTAAGGGTTTTGTTGTAATTAGCTCTGAGATAGGATGACGTTAGGGTTTTGTTGTAATTAGCTCTGAGATAGGATGACGTAAGGGTCTTGTTGTAATTAGCTCTAAGATAGGATGGTATTTAGGTATTTTTGTAAATTATCTCTGATATAGTATGGTGTTAAGGTTTTGTTGTAAATTAGCTCTCAGATAGGATGGCGTAATGGTGTTGTTGTAATAAGCTCTTAGATGGGATGGCGTTATGGTGTTGTTATATATAATCTCTGAGATACGATGGCGTAAAGGTCTTGTTGTAAGTAGCTCTGAGATAGATGGCGTTTAGGTATTTTTGTAAATTTGCTCTGAGGTAAGATGGCGTTTAGGTATTTTTTTAAATTATCTCTGATGCAGGATGGTGTTAAGTTTTTGTTGTAAATTAGCTATGAAATAGGATGGCGTTATGGTGTTGTTATAAATTAGCTATGAAACAGGATGGCGGTAAGTTGTTGTTGTAAATTAGCTATGGAATAGGATGGCGTTATGGAGTTGTTATAAATTAGCTATGAAATAGGATGGCGGTAAGGTGTTGTTGTAAATTAGCTATGAAATAGGATGGCGTTATGGTGTTGTTATAAATTAGCTATGAAATAGGATGGCGGTAAGGTGTTGTTGTAAATTAGCTATGAAATAGGATGGCGTTATGGTGTTGTTATAAATTAGCTATGAAACAGGATGGCGGTAAGTTGTTGTTGTAAATTAGCTATGAAACGGGATGGCGTTAAGGTGTTGTTATAAATTAGCTCTGAAATAGCATGGCGTTATGGTGTTGTTGTGAATAAGCTCTGAAATAGGATGGCGTTATGGTATTGTTTTAAGTTAGCTCTGAAATAGGATGGCGTTCAAATGTTGTTGTTGCAAAATAGCTGTGAGACAGGATGGCGTTATTGTGTTTTTGTAAATAATCTCGGAGTAAGAATGGCGTTAAGGTCTTGTTTAAATAAGCTGTGAGATATGATGGCGTTATGGTGTTGTTGTAAATAAGTTTTGAGGTAGGATGGCGTTATGGTGTTTTTATAAAAAAAGCTCTGAAATAGGACGGTTTATGGTGTTGTTGTAAATAAGCTTTGAGATAGGATGGCATTAGGTGTTGTTGTAAATAAGCTTTGAGTTAGGATGGCGTGATGATGTTGTTATAATTAAGCTCTGAAATAGGTTGGCGTAATGGTGTTGTTGTAAATACACTCTGAGATAAAAATGCGTTATTGTGTTTTTGTAAATAAGCCCTGAGATAGTATGGCGTTAAGGTGTTGTTGTCAATTAGATTTGAGATACGATGGCGTTATGGTGTTGTTGTAAATAAGCTATAAAACAGGATGGCGTTAAGGTGTTGTTGTAAATTAACTCTGAAATAGGATGGCATTATGGTGTTAGTGTAAATTTTCTCTGAAATATCATGGCGTTAAGGTGTTGTTGTAAATTAACTCTGAAATAGGATGGCGTTATGGTGTTGTTGTAAATTAGATTTGAGATAGGATGGCGTTATGGTGTTGTTGTAAATTAGCTATGAAACAGGATGGCGTTAAAGTGTTGTTGTAAATTAATATGAAATAGGATGGCGTTATGGTGTTGTTGTAATTAGCTCTGAGATAGGATGGCGTTAAGGTGTTGTTGTAAATTAGCTCTGAGATAGGATGGCGTTAAGGTGTTGTTGTAAATTAGCACTGAGATAGGATGGCGTAAAGGTGTTGTTGTAAATTAGCTCTGAGATAGGATGGCGTTAAGGTGTTGTTGTAAATTAGCTCTGAGATAGGATGGCATTTAGGTATTTTGTAAATTATCTGCGTGATAGGATGGTGTGAAGGTTTTGTTGTAGATAGCTATGAAACAGGATGGCGTTAAGGTGTTGTTGTAAATAATCTTTAAGATAAGATGGCGTTAAGGTGTTGTTGTCAATTAGCTCTGAGATAGTATGACGTTAAGGTGTTGTTGTAAATTAGCTCTGAGATAGTATGGCGTTAAGGTCTTGTTGTCAGTTAGCTCTGAGATAGTATGGCGCTAAGGTCTTGTTGTCAATTAGCACTGAGATAGTTTGGCGTTAAGGTCTTGTTGTCAATTAGCTCTGAGATAGTATGGCGTTAAGGTGTTGTTGTAAATTAGATTTGAGATACGATGGCGTTAAGGTCTTGTTGTCAATTAGCTCTGAGATAGGATGGCGTTAAGGTGTTGTTGTAAATTAGCATTGAGATAGGATGGCGTTAAGGTGTTGTTGTAAATTAGCATTGAGATAGGATGGCGTTAAGGTCTTGTTGTCAGTTAGCTCTGAGATAGGATGGCGTTAAGGTGTTGTTGTAAATTAGCATTGAGATAGGATGGCGTTAAGGTGTTGTTGTAAATTAGCATTGAGATAGGATGGCGTTAAGGTCTTGTTGTCAGTTAGCTCTGAGATAGGATGGCGTTATGGTGTTGTTGTAAATTAGCTTTAATATAAGATGGCGTTACGGTCTTGTTGTAATTAATTCTGAGACAGGATGGCGTTAAGGAGTTTTTGACAGTTAGTTTTGAGATAGGATGGCGTTAAGGTATTGTTTTAAATTAGCTCTGAGAAAGGATGGCGTGAAAGTGTTTTCGTCAAGTAGTTTTGAGAAAGGATGGCGATAAGTTGTTGTTGTAAATTAACTCTGAGATAGGATATAGTTAATGTGTCTTTATAGATTAGCTTTGAGATAGGACGGCGTTATGGTGTTGTTATAAATAAGCTTTGAGATAGAATGGCGTTAAGGTGATTCTGTAAATTAGTTTTGAGATAGGATGGCGTTGTGGTGTTTTTATAAATTAGCTGTGAGATAAGATGGCGTAAATATGTTTTTGTTAATTAATTTTGAGATAAGATGGCGTAAAGGTGTTTTTGTTACTAAATTTTTTGATAGGATGCCGTTAAGGTGTTTTTGTTAACTGATTTTGAGATAAGATGGCGTAAAGGTGTTTTTGTTAATCAATTTTGAGATAAGATGGCGTAAAGGTGTTTTTGTAAATTAGCTTTGAGATAGACTGGCGCTAAAGTGTGTTTGTAAATTAATTTTGAGATAGAATGGCGTTAAAGTTTTTATGTAAATTAGTTTTGAGATAGGATGGCGTTAATGTGTTTTTGTAAATTAGTTTTGAGATAGGATGGCGTTAATGTGTATTTGTTAATTAATTTTGAGATAAGATGGCGTTAAGGTGTTTTTGTAAATTAACTTTTAGATAGGATGACGTTAAAGTGTTTTTGTAAATTAACTTTGAGATAGATGGCGTTAAGGTGTTTTTGTAAATTAGTTTTGAGATAGGATGGCGTTAATGTGTATTTGTTAATTAATTTTGAGATAAGATGGCGCTAAGGTGTTTTTGCAAATTAGTTTTAAGATAGGATGACGTTATTATCTTGTTGTAAATTGGGTCTAGTTTGAGAAAATCAGACTGTTGGAAGAAATTTGATCGTAATGTTCTCGTAAATACCACCATAACTTGGGATAAAGTAATATTTTCTATTCTCCAATTCAATATGCAATTATGCTTCACAGCAGGTATGTTTATGATGGTCAGTATATCAGTTTAATATTACTGTATTTATTTTTAATCGTCATTCTAGTTGATAGCTTCAAAACATTAATTCTAAACGTTCATTTGCCTCTAGGACAAAGCAATATTACATACCAGTCTGTAAAAGTATCATTATCAGTTTCACCGGCAACAACTGTGTAGAGCGAATCGTCTTGCATGTATTGTTTGTCCTTGCTAAGACACTTAAATGTGCCCTGATTTGTTGTGTTGTCAGCAAGAAAGGCGTCATTGTAAAACCCTGTAACAACGGAAACAGATACATTTAAAAAATAATCCTTCCAAAAGTCATAAAAAGTTGAAATAATTAATCAAATACCATAATAAACAAAATTTACCTTTAAAAAATGCATTTTATGAGTGCTTGTGTATTTTGGATAAATGACTGCATTAAAGCGATAGGATATACATTAATCTCGTTTAAAACAATAAAATCATTCAAATACCCAACCCGTTATGCTGAAATGTTTTAAATTATTACAATCACGACATTAGGCTTTGTTGAATAAAAGACTAAATCTGGTTATTGAGGGAGGAAACCGCTTCTTAATGTATTTGTATCATTATTATGGTACATTGATTATTACAGTTTTGTCAACTTCTCTTTACAAGCGTTTCATGTTTCGAGAGTGCCATCCAACCGCAGAAAAATCATTAGTAACCCATGTTTTCCCTATGTATTGAAAAAATTATCCACCCTCCCGCACCCCGCTTTTTAATTGCTTTATGTATGTAATTTTGAAACAGAGTTTTCCTTTGTTCTTTATATATATTTCAGTATTTCTTCTAAAAGTCTTTTTCTGGCATCCAAGACTGACCTGTTCCAATCGTCATGGCTTCAGCAGAGGACTTAATATTCATACATTTCCAATAAAGACTACTGGCAGTATTTCGCGGTCACGGCACCATTTAATGATCATTGTTTGTGGACATTTCGAAAGAAAGTGATTTTTTGTGAACAACTTTACCCAGGGTTCACAGGGTCACTTTTTCATTGACAATTATTAATAATTGTCTGTGATACATAAAAGTACACTTTTTCTTAATGATTTCATGACTGTATAGTTCTTATTTATATATTATGGAAGGCATGGCCAATTTAATTCCAATAAATATAAACCAGTTCACTTGCTTTATTTTTGTCTTTATCCATCTTCAATAAACAAAAACTGTGACATATATTGCTACATGCATACTATATAAAAACTTGTAGGAAAGAAACGAGACACAGAATATATAAACAAACATTCCTTCTTAAATCTTTGATCGATACAACAAATGATAAATTGATATTTGATTGTGTACAAATATGATTATGATATGTGTTAATGGCGGCGAAAGGAGTTATCAAATTAGTACAGATTTGTGTTAGTGATATTACATGATACTTTTGACATTATTTTTGTGTTGAAAAAATGGAATGATTATTACTGTACACTTTGTGTTACGTCTTGAACTCGTCAATGACCCCTTATGTATGATTGTGTTGTAACATGTGTACTGATAGGCATTTCAAAGTCTTTTGTATTGAATAAAGTTATTTCTTTCTTTTCTATCATCTGTTTCTGAAAGCTTTGATTTTCAATTATACTCAGAAAACATAATTTTGTTAGAATGGATACTATGGGACATATATTTGGTCAGGAAACAATTAAAGTTAAATAAATAACTAAACCTTAAAGTTCATTTAACATCCAACATTTGTTCATAATTTCAACGGAAAATAGTTATTTAGATTTACTCTATATAATCTAATTGATTCTCTAGCATCTGTGTCAAAATAAAAATTCTTGCCAAAGTCCATGTCTCATCTATGATGCTATAGCGAGGTGGATATGCTTGGACGACGTCCCATCTTTAGTGTAATGTCCAGAATATTTCAATGTATCCACGACTCTGTAGAATTGCAATATTTGTCGCAAGACTGAATATACCAATTTACCTCGGCACGTGCATTATGTGCATTTTGAAAAATCGATAAAATCAGTTTATGTAAATTAACCAGCTAATTAAACAGCACGGCGGTCATTGTTGTTTGCTTTGTCTTAGAACTTTTAATTTTCATAATGATAAAATACATGTTATGTCCGTATTAAAATCAATGACGTAAACCATACAATATTATTTTTTAAAAAAACACACAACTTTATATTCAATCATTATGAAATATATCTTATTTTAAACTCTCATACCGTTTTATAGGATGTGAAAATTATGAATACTACTTGCCTATTCGAGACTTGCTGTTCCTATGGACCAAGTCATGTTCAGTTGTCGGTGTTTCGTCATTGAGATACAAATACTTAAAGGAGGGCGTCCGAACTTGTATGTCACTAAAATATGTAAATTTTGCCTAAATGATTTTAATAAAATCTTGAAAAATGTTTTCTTTCCTGTTCCTACCGTACATGGGATTTAGCTCATACCCTATAGATTACATTGGCAAAGTTGATCAAGCACCGTTATATGTTCGTTTTATGTGTTTGTAGCGGACCGCCTCTTAGTGTCCATAACTAGTTACTAAATCCCATACAAAGCAATGATTGATTTAATAGAAAGCCGACATAATCCGTGTTTTCATTTTATACAAATGTGAAATCAAGGCAGTATGATTGACAGAATTATTATGTTTAACACTTAATATACTTATTTTGTCAGTTACTTAAAAAAAACACTAAGTATAATGCATGTGTTACCTACTTCCATAAAACAAGCATATTGCCTATTGCGCTGTCGCCTTATGAGCTCTTATTTCTTGCCGTTGAGGTCGTGGGTTTGACACAGCGCGGTCCAAAAATGTATGCAAGCCATTTTGTCAGTTATTTGCAGAAGGAGGGTGGTTCTCTGAGGCCCTCCCTACGCACAATAGCACTAGATTTGCCACATACAACCTGTCAAGTGTTGATACCTTTTAAGATACAGTTTCAAGTCCGTGATATTTTATTTTACATGCATAATACGAGCACTACAACTCGTGTTAGTTGAGATTTAGACGAAGTGAAACGTGGGAGTCGTACGTACATGCTTTCTGGAACAGCTGCCAACATCTCGGTGATGACGCGTTTCCTGTTGTTAATTTGTGTTCGACTAAAACCAAAAGTGGAACTGCAATCATAAGGTTTGCCAAAATCTAAACTTCCATAGTGCCATTCACCTGTAGAAATACAGAAATCGTAACAGGTATGATTAGGTTAGTGAGTACAAATCAAAATATCCGAGGTCTCACTGTGAAAAAGGCGCCTACATGTAGTGCACAAGCACGATTTAAACATAGTTTTGTGCCGTAATGTGTAGAGCCACAAGTTGTCTTAATAAAATAATTACGGCTCTTCCCATAAATAATTGGTACAGAAATAAAATATGGCATACATGAATGGTACATTATAAAAATGGCATTGTAATCAGTTCTTTTCATGCAATACACAATAATATAACAGAAACAAAAAATAACACCGATTAGGTAAAAGGGAAAAACAATTTTAGATGAGAAAGGAAAAGTGGTAAAGTTATAACGATGATTCTACATGTGGTCAGGACACATATTCCCCAAGTGCTATAAGACTCACAATCAAATTATACTATACAAAAATATACATACAATTATGAAAATCTATCGATGTCATTAATCGGTTTTTTACAACTTCAACACACATATTCGTGTTTGACGTTTGTATAGCGGTTATCACCCAGCAGTAACATTAAGTAAATATTTTTCCTCGTACAAGTAGTATTAAGTAAAATAATTCGTTATTCTGTTAATCGATTACATTGGAATAAAACAAGTTCAGCAGTCTCTGCTTCAAATTCACAATCACAGTTAGGTTCGTGGTTCGTGATTGTTCAATTGTAGAAGAAAGTGCAGGTTCTGGCAATGATGATATGCATTAAATTGAATGTCATTGTTTTAATTTACTAGGAAATATCATTCTCGCCTTTTGGGAACATCGAACCAACGCAATGTGACTGTGGTCTCGGTTTCCCCGCTTGGGTCCGTCCCATAGCACTGAGATTTCAGCATGTTGATTGGTCAGTTGCTTCATTAAAGTTTAATGATGTCGCAGTTTGGTAAGTGTTTGAATTGACCTTTGAATTGTAGGATAGGCATAGAATTGCGCCCCTGCATATTCATCACACTAGTGTTGAACATACGTGATCGGGAAATATCAGGGACTGGGATAAAATATTTCAACGTCATCCCACTCTTCAAGCGGCGGTCGAGCTGGACAGATGTCTCTTGTGTACGCTCCAGCGTTCAAAGTGGGTTACGGCTGCTTCCGCTACACGTGGTTACGGTTAAAACGTGTTCTGGATGGAATGTTTTAAAACTAGTCTATCCTCTATTTAAGGTTTTAAACGGGGCCCAAGACAGGATTGTTTGGATGTTTCAATTAGAGGTCATCTATAGTCATCTATTAGCAAACAGCAGTTTACTACACAACAATCTGACAACACCATGGGAAATGAGCGACAGGAGATACAACCGACAAGGAACAATAACCACCAACAGCCAGCCGCCTTCTACAATATCCATTTTACTTAAAGAATCATCGCCATATTCAAATCAACTTCCACACACAAGACTTTTCATCTAATCGACTGAGACAACTGAGACTTTTCCAGCCAGTGGTCCGGGGGGTATCGGCTGTTATCAATTATAAATTCACGGAAAACAGTGAACATTTACGAAAATATTTGTCATTCATAAATAAGTTATTTCTTTATAAATCATCCTAATGGTGATGTCGTTTTAATTGTATTGTAGTGTGTTATGCGGTTATGATTAGAAAACACTTTCGTTAGGTCTTGGTTTATTTACTTTATTATAAGGACATTGCTTACTGTCTTCATAACTGATTACTTGTATTGTAATGTTAAAACACTAAATAAAATTTTGGATATTAGAGAATGTTGTCTCACCGTAGGAACCAACAAAGCCTGCTTGTACAGCTGCAATGATACCCTCGTTTCTAACAAACACAGGTTTAAGGTCTCTTATGTGGTTAACAATCCTTGTTATACCGGCGTCGGTATCCTAGAAAAGGTTCATAAGAAATAAATGTTATATACAAAAAAAAACAAAGTAAAATTACACACAAAATATAAACTTGACGTAGATAATAAATAATATAGCAATGATTTCTTATCAATTATATACGTTTATACCTATACGTGGGGATAGTTATTTGTTAACAACCAGTCACAATTCTTCAGACCAGGGCTGAGTTCAGCATCGTTAAACAGCAAACACATTTAATGCCTGGTTCTCAAAGGTTGTTGCTTATTTGATGTTTAGCAAGTGTCAGGAAAAATATGGTTTTGTTGGGTTTTTTTACCATGGAAATTTTAAGCCTCTTTTTATATAGAAAAAAGAACAAAATCAAACTGTGTAGTGTGACATATATCAATGTTTGTTACAATCACTGAATGTATGCACTGGGCGCAGCAGTTCTCGATTTGTTGTTCACTTTGACTAAGCCACTAAATCTTAATGTAAAAGGTCATTTACTAATATCTCATCTGTTCAAATACATGTGTATATACGCAGCCAGATAAATATCTTTCTTTAGACCAGTTATCATTGCAGCATTTACTCGAAGGAAGATCCACGTGTCTGCCAACCAGTGAGTTCTTATTAAAACTATATGAAAACATTCAGTTGTATTTAAATCCTTCCTTCCTATATATCTTTCAGTTTTTATTTGAAGAATATCCGAACTAGTTGACCAAATTCAATGAAGTTAACTGTTGTTATGTTTTACGATGTTTTTATTTTAATTCTTTATAAGCTTCATATTTTTTCACTGAACCTCCACATTGCCTAACTATTTTAGATTTTTTTTTATTATTGTTATTTTCTTTAAAGAGGGAGAGGTTATGTCAGATTTTACATTTTAGCAACATCTAATATAGTTTTCTGAATTCACTCTACTAATCTTCCGTTTCTTTTCTTTTTTTTTATCCGTTAACACACGGGCCCACCGTATGTAAGTGCATACGTAGGGATTTTTATAATTTGTCTCCATACACCACTTTAGAGTTTTCATCGCACTGTCAAGTTTAAACTTCATACACAGCTAAAACATGACTTGACCATGCACACAAAAGTTGCCACATTTTTTTTAAAATCTAATTCTTTCTTCGAGAATCATGATCACCTTCTGGACTTAGAAACATTTTGTGAAGCTTGGTGACTATGGCGGGATGAATTTATTTCTATTTTTGGCTTAAATGGAAATTGATAAATTGGAAGTATTATATCAACGTATAAATCGGTTAAGATTTCTATTTTGCAAATGTCGCTACTGCTTACAATTTTCTTAGCTTACAGCAATCGCTGTCGAATCTGTTTTCTGGGTGGAAGCGGTGATATTTTTCTGAGTTTTACAAAAAGAACTGAACCATTCTTCAGCTTCCTTTTCTATCCGTTAAGAACATTTTATCGATAAAAAGTATTCATATACACTCAAATTTTTCATAAATGTCCTTTCCTATAATGCTTCTATTGGCCGCCACTTCAAGAAGTCTATATACATAAACTTTCCAAAACAATGTTGGTTATCAAGCTGTAAAGATTACTTCAGAACACTTTGGTGCAGAACTCTATTTTGGAAATCATCAGGATTTAGTTTTCTTTTCCTGTAACTTGTCTCATGAATGGTTTTATCTAATAATAATAACGTGTTGTATTCAATCTTGGCACATGCTCTTATACATATGAGCGCGGCTTCTCTAGATACATTTAGGAACCATATAGCTGTATTTGACTTATTGAAAACCTAAAATCCGGGCCGGCCAAGTTACCTCATACGGTAGTGAAATAAATTGTGTGAATATTTTCAATTTATTAACACATTAGATATTATTGTTTTTAAAAATAATTCTTATTTAAAAGAATAAAGCAATAATGATATTGGCAACCATCTTGGTTTACAGCTATTTTGGCGATGTCCAACGGTCTGAATGTGTATAATCTGACCTGAATCAGGTTTCAGATGCATATTTAAAATAAAAACATTCTTTATTTCAAAAATATGTATTTTCTTAAGATGGGAACATTAATGTATTGAACAAATCTCACATGAAATCCTTAAAATATCGATGACTTTATATGTAACAATACGATATATATATACTGCCTGCCCGGGATTCGAAGCTATGGCATTTACCTGGCAAGCCGAATATTCTCCTGAATGAAGTATACGATCTGCTGAAAAAACTATCTACGTAAGCTGCACATATAAACAAATGCTCTGCTAAAATAACCAAAGTTCTTAAAAGGATTATGTTGGCAAGTAACACCAACACGCTGTTAATCCAGACTTTTCCTGTATGCAGTGTGCACAAAATAATGCTGATGTATTGACGTATAACCATTATTTACTAGAAAGATATCAAATAAACAGTAATTGAATATTTGCCAAAACTTTAGTGCGTCCCGCAATAAAGTATTGTGCAATGTTTACATTGAACTCCGTAAACTTCCCGAACAAAGCCTCGAAAACGAGATCGGGAACGAGTCTTCAGGATGTTATCCGATGATTGATCGGAAACCCGAAAGCGGTTCGTTGAAAATGGCAAATGTAAACAAAAAACAAAAACGTGGCTTCAGAAACCCGATGTTTGCAATAAAGAGGTTATGCAGTTAGATACTTTAGACGCGTATATCTCTAAGTTATAAGTGTATCTTCATGCTGGGCGTGTGTATTTAGGACAGGGAATTGACGGTAATATGCCAATAAAATCTCTTTAAGGTTGCTTTTAGACGCACTCTGCTTTGTATGCATTTGACTTCAAATTTCGGATTAATGCAGAGTACCATTTACGGGAGTTGGGCGTTTATCGCAAAGAAAACAGCACTAGTATACTTTTTTCACAATAATCGATATATATAATTTTTAAAGTACGAACCGGGTTGCTTTTATAATAATGGGTTGTGTATGCAAATCTTAAAATAGTCGTCCATCCATTGCGACGTACATAGTCCATATCGGCTTGTATTTTATTCATAATGTCACAGTCCAGGTGGTCGCTGTTGATATACCTGTCCAAGACATACATTATCTGTATGACATTTTGATCGTCGGGCAACGCTGTAACATCCTGTAATCAAATTTTAAATAAGTGAGTCTACTGTTATGGGTTCTGAAATATATTCCATATACTAGTAAATAATAGCTGCTAAACCGATAAATTAAAAAAATATTAGTGGTTGAGTAACAGTAAATCCCCAAAAACATTTGAAGAAGTCACTTGCGTGTCTCGTGTCACCTTGGTCATCACGGTCAAGTCGATCACTGGTGTCGCAATGGTCACCGCGGGCATTTAGGCCAGCATTTGTGAAGCCGCCGTTTACCAGAACAGGCATACACTCTAAAGTGAGTCAGTTCCGATAAACTTGGTGACTTTTGCCATGCGGGTGATAATTTAACCATTGCTTATTTTAATTGAAAGTTGCCTTAGACAATATTTTTGTCTATGCAACAATTACATCGGTAACGACATCAATAAAAATATCGTCTTTCGCAAAAAATCAGCCTCATTTCTTATCGTCCAACTGTCAATTTTCAACTTTTTCAAGAAAGTATTTGTCCCACTCTACCAGACACTGTTTAGCACCGACTGCTCCTCTTTCTCCGGGCACCGGATAGCTCAGTCCTGATGCAAAAGACAGTGTTATATCGATACATAAACTTAAACCATAATTGTTCATATACATACATATATATTGGATAAGTATGTGACAAAAATGAGTCAAATATTAACAAAGTAAAAACATCAAAGTTAAAATGAACAGACATCCAATGAATTCACAGGATCATCAAGCAAAATCATAGGTGACAAGAAACTTTGTTTTCATCAGAACCGCCACAAAAGTAAATTCTCAAGGAGACAATTCAGTAAACTACAAGCCATAACAAAATCATAACCGCACTGTGTTTAATACGAAAGGAAATAGTGTGACTCAACTGTCATATGTGATGTCAGTTGATCTACATTGGATATATGCCATTAACTCTTATCACTCAGGTTGTATTCACAGGATTGATAAAAATGTGAGAAACAAAAAAAAACGGTTTACGTTCTGTGCTCCTAAATATCTTATTATCAGAAAGTTATGTACGTGAATCGAATCTTTGTCCATTATGTTACAAATAATAATGATAATATGACAATAATTTATTTATTACATGTCACATGTTATAAAACAATAAACAGTATACATATTTAAAACATGATCAGTTATAACACCAGCCAGTAATGACGTATGACTAACATACATATGAATACTCACAGAGAAAGCAATCGTTTTATTAATATGAGAATGCATTTAAAATGTTAAAATTTAAATAAGAATAACTTCTAATTATCAAGAATCACTAAAATGATTAAAAAAATTAATGAAACATTTTCCTTCTACGAAACTTTTGTTGCAAGGTTGTAGCTAGGGAAAATTGAATATTAACATAATTCATCAGAAAAAAAAATGAATTTATCCTTAATTGACATTGTTTCGAAGTCAGTATTGCAATTTCGGGCAGTAACATATCTAGCTACACAGAATAATTCTGTTCCATCTTAGAAAACATTAAGAAAAAAACCTCAATCGCCTTGATGACTTAAATTATATTGGGGAAAAGTTTGAGGAAAGCGGATTGACTCTGGTTATCGTTGTTGCGCCAAATCTCAAAAGTAAAACGAATGAATCAGGCCATTCAAGGCATCTGTCACATAATGTAATACACTTTTTCACGTCCTTTATAAAGTAAGCCCCACAATTTGTCACCCATCACTGTGCTGAAACAACATTGAATATCTTTAAGGGTCGTAATGCCCCCTTATTAGGAAACAATATATTTACAAGGACATTCATGAACGTATTTTACTTGGATTGTGAAGTTCTTACAACTAACAACGTCTCAAGGTGGCATGTCAGATGCCACAACTTATTATAAAAATAACATATGTTTAAGGTTTACTTTGATTATAAATGAAAAACTTACTTTGAGAGGTACGTAGCTATTTTCTTTCGTAGATGTATCTCTAACCCAGCAATACCCTCGACCGGGGTTGACATTCTTGTTGCTGCTATCGAAATGAAACGGTATGCTTTTAAATCTGCAAGATAGGCACTTATGTTTTTGTCAAACAGTTTAAGCAGCAATTAATAGATTACATAAAACAACACTGGTATTGTAGTAATGATGAATCCCCCCGTTATGACGACTTTGAATATTTGAAAACCTTATTTCAAAATCCCGAGATGTATTAAGGACGATTGCTATAGTTTTCCATGCGCTCCATTTTACACACAAAGGGAAGCAACTTTGTCTAGATCAGCCAGTGTCACTACATACTACTTTACTACAACTGACCTTATTTCGGATGATTGATTGATTGATAGTTATTCAGGTTAAAACACACATAAAAAATATACAGGTTACAATAAATATACATACTCAATTATAAATAGAAAATAAATAAGTACATTAGTAAAAGGTAATTTTATAAGTATCAACCATATTACATAAAATTAATTAGGTATTGCAACTTATTAAACATAAAATATCACAGAATGCAATTATATACTACTGTTTTGGCAATATCCGGTGTAAAAAAAGGGTACTCTATCACAATAAGATATTCTATAGAAAACTATGGTAACTTAAATGAATGGCAAATCTCAAAGAATTATTCAATTAATGCAACATTGGACATAAGTAATAGTGTGCAATAACCTTAGATTGCCCATAAAGCCCGAAGGCTTATTTCCAATGAGGTACTTGGTACTATACATACTAGGAGTATACATTACAAAATTGCAATTAAATTAAATAAAAATAATATAAAGTTGAAGACTTTTCAATTTGGAAGTTACTACATAAAATGTTTCCATAATATATTTACCGTTTACAAATATTATTTTTATCACGAATTTTGTATGAAAATATAACAATTAAAAAAACATTGAGCATATCTAGTCAACAAGTGCAATAAACAAATTATGCTTTCCTAGCTCTGTCTAATAAATGGGTCTTGACAGAACTTTTAATGTGACTAATTCAGCAAGCAATTCATTTCAATCATTGATTGCACTGTAAAAGAAGGTTACATTCTCTTTCCCATAATATTTGGGTACAGTAAAAGTCTGTTAATTTGCCCTAGAAGAATAAGAGTGGACGTCTTTAACAAAAACAAAATTTTCATTCATATATGAAGGACACTTGTTTGCAATTTTAAAAGCATGGTTAAGACGTAATTGCTTGTTTCTATTTTCTATATTTAATAAAGACATATCAGCAAGACTACCATTGTTGACACTTTCCCTAGGGTCCATACCATTAATGAATCTAACAATTTTATTTTGAAAGATTTTGAGTTTTTCTTAACCCTTTGTTTAAGCTTCGGTACCAAGACGAACATGGATATTCTAAATGACATTGTATCAGAGCATAACATAAATATTTTCTAGTTTTAAAATCTAAGAACTTTGCTTGTCTATACAAAAATTTAAGACGTGAATTTACCTTACTCACAATACTGTTTACAATAGTTTCACCTGATAAAGAGTTATCAATAGTAAGTCCTAGATATTTCACAGAATGTGTGGACTCAACAATATGTCCATTGCAAACAATTTTAAAATCTTTAACTTGCTTTAATTTACGTTTAGAGCCAAATATAACACATTCAGTTTTACCAAGAAGTAAGAACAGCTTATTATCTACTAGCCAAGATGAGAAAGACTCTTATACACTTCCAAGTTTAGAAGAAATAACACTATAATCGTTATGAGCTATTAGAATTGCGCTGTCATCAGCACATAGAATTAATTTACATTCGAGGTCAATGCTAATAATCATGTCATTTACATAGCATAGAAACACAAAATAGCCTAAGATGCTACCCTGTGGAACTCCACATGTTTCAGATTTATACTCTGAAAATACATTGTTAACACTAACGGTTTGTTTTCTTCCTGTTAAATAAGACATGAACCAGTCAGTATTTTTAACACCCATTAACTTTACTTTAATTTACCACATAAAATATGATGATCAACTGTACCAAAGGCTTTTTGTAAATCTAACATAACCATGCCTGTATAAAGACCTTTGCCACTATTGCCTCTTATATGGTCCATTAAGTGGACAAGGGTCTATAGCTGCCTACCTCAAAATAACTGTTTTTATTGTACAGAGGTTTTATCTAAGCTTTTTTCATGTCACCAGGCACAGAATGTTCAATGATTGACATATTTACAATAAAATTAATGGGCAATTTTAAAACAAAATGCAGCATCTTTCAAAAATCTAGCAGCGTCTTCATCTTTACCAGTACTTTTTGATGCATTAAGGACCTTAAGTTCCTTGAACACAAATGACTCTGACACATGTTTTAAAATAAATTTGTTGTTGCTAGAGTTTTTGCCTTTGTAAAAATCTTTCGAGGCTTTTGAGTCCGGATCAAACTATTAACTAGGACAAGGTAGTTTATTAACAGGATTAGAAGCTACTGTGGTAAAAAAGTCATTAAAATGATTTGCTTTAATTTAGGACGATGGCAATTTTGGCTTTCAATATTTAAAACTACATTTATATTTCCATTTTTATTAGATGTATAACTTAACTGCTTTAAATGATGCCACAAACGTTTTGGATTATTTCTATTTTCAGATATTTGATCAGAACAAAATGTATAGACTTTGCCTTTCTAACATTTCTTTGCACAATATTTTTATATTTACAATACAATAAATGGTCCTCATGACTACCATGCTTTCTGAATTTGTACAAATAAGAATCCCTAAGTTTAATAAAATTTAAAATCTCGATTGACATCCAATGCTCAGTTCTCTGTTTAAGTCTAACAATCTTCCTAGTACAAAAGGTCATAAAATGATCACTTAAACCAACAGAAATGGTACCAGATTGACACAATCTATCTTTAGAATTAGTAACAATATGATCAATAATACTACTTTTAGTGATTCTAGTTGCTTCACTTACAATCTGATGTAAATCAAAAATTCTCAAAATATTTGTATAAGACTTATAGAGTGAACTGTTTTTTTTTTGTTTAAAACAAACATTGGCATCCCCTAAGAGATAAATTTCACAGTCTGATCTAAGGTTTGTAAAAACACTTTCAAGATGATCAATAAAAGTGTCTTGTTTTGGAGGCCTATACATAGTACCTACAATACTGGGTTTTGTTTATGGATGACATGCTAATTACGGATACGCCTGAAATTGGTATCTTATTCTATGTTCAATATATGAAATGTGCATACTGGTATAAAATAATTGTTTATAGCAATTTAATTTAAATATAAAATATAACAGAAATCTTAATATTCATACAAAATGCTCGTTTAGTATAAAAGCGTTAATTTTGCAACTGCATTTTATTTAGATGGCATACTTTGGGAGCTATTTTTTCTCAAATTACTCGGTAACATGTATTTTTTATATTGATTGTCAATAAAATATGTATCAGAGAGTACTTTGTGAGGTTTAAGGGAAATTGTATGCATACACTATATCAAAATATTAAAAAAACACTCTATATCTTTATATCAAAATTGAAAAACAATCTGCCAAAAATATTTTGTTTTTAAAAACCCTAACCAGTTAAATTCAAGCTTATAATTACTTTTGCCATGACAATCAGTATTATATGTATGCATCTGTGTATTAGTTTTAATTAAATACTAGATGCAAACAATTTAAAATATTGTTTTTGTATTGCTTGTCAAATCTACATTTGTTCGCCAAATGTTGAAGACAGGTATGTTTATGAGGAGGTAATACCAACAAATCTGTACAGTAACAAGCGTGTTTTTTATTTCTGATATTGCATGAACATACATAAAGCTTAGATACTGAAAAGTTTCATGAAATTCTATCCATAGGAAAAATATGACAAAAACTATACCAATCGCCTTTAAAGGGAGTATATTGGCAAATTACACAAAAGCTGCAAACTTCTGCCTATTATGTTAACATAAAATAGTGCTTGTTTACTGATATAATGCCATAAATAACCACAGACTTATTAAATTAACACTTATAAAAAACATTGACATTAGTTTTATCGCGGGACACCATATTGAGAGTTAAATGCCAGTATACTCCATTTAATATGTTGATTTGCCGCTTCTACATAAAAAAGTAATGGCCCGTTTTCGATGCTCCAGTCAAAAGTAAAACATAGACGCTTGTCGTGAATTGTGATAATCGTTTCCTTCGGTATTGCCAAACAACCAAACACTCCCATTTATTAGAAGATGAAGAGCAGTAGAATGTCCTTGATATTCTGCTTGACATCATCTTCTTCTATTCAACTGATATTTAAGTGAAATGGATATATTATTTTTTGAAATATAATACAACGGGAAGACAATTATCAAATAAGAAAAATCTCCAATTACATATTGTCTGTTAAAAAGAAATTAATTTCAAGTATAACACGCATACGTAACTCATACAATTTGCTGTAAATAATGACATGTATTTTAGGCCGGAGACCTTTGTTCACGAAATAATACATGGCATCTTGTATGTTTGCACATACATAATGCTGGGTAGTAGTATTTGCTTTGCTAATGATGCCAAAATGAAACGTGGTAATTTGGTAAAAAAAAAGGAGTTTAAATTTGTGTCATTTATTGCATCAAGAGTTCTGTTAATTGTACGTATTTTATGCCATTGATGATATATAGATCCAAATGGCAACCGAGCATACGAACATAACCATAGATACAAAGTTTAGAAAAAAGATTTGCTAGTATAATATAAAAAACATTGACGTGATTGAGAGTACAGAGGATTTACAAAAACTGCATGATAACTAAACTAACTTTTTTTTCTTGTTTTTCACGATATAGTTTGTTATAAAACATAATTTAAGAAAGAATACCTGTTCAATATAAAATCAACATTTGTCTGCAAGTATCCCTTTAATTAACATTATTTAGCATGCATGTTGCCCCTAATCAGTAACAAAACACTTACCCAGCAGTGTTTGGACTAACGTGACCTGTACAACTACATCCGTTGTTCACGATGAAAGAGCAGACCCCACCTAAAAGTTAAAGAAAATCTTGCAATCAAGATATATATAAACATGCTGTATACCCAGATATTCTTCCGTTTCGTAAAAGTACTTTTTTTATTTACTTTTTTTTTTTATTTTTGATGATTTAAAACCGACTTTGGCAATCTAACATGTCGGGGTTGTTGAGAAATATTCACAGTTTATATTAATATAAGTTTTTTGTAGGTCAAGACAAAAATTTCGATTATTATTGGTATACGACTTACAACAGTCTTTCCTCAAGGGTAGTATATTACTTTATACTTACCAGCCGGGCCCGATTAGCTCAGTCGTAAGCGCGTCTGACTATCATTCCAGAGGTCCTGAGTTCGAATCCCCGCCCGGCCGCAGTCTCCGTGATGATTGATATACGACATTACGTCTCATTAGCATTCGTCTCTTACCGCTGGTTCAAGCGGGAAAGTTATCAGTTACTTGCGGAGACGGCTTGTGCTCGAGTATCGGTTAACCTTCCAAGATCATCGGGAAATAGTGTTTAGGTTAACTATTTTTCTGTTATCCCTCGGTGGTATAAAAATGACGCTAAATATTCAATCAATCATTCAATAAACTGACCAACACCATTTAAGATCCGACATGTCTAAGTATACTAATAGTTCTACAAGGTCTATCGTTATGAATAAATTGTTAAAACTTCCATTACTAATTCCTGGGGAGAAACACGAACTTTTATTGTTCATATTGCAGATTCAGGAAGGCAACTGCAGAATGAGTCACTCCAAAATATTGAACATTTTACGAAATGAAATTGTTAACGTAAACTGTGATCATTTCCCTATGACATTAACTTATAAAAAATTGACTTTTAGTCAACGAAAATAAAAGAAGAAACTTGCAGTTGCCAATTTTCACCCATTTTTATAGCTGGGTACTTTTACCCATGAACGTCATGATAGCCGGTCACACAGAGTATGACTAAACGACAAAACAAAGAATAGTTATACCTATAACAAAAACCAACGCTACCACTGCACCAAGTATGCGTTTCCACGTATCCATCTTGAAAATATTTCACGACCGATCTGCTGCATGTAAATGTCGTTAATGGTGAAGATAACACAACGTATGACCTCACACCAGATGCCACGTGGTAAGATTACAAGAGGGCGCTTTATTTGCTTTGCATACTAACGTTCCACATAAAGACACTGCAAAAAATCAGGCTCGATGCATGAAACCACCAAACATCTGGGGATTGAAGAAAGGAGCAAGCTGGAACCACGGTGTCTGATTAGGGCTGGCTTTTTAAACACCGTAATTACTGTATTGTGTTGCGATGCGGTGTTGCAAAGTCACGAGCAGTCACGAGATGAAATATGGCTGTTGCGATGTGAAGTCACGACGTTGCGTAGCGAAGTTACACTATTTCGATACGATGTTTGGATGTGAAAATTAGCCTTGCGATTTCCACATCAAAAAATCATGATTTCACAACATCGTGCCATCGCATTGCAAAATCTTGGCATCGCAATATAATGACTTAGCATCCGCCTGCCTATATGTATGTATGCATGCATGCCTGTCTGCCATGTGGAACTATGAACAGTCATGGGCATTATTTCGTATTTGTCCAATTAAATGATCCATTAACAAAGAAAAGGGCGGGTGAGTGGGGTTGGGGTGAGTGAGATGTTGGGGTAGGGGTGAGTGAGGGTATGTTCGGGATGAGTGAGGTGGGGTAAGTGTGTGCGCTTATGTGAGTACAATTGTGTCCTTTTAAATTCGTAGATAAATGCCTCATTATATATATATATATATATATATATATATATATATATATATATATATATATATATATATATATGGAGATAATTATTTGTGAATAACCAAGACATAAATTATATATATATATATATATATATATATATATATATATATATATATATATATATATATCATGAATTGTGAATGAGCATCTGAAAAGATACCAAAAATCGTAAATTCCGTTGTTGTGAATTTAATTCTCTCCCTTTATGAAATTAAATATATATGAATTCACTGTATCTATATGCTCCAACAGGTTTATAAATATGTCCTTTATATAGCATGTGAGTAGTCATGAATCTTTAACTGGATGCTACTCATATAAAGCTATCAGTTCATGTATGCCTTGATATTGTATCTATGGTTGGCATCGTAGCTAGATGCACTCGCCGTAGTCTAGTCTGTACATTTATGTGTTGGTCATTCACAAATATTTATCTCCATATATATGTATATATATGTACGATGTGGTAACAAAATATTGACGTACAATAAAAGAAAAGGGATAAAACATGGTCTCCTAGTACTATATTTAAATCATTTATAACAATTAGATGACTTGGAAGAAATGCGCACAATAGCATTATAATATGGAGCAAAATATTCATTTAAACGGTTTGTTTGAAAAAATAAAATATTTACAATCTCTGAATACATTATCTTATAATTGTGGTAGATCTATCTAAACTGAAAAAGTCTATCCCAGTACCTCCATCGTAATTAATTAATTTGACCGTTTTCTATCAGTATCTCAACAGCTATTTTACAAATGTCAGTGGAAAGGATCAAGTTAAATGACCAAAACGTAGAAGCTGGCGTCTCTGAAGTTCATATAGCCATCGTAACTGCAAATATATCGACTTTCAGACACATGCCAATCGCGCACATCCGCTCAGAACTTGACACAGTTCTGGGTATAATTAGTTACATCTCACGCGTGGCGCCCAAGTTGGCCGAGGTTATTAGTCCAATGTAGGAAACGCATTGTTTTTGCTTGTAAGTCGTATAAAGAGGTATGCCCAAAATAGCTCCAATCCTTATGTGGTACGTATGTGGTTTGAATTACCATTGGGTTAAAGGTCGGAAGGTCAACCCGTTTTTATCCGTCTAATACTAGTCTATCCCAGAACCTGATATCTGATATGATTCAGGTTTATTAGTCACCAATGAAAAAAGCAGGGAATTCAATGCCTGCCCCACATAACTGTGACGCCATTCAAACTTTCCCTGAAGCAACTGACCAATCAGCGTTTGTTTCGATTGCTATTTAACCGACCCAATCGGGAGAGCTGGGTTCGTTCTACAGACTAGTTGAGTACCTATCTATAAACCTACACTCACACTCTGCATAGCCTGTCTACTACTGCAAAAAAACGGTAAGACATTGATATCAAATGCGTCCTTGCTCTCTTTCTATACAAGTGTCCCAAAGATATTGATGGTCGACACATCTATCTTAGATAATACAGATTGGATAAGGCACGTTTGTTCACGGATGATTTTAAGCCAAATGCAAAAAAAAACGAGCGGGGCCGTAAGATCTCTATGAACGCGATGTTAATAACTAAAATAAAGGACGTCGTACACATCGACAGGCGGGTCACGGTACGCCATGTTTGTGATCTAACTGGCTACAGCTTTGGCACTGTTCAGCGAGTTATTAAAGAACAATTAAACATGAAAAAAAGGTCAGCGCATGATGCTCTCAGTTGAACATAAACAGCAGAAACGGGTAAATGCGTCCAGGAAATTTCTACAGTATTCTCGACTAAATATATACGTATGTGACTGAGTTACACGACGTCAACCGACGTTATTTTTGTCTTTGACGATGCTCCCCGCATGTCTGTTACAGGCAGTATGTTTATGTATGTAGCTTCATTATTTCTTGTGCGTACAAACGTCTTGAAATTTTCAGGTATCATGTATTAAAGATTGGACATCGTTTGGAATGTTTTTCATTAATTTAACACATTACATATAGAAGTCATAGACTGAATCCGGTTATTTCTGGATCACCCCTCGTATGCTGCAGCATCATATACCTTATATTATCATTCCTGTTTATTTCTCAATTAACTGCTTACCAAATGCAAAATAGAAACCTGATATATCGAGTGACTTAAGGATATACACATTAGGAAAATTTAATTGATGCTGTAATGCTAGAACTTATTGCCCGACCCTTCTGCTAATTTGTGACATATAAAGCAATTAGATATATTTTAACTTAACATATTCATCACACTAAATGATTAATTTAATAAAAGCACTTAAAAGTACTGATCCGGCTTAATAAATATTCATACACCGGAATAATTTTGGTTTCATTTTGGTAAATTTGGCTTATTGCCTGCAACATTTTTGTTTTAATTATAACATAATTCAATGTCCACAATATATTTTATTGTTTAATTTGTTTTTGCTTGATCACGAGGACATAAGCAGGGTTATACCGTTGGAATAAGTCCGACTGAAAATGAAGTGAAAATCAGTGTCGGGTGCTGGATCTATGAGAGAGATAATGACAGCCACATGTAACATTTGTTGAATCTGTCCGGGTGGGGGTGGGGAATAGTGAAGCCGTTTGCAATTGTAAAATTGGATTAATTTAAGTCTCACTTCTATATTCGAAATGAAAACATATCTAAATGATACATCTCAATTCATTATTAAACTAAATATTCGTATCATGTTTATACACCGTGAGTTTACTTATATCTAAATACACCGCTCGTGATACGCGTGTGATATGTCAGTCCATCTTATCATACAAAACTTTATATGCATATTATTGCCACTGTTCCTGTTTTCCATCGTTTGATATAAATACAAGTCGACTTAATGAAAACAGATGCCAGTAATAAATCGCCATGTTATGATAGACACAAAATACAAGAAAGGGAAAGATAGTGTTTATATTGTAATGTAAGTGATGTAGAAGATGAGTTTTTGTGTGTATGTTCCTGTTTTAACACGCTACGAAAAAAGTATTTGAAAGAGCATTACTATCAAAGACCTTCTGCGTTCAAATTTTTAGAGTTACTTAGTCCACATAATAAAATCATGTTATATGATATTTCAAGATACATAAAAGAAATTAGAAATCCTTTCAATTATTAACATGTATAAATTATGTGAATTCAATTATTGCCGTTAAGCGACTATATGTTTAAATTGATTGTATGGTGAATCATTTATGATGATGTACTTTGTACAAATCCTTATGGAATGTGCGTTCATATTCCTGTTAAACGACATCCGATCAATTTCGACAAAAAAAGGCGAGCATTATTTAATATTCAAACCGTGCCATCCATATTCATGCCTGCATTTATTTTCATTAGAATGTTTACTTAACTATATCTAATTGGCAATTCAATCAAGAGACGGTGTAACGGTGTCAGCATGAATTATAACTCTAGTTTATGGCAATTCTTTTATTCTCTTAGTCCATGTATCCAAATCTTTAAATTCACTATTTGTAATTATAACTGTCTTATGGCTTTTGATTGTGTACAAGTGTACTTACATGTATAGGTATTTAGTACGTGTTATTGAAAAGTGTACAGTTTTGCATGTAATCAATATGTAAGTGCGTGTATATATGTAACCTGTCTGTTATGTCTATGTGTGTATATGTTTTGTAGTATAACATGCTGCTCTTCCTTCGGTGGAGGTAATAAAATATCTACTTAATGTATAGGTATGGTAACAAGTTTCTGAAATGTTTTATCACGGGTCATAATGACATATTTCAAATTATGCTGTACAATGTACTATATTACGAAATAAAATATGTTCTGTTCTTTTCTTTATATAACAAAGACAATTTTAAAAGTGTTAAGACTCATGGTGATATCGTTACATAATCACTTTTAGGTATATTATTATGTCATAAATCATGTTATATCCATGGTTGGTGGGAAAACACTTCATTTGCCTGTTGTAAGGGACTATTTCATTTGCCGAAATAGAGCAGACGGTTGTAAGGGGCTATTTCATTTGCCGAGATAGAGCAGACGGTTGTAAGGGACTGTTTCATTTGCCGAGATAGAGCAGACAGTTGTAAGGGACAATTTCATTTACCGAAATAGAACAGACGGTTGTAAGGGACTATTTCATTTGCCGAGATAGAGCAGACTGTTGAAAGAGACTATTTCATTTGCCGAGATAGAGCAGACGGTTGTAAGGGACTATTTCAACACACACACACAAACACACACACACACACACACACACACACACACACACACACACATTTTTCCTGTTATTCCATATTTTCACTGAAATAACTATAGATACAATTCAAGAAAATAACTATATTTAAATAAATTAATATGTCTAAACATTATGTGTTTTTTTTTAAAATTTAAACAAATATATAAACGTCATCCACAGGCATACTCAGATGTAATAGTTGGTCTAACCTTATATCGGAGACATATAAACAGAGATCGGCAACTGCAGGCATTTGTCTCAATTTTCAAGTGGCACATTTGGTGTTTTCTAAATCTTAGGAACACAGCTCCGCTTGAACCAAAAAAAATCATATTTTTGTGATTTTGGTATCAAAAGAAAAGGCTTGATTTTAACTTTGGGAGGTGCAGCCTGGAACATTGATATGTTGTTACTGAACATATCAACTATCAATGTTCTATGTTTTGTGTATTACTGAAAATATAAAATATCAATGTTATATGGTTTGTGTGTTACTGAACATACAAAATACCAATGTTCTATGGTTTGTGTATTACTGAACGTATAAAATATCAATGTTCTATGGTTTGTGTATTACTGAACGTATAAAATATCAATGTTCTTTGGTTTGTGTGTTACTGAACGTATAAAATATCAATGTTCTGTGGTTTGTGTATTACTGAACGTATAAAATATCAATGTTCTATGGTTTGTGTATAACTGAACATATAAAATATCAATGTTCTATGGTGTGTGTATTACTGAACATACAAAATATCTATGGTTGGTGTATTACTGAACGTATAAAATATCAATGTCCTATGGTTTGTGTATTACTGAACGTATAAAATATCAATGTTCTTTGGTTTGTGTGTTACTGAACGTATAAAATATCAATGTTCTGTGGTTTGTGTATTACTGAACGTATAAAATATTAATGTTCTATGGTTTGTGTATTACTGAACATATAAAATATCAATGTTCTATGGTGTGTGTATTACTGAACATACATAATATCTATGGTTGGTGTATTACTGAACGTATAAAATATCAATGTTCTATGGTTTGTGTATTACTGAACATATAAAATATCAATGTTCTAGGGTTGTGTGTTCATTTTGTTTGTATAAATGCGTATAGTGTTTTCCTAACGTATCAGTTGTAAAGCATAACAATAATTTGTTTTTCTTCGAATAAGAAGATTACAATATGATTGCAGGCAGTTCATACAAACATGCAACCAAGAAATCGTGATGCGAGAATGTTAACATAGTTATATACAAGACACAACTTAATAACATACAGTTCATACAAACATGCAACAAAGAAATCATAATGCGAGAACGTTAACATAGTTATATACAAGATACAACTTAATAACATACAGTTCATACAAACATGCAACAAAGAAATCATAATGCGAGAATGTTAACATAGTTATATACAAGATACAACTTAATAACGTACAGTTTATCAAACATGCAACAAAGAAATCATAAACATGAGCATATTAACATAATTATATACAAGATACAACTTAATAACATACAGTTCATACAAACATGCAACTAAGAAATCATAATGCGAGAATGTTAACATAGTTATATACAAGATACAACTTAATAACATACAGTTCATACAAACATGCAACAAAGAAATCATAATGCGAGAATGTTAACATAGTTATATACAAGATACAACTTTATAACGTACAGTTTATCAAACATGCAACAAAGAAATCATAAACATGAGCATATTAACATAATTATATACAAGATACAACTGAATGACATACAGTTTATCAAGCATGCAACAAAGAAATCATAAACATGATCATATTAACATAGTTATATATAAGATACAACTTAATAACATACAGTTTATACGAACATGTAACAAAGAAATCGTAAACATGAGCATATTAACATAATTATATACAAGATTTTAATATCACAAAAAATACAGGATTGCAATATGTTTGAGATCAGAACATTTGAGTATGAAATCACAATTTACAAAATTAAACATGATACAAAGTAGACGAATGACATTGAAAGATAATAGTGCAATCATATACCCAACTGACTCTGATCGATTGATTGATATCAATGAAACAATATACACTTTTACTGGAAGTTTTAAAGTATTTAAGTATATGTCTGTAAAACAGGAGCCTGGTCGACCAGGCTCTGTAATTTGTAATTTAGTTATTTTGTTTGATCTTGTCAATCATTTTTCATTTAGATTGATTGATTGATTGATTGATTGAATATTTAGCGTCATTTTATGACATATAGGGCTAACAGACGATCAGTTAACCTAACCAATGTTTTCTCAGATATTAAAAGGATAACCAGTCCTCGATCACACACCTTCTCCGCAAGTAACTGGTAACTATCACACTTGAATCAGCGGTGAGAGATGAATGATAATAAGACACAATGTTGTATATCAATCATCGCTGTGGCCGAGCGGGAATTCGAACTCACGGCTCCTAGATTGATAGTCAGACGCGCTATAGACTGAGCTAATCGGACTCGTCCCAACTGACTTTGAAACATTAAAACATGAATAGTTACAGGATTGTACATCTTACAGGATGACATAATATTATATGGACATTTAGCAATAAACGTCAACATGACTTGATAGTTGTAACTTTCTTAAGCATTATATACAGTATTTTCATTTGAAAGTTGATTATTCAGTAACTGTAAGGCACGTGGTGTTACACTAAATATTCAGAATTAGTCCTACAACTCTTACCACACATTTATTGGTATGTTTTAAAAAATTTACGGAAACATGCAGACGGAAATACATATGAATAATGTTGAATAAGAAACACAAAATAATGAATTGCAGTAAAGATAAACAATAGCACAGAACATAGTTAAACAATGTAACAAAATTTGATAAAATATTGAATAATAGAAATCTAATTTTACATTTATTTTTATAAACAATATAAAAAAGTTATTTCAGTTTTATTCCCATCTTTCGAAACAGAATTTTTTTGAATTTGTGTTAAATCTACATAGTAAAGACATTTTTCAGTTGACACATTATTTTGTAATCTTAAAACAGTGAAAACAAGAACTTTTTGTGAGTCTATGGTCAAAACTATATTTTTAAAAAGAAAATGCCCGGTGTACTTCCCCTCATTTAATTTTAATATTTGTACAAAATTGATCTGATTTCGTGCCGAAGCTTTAGTTCCATCCTGAAAAGAAAGAAAGAAAATATTGAAAATTAATGTCTTAGTTTTCTACTACAAAATAAACTGTTTTTTTCTAAAACGGTAATGGTTTGCCATTAACTTTTGGCTTGAACTCGTTCTACCATCCAAAATAAGCCATATACACAATATTAATACGTTTTTACAGATACAAGTATCCAAATACGTCACGCAGTAACTTCAGGTTTTCGTGAAATTTATTTTATCTATTTTCAGCAACAACAACAACAAAATCAAAATAAAGTAACTACGAATCAATATTTAAATACCCATGAAGCCGGGCGTTTGTGGTGATTGATTTAAGACATTGCGTCTCATTATCAATCGACACTCAACACTGATTCAAGTGGGATAGTTATCAGGTACTTGTGAAGATGAGTGTGCTCGAGTACTGGTTAACCTTCCAGGATCCCAAGAAAGATATTCAGTGTTCTTAAAGATGCTTCGCCTATAACATTATGTTCAATAAATGATGCAAAGTTTATTGAATCACAAAGAGCAAGTAATTGTTGATTCCGTCCTTGCAGTTTATCTTAATTATGAGAAATTCGTCAAAACACAGGTCGATATTCTCCTTTTTATTCGTCAATGTTTTAGCATGACCTGATACTGGCCAATGAGTGATTTTATCGCGGGACGCGATTTAATATTTGGTCATCAAAATTAAAGAATTTTACACTACAGACAAAATAGAATATAAGTTATTGAACAGAATAGCTATAATAAAAGATGGTTGATATAAATCTGCAGTTATATTGCTATGATCCAAAATATATGGGCGATATAGGCGAGGCCTCTTTAATGTTTTGAATTTGAATTGTTTAGATTCAAAACAAACAACATTTTGGAGATGCCAGTTCATTATATTTTGGACAACACACATTAGACTTCCACAATTGGTCTATAAAAGAAGTAACGGACCCGTTACAATCCCATGCCATTTTAGAGGTGACACACGACGTTCACAGTACAACTTTCCTACAGTCAAGTGTCAATAACGCAGCAGTAGTCCAATAGTTTCCTGATTTACCCTTTAGTCAGACAAGATACTACATTGATAAAAAAAATCCTTATTAAAACTTGTTTTATGTTAACAACACTAAGCTATATTTTGGAGCCAGGTTTTACTCCGGTGACCAATTTCGCTCGGTTTTCACCCGGCTATTGCGAGGTCGAGTATTCCAATCTGTTAGATACATGTAAATAGGGCACGCGCGGAATGAACAAACTCTTCAACAAATTTCTAATCGAGGGTCAATGTTCTTAAAGATTCCACGCACCAATTTACATTTTACTTTTTTATCTTCATAACCCACAAAAAGGAGGATAACATTTCAATCTTTTTTTTTGATCATTATACTCCATAAAACCCATAATACAAGATTTTATTTTCAGAAAAACACATGCAAGATATATAGATGAAAAGACACAGAGCAAAACTCAATCCCAATAGTAACACGGACTTACCCATGTAATAATGTAAGATACAGAGCAAAAAACCCAATCCCAATAATAACACGGACTTACCCATGTAATAATGTAAGATACAGAGCAAAACCCAATCCCAATAATAACACGGACTTACCCATGTAATAATGTAAGATACAGAGCAAAACTCAATCCCAATAGTAACAAGGACTTACCCATGTAATAATGTAAGATACAGAGCAAAACCCAATCCCAATAGTAACACAGACTTGCCCATGTAATAATGTAAGATACAGAGCAAAACCCAATCCCAATAGTAACACGGACTTGCCCATGTAATAATGTAAGATACAGAGCAAAACCCAATCCCAATAGTAACACGGACTTGCCCATGTAATAAAGTAAGTTTGTGATATTATTTATTTTTAATATATAAGATAGATCCATACGTAATCATAGTTTAGGGTATAATTATGGATGGTCAAAACGTACCGACCATTATGTAATTGATATAAAGGGCAATCACTCCAATGATGGCTTTATCTGATGGTAAGATTACAGTAGTCGTTCGTTCCACATGCACCAGCAGACTTCAAGGGACAAAACTCTGTCCCTCATGTGTAAATGTGATCACAGTTGTCATTCTTTTGGGGGACGTGTGTTGCATGTCAAACAACAGTTGCTAAGTTAGTCAGTTTTAACCTAGCACGTTTTAATATTAGCGAAGTATTGTTCTACGCTTGCAGGCATTTTTAATAACTTTCAAACTTGAGCATTTTTCTAAATAAGAGATATAAAAAATAACTCGTTTTTGTCTAGTATATATTTACTTCAATTTTGTGGGGTTGAAAATCGTAACAGTTCAACATGTTTCGTTTTCAACCCGTCATACTTTTAAATCAGAAGACAATATTGAATAAATGATAACTGTCACTATTTCTATCATCTTTACTTTGGTATCAAAAATACTAATTTCATACTAGCTTCATGGAGTTATTAAAGACACACTGAAGGTGCCACCCGAAATTTCAGTTGCGCACACTGAATTGATATTAACCTGCCGATCTCCGTAAGCAAGCCACACCGCTTTAGGGAATGGCTCTGAAAGTTGTGGAATACATGAAGTCATGGGAATTTGAAAAAGTTCACATCAAGTTTTGTGAACGAATTTCAGTTGTAAAAATATATTAATCTGATCGTTTTATATCAACACACTTCAGGTTATATAAGGCATATCCAGTTTTATTGGTGGAGGAAGACGTTAGAATGAATTTGAGCAGAACCACCATCCTTCCGCAAGTAACTGGCAAACTTTCTCACATAAAATTTTGGGGCGAGCGGGACTCGAACCTATGACCTTAGCGGTGAGAGGTAAGTGATCTTGAGACGGGGCCTTAAACCACTCGGTCACGGAGGACCTTGATCATCAAAAGAATACAATGTACATGCATATGTTACTATAACAAATGAATTTAAAGTAATGAACTATATACAAAAAAATCAACTGAGCATTTTAAATAAATAAAATATCCGGGACAAAATAACCCAGCGCAAACACCCAGTTTAAACATTTGAAATGTGAAAATTTGGTATGAACAAAACTTTGTAAAACACAATGTCCGGTCATGCTTACCGTGTCAAGTGTGCGAGTTAATTTGATATTAGGCAAGTGGTGGTTGTACAACTTAAAATATTTTGGGTTAATAATCTCATAATTCTCTCTCAGAGGCCATTGCACTATGTTCCATTGGTTTTTGTCTCAAAGTTTGTAACACTGACACTGTCTGTTAAAACGTTTGTAAAACTGACACTGCCTGTTACAACGTTTGTAAAACTGACACTGTCTGGTACAACGTTTGTAAAACCGACACTACCTGTTATAAAGTTTGTAAAACCGACACTGTCTGGTACAACGTTTGTGAAACCGACACTGCCTGTTACAAAGTTTGTAAAACCGACACTGTCTGTTACAACGTTTGTAAAACCGACACTGCCTGTTACAACGTTTGTAAAACCGACAATGTCTGTTACAACGTTTGTGAAACCGACACTGCCTGTTACAAAGTTTGTAAAACCGACACTGTCTGTTACAACGTTTGTAAAACCGACACTACCTGTTACAAGTTTGTAAAACCGACACTGTCTGGTACAACGTTTGTAAAACCGACACTACCTGTTACAAAGTTTGTAAAACCGACAATGTCTGTTACAACGTTTGTGAAACCGACACTGCCTGTTACAAAGTTTGTAAAACCGACACTGTCTGTTACAACGTTTGTAAAACCGACACTGCCTGTTACAACGTTTGTAAAACCGACACTGCCTGTTACAACGTTTGTGAAACCGACACTGCCTGTTACAACGTTTGTGAAACCGACACTGCCTGTTACAAAGTTTGTGAAACCGACACTGTCTGTTACAACGTTTGTAAAACCGACACTACCTGTTACAAAGTTTGTAAAACCGACACTGTCTGTTACAACGTTTGTAAAACCGACACTACCTGTTACAAAGTTTGTAAAACCGACACTGTCTGTTACAACGTTTGTGAAACCGACACTGCCTGTTACAACGTTTGTAAAATCGACAATGTCTGTTACAACGTTTGTGAAACCGACACTGCATGTTACAACGTTTGTAAAACCGACACTGCCTGTTACAACGTTTGTAAAACCGGCACTGCCTGTTACAAAGTTTGTAAAACCGACACTGCCTGTAACAAAGTTTGTGAAACAGACATTGCCTGTTACAACGTTTGTGAAACCGCCAATGTCTGTTACAACGTTTGTGAAACCGACACTGCCTGTTACAACGTTTGTAAAACCGACACGGCCTGTTACAACGTTTGTAAAACCGGCACTGAGAATAAATGTTGTTGTTGTTACTGTTGATGCTTTTGTTGCTGATGCTGTTGTTGTTGTTGTTGTAAGATTCTTGAAATATTAGACAAAATTAATTAAGAATGTGATTTTAACATACTACTAATATTCTATTCAACGTATCTGTATTTTTACTTAAAACATATTTTTACATAAGAATCAATCAATCGAACAATGAATCGTAGACTTCTGGAGAAAGTTATTGATTTTTCCCCGAGATAGTAAGTCGTGTGCACTACATTAAAGCAACATATCCACGTTTGAACTTTAAAAATTTTTTAATTGAGTTATGAGCACATTTCCCATACAAACATATGATCAATTAGCTGTATATGAGCATATGAACACAATCCCGAACAAAATGATGCCCAAATTGTAATGCGTGACTAACACTTTATAAAACAAGCGTGTAACTCACCCGAGTCAAAAAAAATTGTCAAAATGACTTTCAAGGCAGGTAAAGTACACTACGCACTAAAACGTGAAGTTTTTTAATACGACTCGCAAAATTCAATTTGAAGCCAAGTTGGAACCTCGGCAATTTAAAAATAATTTATAAAGCGTTTGTCACGCTTTATAATTTGAACATCTTTTTTTTATAATTCTAAAGCGTTCTGGATAGTGTTTGTTAGCACATATACAGCTCACTGACCATATATTTATGTATGGGAAATGTGCTCACAACTCAATGGAAATTTTTTTTTAAAAAGTTTAAACGTGGATGTGTTGCTTTAAAAAAGGGGTAATGTGTCCATTGAGCAAAATAAAAAAAAATCAAATGCCACGAGGTTTTTCAACATATCGATAGTTGTTTAATGAGTTTTAGATTGCGATATGTCCGAGAAGTGTGCATGGCCTACATGGCATGACATCTTGTCATAGGTTTTATTGACCTTCCAAATCAAAAAGTCAATAAAAGTTTACGCCGTTAAATCAAGTTTAAATTTTAATTTCTTTGACGCCATTCTCAATGTCTGAAACGAACACTTTTATTACATGTTATGCAAACAAGTTGACAGGAAAACTGTCCCGATATGATAGATAAGGTCATCCAGGTCTTTATTTTACAATGCCAACAAATCGCACAAATTGAAAATGTGGCATAACAAAGTGGAAGCATAAACTTTTGCGTCAATGTGGGCGCATGTTCGGCTTTTGCAAATTTGATAACTTGTATGTCGTAAATACGTGTTGTTTATGTAATTCCGCCATTCTTTGGCATAAGTTGGAAAATACATTTTAAAAAAATGTCACAGGTAAGCAACATGGCGCCTTTCAATCATTTACCAGTGGTGTGCTGCCTTTTTCCAACAAATAACATGGGGTGGGGTATTCATGCAGAACTTAATTGATACTAAAAAATATTCTTATGTAACCCCGCATCGTCACTTCTCCAGTGTGTCGATAATGACTCCTGTTTTCAACAATATGGTTATTTAAATACTTAAAAACTTAAATCTAAGAAAAGCAGCCAGGTGATCATGATTTAAGACTGGTTCCAGTAAAAGTGCATATGGCTTCATTGATATTGATTATATGAATAGATAAATACCAGTCACTTTGTATGTTAATTTTTTAAGCATTTAGGTACAGTGTTAGTGAAACAGGGGCCATTACATATTGTCAATACAAAATATTTGATTTTTTAAATCAAGGAATTATACATTTAAGTCCTTGTTTAATGTATATTTTCATTTACAGACGCAACGGAACATCGAAGACTTTGTTAATTAAACTAAATATAAAATACAAACTTGGTATAATACATGGCGTAAATTTGCGTTAGAAAACTATTGAAGATCAGGAGGAACTGGACTTCTTTTTGTAAACATTCGAAATACAGAAAACAAATACGTATATGTCCTTTGTTTACTCTAAGTACGCATATGCATGATCCATTTATTTGTTATCAATAAAAACAATCATAAAACATTTCAAAATATTTTGCCAAAGAAACGCCAGATATTGATCAATAAAACGATAAAAATCCACAATTTGTTTTAATACCAGCGCACGAGAGAGCACGATATTACGCGGTAAAAGGGACAAAGGGCATTGTTGTAGACTGACTGTAATGACTACATCACTTTATTAACCGTGGGCGATACAATTAGTAACGGTTAAATATAACTAGTAAACTGCAAGATCGTGCATCATTGTATTAACAAATAAAAAAGGCAAACGTTCGATTTTAAACTTCCGAAGTTCGATGTTAAGATTTATATTTCATTATTCAATCAGTGACTTAATAAATATGTCACTGATCACTGATTCAATGTTTCTTTAATTGTACCTTAAACCCGTGTTAGATGTTAAGATTTATATTTCATTATTCAATTAGTGACTTAATATAAATGTCACTGATTCAATGTTTCTTTAATTGTACCTTAGACCCGTGTTAGATGTCAAGATTTATATTTTATTATTCAATCAGTGACTTAATAAATATGTCACTGATTCAATGTTTCTTTAATTGTAACTTTAACCCGTGTTAGATGTCAAGATTTATATTTCATTATTCAATTAGTGACTTAATATAAATGTCACTGATTCAATGTTTCTTTAATTGTACCTTAGACCCGTGTTAGATGTCAAGATTTATATTTTATTATTCAATCATTGACTTAATAGATATGTCACTGATTCAATGTTTCTTTAATTGTACCTTAAACCCGTGTTAGATATCAAGATTTATATTTCATTATTGAATCAGTGACTTAATAGATATGTCACTGATTCAATGTTTCTTTAATTGTAACTTTAACCCGTGACGTAATATTATTTTATTCTTAAATCACTGCTTAACCCAATGATGTATATATAGCGTCTATGTCCTTGTTTTAACATATCAAATGTTTCCAATTACATGCATACATTATAACAAACATACACAATACATCCAATATAGTTTCATGGATCAATTCGTGTATTTTCTAAATATTTGTAAAACATAAAGTAGCATCCCCACACCTGTAAGTTCATATTTCAACAAGAGGTTGAACTTTATTATTTCATAAATGAGTTTGTAAAGCAATGTTTCTTTCAAGTCCTTGGTTTCTTTAAAATATATATATAAAACTCCATGCACCACCCATGATAGCCAATCATACAACGCAGTTTAATTGTACAGCTTATAAATCTTTTGATGGACATCAATGTACCATTTTTTTTTAATTAACGTTGAGACATCACCCCAAACTGAAAGGTAATTGTCTGATCAGATGTGTCCCTTCTGGCAGTTAATTAAAATACTTTTGTGTTTCATAATCGTTTGGTAGGCGCATGTAAAGTATGCCCAATGCAAAATTTTATGAAAAACGCCCTTTGAACTAGTCTATATTTCCCATATCATATTGTGGTGTTTTGTGTGTGTTTTTGTGGTCAACCGGAAGTAATTGGCGCTTGGGGCGATGTTACACGACCCTGAGGATGGACACTAAGTTGACTGTGAAACAATCGGAGAATAATTCAGTCCTAATAATCCCCACCTCAATACTATATATAAGATTATTTTGTTTGGCTAAATTTTATGATCAGTTGATTGGCGTTATTATTACTAATACATGTAGATGTAACTATCGTGTAATAATTATGCTATTATTACCAGAGACATATAAACAAAGACTCATTAAAGAAATACTAAAGGTGCCACCCGAAATTTCAGTCGTGTACATAATATTGGTATTAGCCTGCAAGTCTCTGTTATTAAGTCGCTGTTGGTACTAATAAATACCGATATATAGGGTAATGATTATGACATTTGTTCTAGTTTAAACATATTTTATTGCCATATAAACACATATTACAATATATATCATGCATATAAGTCAGATACAATTTAAGGCAAATGGGTCTGGCCACAAGTTCTCTCAACATTAGATACGGCCATTCCCTTTCAACTATATTTTGTAATTTTAAATACGGTTTAGGTATATTATATTCATGGCAGGAAAATATGAATGACATATTTAGTGTAATTAATGAGAAAATATACACGCGTACTCACGCAAACACACAGACACACGCACGCACGCACGCACGCACGCACGCACGCACGCACGCACGCACACACACACACACACATTCGCATGAACGTAAGCACATATACATTCACATGCATACAAACACATGGGCGTTTCAATTTTTGGGGGCCATAAGATATTTGGTGTGTGTGTGTGGAGGGGGGGGGGGGGGGGGGGGGGGAGTAGTGAAGATTAGTGGTCCCGCCCCGCCTCCTACGCCTATGATACTTGTATATTGAAATATTTAAACTGAAAAGCGGGAATCGTAATATTTTATTATTCAATTTTTTTTTTTTTATATTTATTAAAAAACACTTGTATAAAATATCTATCCTGGTCTGTGAATGATTGCTTGGGTGCACGAATGTGGCTTTAATTAATGGATACACTGACTGTTAAAAAAGTATTTTTCACGTACGCTCGCACACGATAGTTTTCGTTCTCACTGAAACACAATTCAAATACATAGGTCTATAGTTCAATACATCGAGATAGGTCTATTTATAACAGCTTATCTGTCTGCCTCTTTGTTCCTTTTAATTAGTATTTCAAGTTTTCTGTTTAAATTTTAATACGATTTATGTGCAAAAGTTACCTGTACACTTAACCAGAGACATAATACATCTATGTCTCTGACTAAGTATCAACTATTTCAAATCTTCGTTGACACCATTCGGAGCATCGTGTCTGTTTTATTTTACCGTTGTGGCATGCCAACCGTGTCGCGAACGCCGCGTCAGTCAAATTACCCCACGCGGCGCCCCTCTACTTCTCAGGTAAACAATCCATTAACCTGTTCGCAATGCATTGTGGGAAGCTTTGAGTCATGGCGGATGTGATTTGATAAGTTTTCGATTTTCTCTGACTCAACTACGGATTTCAACATTGTGCTTTATAACAAAAACGTTCAAGATGGATTTACTACAAACACCGTATTTGTTTATAATTTTGATATTAATTATAACTAAAGGTAAGCTTGTGTTTTTTGCTAATCTTCATTGCCACCTATAAATCCGGTGACATAGTTTAGTTGACAGTTCTAATTTGAATGTGTCCCGAAAAGGTGTGTTTGTTAGTTGAAGGATGAGCGTGTGATACACGCTTGCTTTGTTGTGTTTGTTCCTAAAATTTTTCATTTTTTAAATAAATGCTACTATAAATGTGTTTTTAGTGGAAGAAATAAGTATAAAACAATTGTAAAGTTTTTCAATGTATCTAGCGACTGTAAAAGTTGCTTGAGGCCCTTATTGAAGGGGTAAACAAAACATTTAGGCACATTAAGTGTCTGGTTTGTAATTGGACAGTTAACAGCATAACAATAAACAGATGTGATCATTTATAGATGCTAATTTTGATATAACACAGCCAACAGCACTTTTCTAATTGTACTGTGAAAATGTTTATATGCACACAACTTGCAAAGGCATAGTGCAACATATTGCACGTCTCTACAGAGCCTTTTGACAATTTTTTTTTTTGTGTGTCTCCCACGACAGCAGATCAGATATCCAAATAATAAAAAAGTTGTCCATCCACGCCTTATCATATCAGGCTAGCAAAGACTACTTGGAAATGTAGAAATGACATTAGGTACATTGCATTTGCAACAAATATTATACTCGATAGTAATTCTGTATTTATTTTATATATATATGTGCCTGGTACCTCCTACACAACTGTCGGTAGTGTGACATATAAGTGGGCGTCTCTAAGGATATGCTTAAAGTTGTTTTTTTGTTGCTTCTCCAGAAATTGACAACAGATTGGATATCCATATAATTAAAAAAATCTGTCTCATTCCCACCTTATTTAATGAGATTACACTGTCATGATGAAAAAGCAAACATTTATCTCTTCAAAACTGAACACTGATCGATAATACTTATAAATACTTAAATGTAATTGGCCTATTTATTCATACCAAAGTCACCCTTAAATCACTCACAGAATGTTGATAATTGAATTGCTGTACTTGGATCCTCAATGGCCGTGTGGTCTGACGGACTGTCCTCTCATGATTGATGATCATTACCTCTCAACATCAAGGTCATGGGTTTGAGCTCATATATATGGGTTCAAAAACTTGATGGTAGAAATTTTTTTATTTACTTGCAGAAGGACTATTATTTCATTTGCATTTTTATGCCCCAGTTATTTATAATACCAGCTCCCACAGGGCCGGGACATAGCAGAGGAATCAACAGGGCTAAAGAGTATGCTGCATCATTATCCTTGCGGTGCCATAGAAGTGTGGGAGTGTCATTTCAACTTGAATCTTTGGTTATAGTGATGCTTCTTGTTGGGGAGTATCAGCCACATCAGACCCTCTGTAGTGTTTACCCAGATTTTTACCAGGGTGTTGGAATCCCACAAGTATTAAAAGACAGAGTAAGCTGACAGGGAGACAATATGTCAGCAACAATAAAAATATAATCACAGGGCACAAACAGGTATTGTTACCAGCCAAGTGTCCCCTTTAACTGGTCTCTGTAGAGGAAAGTCATATTCCTTGTCCCCTTTAACTGGTCTCTGTAGAGGAAAGTCATATTCCTTGTTGAAGTCCCAATCTGAGCGGGATGCAGAGGTTACAAATGACTTACAAACATGTGTATTATAATTTTACTTTCCAACTTTTGGTGAGTGTATCTTTTCATGTTTTATCATGTGTCATGGGAACATTTAACTTTCCAACTTCCCTCAATGTGGTGCCAAATAATCAGAGTAATTGACAACCACCTGTCTAGATTTTCAATTAACAACTGATTTTGTTTGACATTTACAATTCTCTGGGCTTGAAAATCAAATCACACTCTCAGAATACTTGTTAAATGTTTCCCAGATGGTCCTAGATGTAGGATGATGTGTCTGTTGTTCTCCTAATTACATGTTCCTGTCATAAAGTTATATAATCACCGCAGAGGATACAGGCATACACAGAGTTGTATTAAAAACTATTATGCACCAATTGGTCAAATAAATGGTCTGCTGTATTAACTATGTTTGAAGATCTTTTTTATCATTACATGAAAACTAACCAGTCCACAGTGCTGTATGCAGTAAGAACATTGACCAGGCAGTTCAAAATGATTTTGTGTGCTGTGTGCAGTATGAAAGTTGACCAGGCAGTTCAAAATGATTTTGTGTGCTGTATGCAGTATGAACATTGACCAGGCAGTTCAAAATGATTTTGTGTGCTGTATGCAGTATGAACATTGACCAGGCAGTTCAAAATAATTTTGTGAGCTGTATGCAGTAAGAAAACTGACCAGGCAGTTCAAAATAATTTTGTGTGCTGTATGCAGTATGGAAATTGACCAGGCAGTTCAAAATGATTTTGTGTGCTGTATGCAGTAAGAAAACTGACCAGGCAGTTCAAAATGATTTTGTGTGCTGTATGCAGTAAGAAAACTGACGAGGCAGTTCACAATGATTTTGTGTGCTGTATGCAGTATGAAAACTGACCAGGCAGTTCACAATGATTTTGTGAGCTGTATGCAGTATGAAAACTGACCAGGCAGTTCACAATGATTTTGTGTGCTGTATGCAGTATGAAAACTGACCAGGCAGTTCAAAATAATTTTGTGTGCTGTATGCAGTATGAAAACTGACCAGGCAGTTCAAAATGATTTTGTGTGCTGTATGCAGTAAGAAAACTGACCAGGCAGTTCACAATGATTTTGTGTGCTGTATGCAGTATGAAAACTGACCAGGCAGTTCACAATGATTTTGTGAGCTGTATGCAGTATGAAAACTGACCAGGCAGTTCACAATGATTTTGTGTGCTGTATGCAGTATGAAAACTGACCAGGCAGTTCAAAATGATTTTGTGTGCTGTATGCAGTAAGAAAACTGACCAGGCAGTTAAAATGATTTTGTCTGCTGTATGCAGTAAGAAAACTGACCTGGCAGTTCAAAATGATTTTGTCTGCTGTATGCAGTAAGAAAACTGACCAGGCAGTTCAAAATGATTGTGTCTGCTGTATGCAGTATGAACATTGACCAGGCAGTTCACAATGATTTTGTGTGCTGTGGGCAGTATGAAAACTGACAAGTTCACCATAATGTTTGTGCTGTCCATTAATGTAGAATAATTAGATTAGTTCACTGAAATAAGCGCTTGAATTCTGCATAAATGTTTGGATTTCCTTGTCGTATTACAACAAGATCAATGGCTAGTTATTAAGGTATTTTAGGATTTGTAGAGGCTTATTTGGCACAAACATATTGTCATACATTTCTTTTGGTTGTTATTTTTTCCCAAAACATATCAAGTTATATATGCATAGTAAATATAGTTTTCGCCGTGCATATAACTGTATGTATAAAAAAAATTGCGATTTCATCTTCATACAGGTGAATTTTTACATGGACCCATATTTTGTACATTAAGGTATAAAACATAAAAACATAAGTATAAATCTGAATAATTTGAATACTTGGTTTACTGTTTAGGTACCTTCAAGGCTTAATCTATTATGGCATTTTAAATTCTCTTGATGTGCTTGATCCGAGATCTATTTTTAAAGTTGTATTGAAAATGGTTGGTGATCATTTTTCCAATATAAGTTTGATATAAAATTGTGTAATTGATCATTTGGATATATGTCTGCTATGCAGTCAGTGAGATGTGTAACAAAATTTCTGTCATAGTTGCATATTGATCAGAATACTGAATATAGTTACACCTGTGAAAAATGGGTTAATTTATAGCAAATAGTTGTAAGCTGTAATTAATTTGTAACTATCATGAGTTTGTGACTATATTAGTTTGTTACCTACTTAGTCTGTTACTACCTTAGTTTTTTAACTATCATTGATTAGTTTAATTGTTATTATTTTTAACTATCATTGATTAGTTTAATTGTTATTATTTTTAACTATCATTGATTAGTTTAATTGTTATTATTTTTAACTATCATTAGTTTGTAACTATCATTACTTTGTTATAATAATCATCTCTAGTTTGTATCTATCATTCTGTAACTATCATTACTTTGTAATTATAATCATCTTCAGTTTGTATCTATCAAGTATAAGTTTGTGTTTTGTGTTCTAGAGCAGGACACAAATATTTATCCACAACTTGTTTCACAAACTATGTAAAATAAGTAAGTTTGAAATAGAGATAGTTGTATAAAAATTGTTACAGTATTGTGAACTTTTTTCTTCCTTATTTTACCTTTTTCAATGTTAATTTTTTTGGCAAGTTTCATGTGTAGATATGAAGGTGAGATAATGGACGGGTATTCCCCTTGTATAGAGGAGAACCAGTGGTAGGATGTCTGTATTCACTACCTGGGTGTCACGCTAATTACTTACCTGAACTTTTACATTCCATGGTAGGGTTGCCAGGTTGCATTGAAATTTTAAAACTGTTTTACGTGGCACGGGTAAAATTGTGTTTTGTCAGCATAGCTTTAATTAGGACAAAATGTTGGCCTGTTTGTGTGGCAATCCTGTCTCACTCTCTTATTGGAACTATTCCTTGGTCAATGGTGATCTTCGACACCTTTTTTGTTACACTTCACTGCACACACCATATCAACAGATTTCCCACCTTGCTTGGCTGGTAACATGTTAGTGCGGTTCCAACACCTACCAATTACCGGCAGTTTTGGGAATTAGACTAACATTATCATCATATCATTTTGTATATATGACTGCCAAACCATTAGTCACCAGTGATATTCCACATATTTCAAACATCAACACCACATTGTATTTTTTTTTTTCAACTTTGCAAGGTCACCAGCAGAGGTCATGAATGTTGCGGCATACGCATCATCATGTTTTGATGAAAATGTAATGGGTTCATGTATCATCAAAATTTATGTAACATTTGTATTTCGAGAAAGAAAATAATGTTTGCCATTATATACATATTTTGAGTGTATAAAGGATAAATAGCCAATAAACACTTTCCACAAAGGTTATTTCTATGTGGGCAGTAAATCATACAAAGTCTGGTTTTACACAATGGGTTTTATTGTTTATAAATGAATATCAAAATGCATTTTAATTTTTAAATATGAATTCTGTTATACATTTTACCTTTGTACTAGAAATTATTGTTATTTTATAAGGTTGCAGTACATTGAATGAGGATATAGGTAATTCAATGTTTTCTTATAATATAATCTTTACAAATAAGCTAGAATACAGTAATTTGATGAAGGGATTGGGTAGAAATATGGATGGCCTTTTATCTAGGTGGTAGGGGGTCTTTTGTGGCCTACTTTAAGGCTTGTTCTTTAATACAACCATGAGAAGACAGGGTACAAGGCAATCATTAAAAAAATATTTGTTTGCTGTGCTCTGACCCAGCATTTTTTATGTGGATAGGAAAGTAGCTTTTTGGGGGGCCAAATTTTGAAATTGCATTGTCATTTAATATAAAAATGGACAGAAATCATGAAAGAAAATGCATTGAAAGTCAATACAAAAGTTAGGGTAGTTATTATAAGGATGACTCAAATATCATAGAAACAGAACGAGACTTGTATTTCATTTGACCTTGCATTTATAGACATATTATGTACAGTCAGTTGGGGGAAAAGGCTTGATTTTTCAATTAGGAAGTAAAATATCGGCCTCTGTTTAATAAATCAAAAAAGCCCAGTTTTATGATTTGTAAACAAATATGATTATGCAGATTGGAGTTTCAGTATATAACTGGGTGTGATATTCATGTTTAAATATGAAATACTGTATATATATGGGAGTGTACTTAGACTAACCACAGTTATTCCTGACAATGTTTGTACATGTCTCACTCCCCATCATTTATAATTGACAAGCAGTCATTAACAGTATAGCTCCTGGACAAGAAACACATGTAAACTGTCAATCAACAGACCTGGAAACTTCAATATTAATATTCCCATAATACGACTAATGGCCCAGCTGGTAACATTGACCACTTGTCCTTGTGTGTACATGTGATCAATATTGCAATGTTCAACTTGTTTATCTGACAGGGGGCAGGTAAATGACAAATAGGGCTTCCAACTTAAAGTTTTCGTAGGTTCCTTTTCTCAAAATATTAATTGTACCAATCATTATGAAGACATATGCTAAATTGCTAATGTAGGTCTGCATTTGTATACATATATAACAAGACAACATTTTGATGTAATTTGGATATGCAGTGCTCGAATTTAACACTCGCAAACTTGCAAAATGCCAGTGGAAAATGAAAAATGCAAGTGTTTATTCCATACCCTCGCAAATTTTTGCGAGTGCAAAAAATGAAATAGAAATGACGGTGGTTTTCATTTCTTCAATTTTCAGTTTCGATCTGCTGTAAACATGCATCAATTGATGATGTTTTACACAGTATGCATCGATTGATGACGTTTTTTTACACAGTGCATGTACACGGTAGACTTGTTTGCCAATTTTAATCACATGGCGATATTTTATCTACATATTTTGATACACAATCCAATTAACTGTAACTCAGCAAATTATCAGCGAAAACAATAATCAGATATTCATGTATATAAAATTTCTATAAAAAAATGGTTGTTCAAAATTGCAAGTAAAGTTGATATTTTGCGAGTTGAAATATCTTGTACTTGCAAAAAAGGTACCGTTAATTCTAGCCCTGATATGTATCATCTATGATATTTTAATTGATTGAATTATAAAATTATGAAATAGAATAGTATAATAGAAGGTTTAATTCAATTTCAACCACTTTTAGCACTAACATATTCAGAGAGTTTTGGGGTGGGCACACCTGGATCCCCACCCCCCTCAGAAGTATTGTTAAGCAGCATCTTGTCAAACTCAGAACCTGATGTCTCCCAAATCATGTCTATTAACCCCCAATGAAAAAGCAGGGAATTCTATGCTTGTCCCACAAATCATAGCAATTGAGCGCTTGCTAAACTGTGACATCATTTAAACTTTTAGTTGAAGCAACTGACCAATTACACTGCTCAAAGAAAAAGCTTTTTAGATTTTTTCAACCTACTTGCCCTGGCTGAAAAATAACTTGCCTTGATCAACGGTTCACATGCCTAAATTTTTATTACCAATACACCTTGCGGTATTATATGAAATATGTAAACATAGAATTAAATGTATTAATTTTTTGTAGGTTATAACATACAATAATGGCAATGTCAAGCCTACAAAGCTTTTCAGTCTATCCAAGAGAGCTTGGCAATGATAAATAAATGCAGTCTATGATAGCCTTCAAATATCTAGAAAGTGCAACTAGTCAACTATATTTCAAATATTTAAAAAAATCAACACATAAGTGATCTTAATTGTTGTTTTCAATACTATATTTGAATCATGCCAAAGAAAATTATATGCTGAAACTACACAACCAAAAAGCAATAAGATTATTACTAAATACCCCACCCACATTTTTCTTTACCGTAAACTCGATTTAAATATCAACTTTCACGTTTTCTCAAAATGAAACGTTTTCTCTATGAAATATTTATAAAATTACAGAACTTAACGCTGACATTTTACATAACGCGATCGATCGCAAATTATCTGCAAAAACATAATCAGATTTTAGAAATCATCACCATTTTGGCAAAGGGAGATAATTTTATACTCTTTAAAAAGTAGAATTTGAGAGACATTCGCAAATTACGTCATCGTTTTTTTTTTTTAATCTTTGCTCTGGTAGGTGGTAAGAAACATGTACCTTGGTCGTAGATATCTGACTAAATAGAGCTGTTATTAAAAATAGATTAATTTATATTCAAAGCTATCAACCAAAAATATGAGAGGAAAAATATAGATAGTTGAATAGTTGAGAGGTTTTCCAAAGTTGCATTATCGGGCATGTGGTGTGATAAACACAGAGGTGGGGGGTGTCAATTGTTTATATTGATATGTTACAATCTATAAACAACAGTTTGACCTGTGTCATATCCAACAGAGATATTTGCAGACCGTTGTATTGTGAAAACTAGCTTGTCCGATTTTTTAAGACAAGTCTGACGCAGACGGGCAAGTAACTTTATAAAAGTCACATGCCAGGATCCAGATTTGACAAGCCCCAGGCATTGGGCTATCCTATTCTTGGAGCACTGCAGTTATCATACTCAAATATGGCTTTCCCAATATTGTTATCAGACCAGATCTGGAAAGCTGGGTCTGTTCTACAGACTAACATGCATCTCATTTCTACATCAAGCTTGATGACTTCTTGCTCTGTTGCCTTTGATTGTTTCATTAAACATCACAGAAACTCATACTTATTTCCTTTTGAGGTGACCCACACAGTAACATAGCAAGTGATACATCTATTATCTGCTATTGATGACGATTATATAGAAAATGTGAATTAAGGACATGGATTAAACTTGTTCACCTGTTACAGAGAGCTATTTAGATTATCTAGTCTGGTGTTCACATGATTGGAGTGTTTGTCTGGACAGATAAACAGCCATTATTTCCTGGATGCTTTGTGATGCACTAACATTTAGTGATTGATAACAGAATCCCTCCTCTTGATCATGCCAGATCGCAGGTTGTACCCCAGATTAGTTTTGTTTACTTAGCTAATTGCCCATCTGCGTGGTAAACCCTGCATGGTCTTTTAAAGTTTTTATCTTCTGTCTTGCTGAAACATGGCTAAACTGTAGAAAATATTGTTTTAACTATTTCTTTCTGTTATATTTTTATCAGCCCCGGGTGTGAATGCCACCTCAATATTAAATGACCACTTGCCTCTCACTGATGAGGTCGTCGGTTCAAGTCCTGCTCTGTCCAAAAACTTTATGTAAGAAAGTTGCCAGTTACTTCTGGCGGGATGGTTGTTCTCTGTTCATTCAAAAAACTGGATATATATGCCTTATATAACTTGTCATGTGTTGAAAATGGTGTATTTAAAAACTCAAACACCGCAAGTTTGAAATATTTACATTTATGCAACAACCTGCACGATATATATGCAAGTTATGCAATTCCTAGGGCCTATATGATAGACTGAAGACGTATTTATCAGTTGCTGGCTGGGGTAATTATATTTGTCTGTTTTCAAATTAAAAGATTCATAATATAATTAATAATCTTCATTTATTGGAATAGAAATTATGTTAATTTGTTTGTTTGACTTTGAGAATTGTATCGTGTTGTAATGGAAATTATCTTTTACACATTAGGGTTTGTGACGACTCCCAGTCTGTCTTATGAGATTTGCGCAGAGTTTGTCCATTATTATGTAATCTAATCTCAGTCTCGTTATATACAAATGTATGAGTAATAGCCAATTAAAAACTGTGCTGGGAGCTCAACCTGCATTAATTCATTGATATATATTAGTTGTGTTGCTATATATTGCATTTGGCTGTGTTTACTTTTGCTTGCAGTTATTAAATATTTTATCTTATTTTATGTTATTGAGTCATAGCCCTGGCAAGAAAAGAGATCATGACTGATGTTTTAAGTTTTGGTGATTCAGAAAATGTTTGCCCAGACATGTTTGACTTCAGAGAAGTTTCAAAAAAATGTTCACTCCTTTCGATATGGTTCTCAGCATGGGATTCAGACATGTTGACTTCAGGGAAGTTTCACTCAATAAATGATAAATTATTTGCAATCAAGTGTTTATATTATTATTTAATTAAACAAAATCTGCAGGAATACCTCATTCAATCGTTAAGTCCAATTCAGTTCTGCACCATGTTGGTTTTGCTGTTGAAGCTGTTTGTATGTTGTTTAAACCTTGAGGGACATAAGAGGCAGACTGTTACCATGTAATTATTCTTATAATATTAAATGAATAAACACAACTGTACTTCTAGCATTTCAAATTTTTAATAATTAATGATTCTTTTCAGGTTTCTATTTCACCTACATTGTGTACCCTGGTTATACTTACATCCCTTTTCATGGTTCTGTTTCACCTACATTGTGTACCCTAGTTATACTTACATGTATCTCTTTTCATGGTTCTGTTTCACCTACATTGTGCACCCTGGTTATACTTACATACCTTTTCAGGGCTCTGTTTCACCTACATTGTGCACCCTGGTTATACTTACATCCCTTTTCATGGTTCTGTTTCACTTACATAGGTACCCTGGTTATACTTACATCCATTTACATGGTTCTGTTTCAGCTACATTGTGTACCCTGGCTATACTTACATCCCTTTACATGGTTCTGTTTCACCTACATTGTGTACCCTGGTTATACTTACATCCCTTTACATGGTTCTGTTTCACCTACATTGTGTACCCTGGTTATACTTACATCCCTTTTCATGGTTCTGTTTCACCTACATTGTGTACCCTGGTTATACTTACATACCTTTTCAGGGCTCTGTTTCACCTACATTGTGCACCCTGGTTATACTTACATCCCTTTTTATGGTTCTGTTTCACCTACATTGTGCACCCTGGTTATACTTACATCCCTTTACATGGTTCTGTTTCACCTACATTGTGTACCCTGGTTATACTTACATACCTTTTCAGAGCTCTGTTTCACCTACATTGTGCACCCTGGTTATACTTACATCCCTTTTTATGGTTCTGTTTCACCTACATTGTGCACCCTGGTTATACTTACATCCCTTTACATGGTTCTGTTTCACCTACATTGTGTACCCTGGTTTTACTTACATCCGTTTTCATGGTTCTGTTTCCCCTACATTGTTCACCCTGGTTATAATTACATCCCTTTTCATGGTTATATTTCACCTACATTGTGTACCCTGGTTATACTTACGTCCCTTTTCATGGTTCTATTTCACCTACATTGTTCACCCTGGTTATACTTACATACCTTTTCATGGTTCTGTTTCACCTACATTGTGCACCCAGGTTATACTAACATCCCATTTCATGGTTGACTTTTCAAGAAAGTGAGAAAAAAACGCACAACATTATATGACTAAAATATTTGTAAAACAACTGACTGATACAAAACGTGACTCAATATTAACCACTCAATTTGGCTGCTCTCATTTCTATAAATTTCATTTTGTTTAATTTCACATTGTAATTGAAATGCACACACTTAGGTACTCAGATTGTATAATTTCACGTATTGGTGTAAGGTATTAGTTATAGGAAGTCATTAAAGGCCACTCCCAGTTGGTTGTGCTTTTGATGGCACATTGTCTTGCTGCAATAATCCAGCAATAGTTACGATTATGACCACATGTGAACCACACAAAGCATTGTAAACTCTAAACTCAAGTACGGGTTGTGAATATTGGTATAGTGAATGATGAGTGTCTGAATTTAATTTCACATTTATAAAATAGAAACTGAAGGATTTTCAACAAGTGTGACATTATTTACATATCTAGCAGATTTAGTGACACATATTTTGATTTATTTAGGGTTGTATAAAGGTCATGTAAATGCTAGAGTTTGTGGGTTATCTAAAAGTATTGTTGCTGAAGCATACTTGACAATTGAGAGCTGCTCTTGAACATTTGTAAACCATCCTTGAATTTCAATTTTCAACTAGAAATTTAAGGTATATTTCAACTTATTCCATGTATGTTATACTTTTTATATTCTTGATTGTTTGACATTTGGGAGAATATCCATACACAACATCAGTCTGTGCCAATGACTTTTCGGGACTTATAAAAGTCCTTTGGACTAGAGAAATTCCAAAATTACTGAGTCCAAATTCAGCTCTTATAGATCTAGTCGAGGGCTATACATTTAGAAAACTTTTGTTATCTGGTTAGAAATGTCAGAGACTGGGTCTTGGACTAAATCTATTTTCGCAGACTACAACATAACATGCAGTCAAAATGTGACTGAACAATGTAATTTAGAATATAGATTTTTTTAACTTTTAATTAAAATGCAGTGTGTTTCCTTATTTCTTTTTTGGTTGTCAATGGTTTAACAAATCTTGCAAATCAGAGTCAGCTTGCAATATAATAACATAATGTCATGTATCAGGTCTGTGACTGCTGTTTTTATGTAAAACACTCCTTTAATATAATCATATTGCCTCTCTAAATTGGCCAACAGGAAGCACAGTTTCAAATCAATTACAGAGGTATTGACTGAGTGTAACAAATCTGCTTGAAGTTAAACATGTCACAATACAGGACAATGGGTGCTACCTTTAGACTCCATGAAACCGCTGTTTACCTTGCAATCCAAAGGTGTTTACTTTTCAAAGCAAACCCTTAATCCCTTGCCTATTGAAGTTGTTATTTGTTTATATAACTTGGATTAACTATTTACCAAATATACATAAATTTATCTGTTATGTTTTCTGACTGGATGATTGGTATATTTCATTCACCTGTCAAAATCTATAATGAAATGTACATGTAGTTAATGTATTTTTATTGTTTTCTCTTCTTAACAAATAATCAGATAATTTTTTTTAAGGTATGGGTGTAGTTTGTATAAGTGAAATATTTGGCATTCCTGGCATTTGAAGGATTTTCTCTAGGTGTTGTTTGTCAAATTACCTGCGGATTATCCTATGGTTAAGCTAATTATAATTTTTACGCCATTCATATATGTGTATAATTGGGTTATGACTTTGAACAAAAATGTTCCCTGATCATGTTAGATTGTAATCCAGCTTGTATTATAACCTATTTACAGAAAATGGTAATGGCCATGTATAATAACCTGACTTACTCTTATACGGGTTAAATATCATCCCAATAAAACGACAAACTCTTCTTACTATGCATTTGGACTTTTCAAAAACTTTTTTACGGGTTATTGAGGATTTTTAAGAATACAAGGAGTGAATTTTTACAAAATTTTTAAATAAAATGTGCAGCTTTTTATGCACCTACGACATTATTTGTACAGCTTGGGATGAATATACAGAGGTAAAAAGACTAAAAACACAGGTTTTATGCAGTTGTAAAGAAAAAAAACACAGCAATTTTAGAAAAAAAGCAGCTATGTCGGAAATAATGCAGCTTTTTACAAAAAACGCATCTTGAATATAGCAAAGTTGGGAAAGCTGCATAAAAGCTAGCTTTTAGCTGCATAATTTATAAAGCTGCATAAAAATTGACAATTGACAAAATTACATTATTTTTTTGTTAGTATATATAAATTGTTTAATCTGTTAAGCAGTGGTGATCTAGTAGTTGCCTTTTCTATGCTGAACCTGAGCTCAATCCTCGCCCGGTTCCATTTACAAGATAATTTAAGGCGTTGATCATTGCATCCCAATGGCAGTATAATGAGACTGGGTGGGGTATCATACATCATGTGTAAGGGATCTGTAAGCATGAATAAGTTTCCAGCATTAAGCAGACCAGGCTCCTGTTTCACCAACATATACTTAAATACTTAAAAACTTAAATCTAAGAAAAGCAGCCATGTGATCATGATTTTAGACTGGTTCCAATAAAACTGCATATTGTGTCAATGATTTTGATTATATAATAGATAAATAACCAGTCAAAACTTAGTTAAGTTTTTAAGTATTTAAGTTAAATGTTGGTGAAACAGAAGCCAGGTCTTATATAGCTTATTGTCTTAATAAATAAATGGTAAACTAATTTCTGGATAAAAATAATGATAAATAAGAATGACATGATTAAGTAATTTAATTTTATAAATCAATGTGCTGAAAAATTAAATAAATTAAGATGTTCATTTCTTTGTTAGCAGGGCCCCATCTGGCTATTTTTTCTTTTCGCAACTACTTTCCCCATATTTGAAAAGCTGGAGCCAAATTAAAAAAATTGAAGCCAAATTAAGAGCCATTTTTGTAGCCATCTAAATTCCGTACCTCAGCCAACGTTCTTTAAATTGTTATCAAACTACTCATAATATACTGCATGTTCCCTTTTACATGTTTTAGCTTTTGAATTAAACATGATTTTTATGAATTAAGTTTTAATGTATATTGCAATAGAATTATTGTGGGTTATTGTTCAATGTGCTTAATCAATGATTACGCCATCCTTAAAAAAAAATTGTTTTCTGTGCTCCTACCTACTCACTCAATATTGCCGATACCCAAACTTTTTTTATTGCCTTTTAAAGCGGTTAATTTTTTTTTCATGGTTTCCGTCCATTTTCTTTAAAATAACAATGTATGAGTGCAACTCTTAACCTTATAGAACTGCTGTCACAGTGAATGAAGCCATGAAGGCCCACATCTGAGTCATGTAGGCCCACATCTGAGCTGTGTAGGCCCACATGTGAGCCGTGTAGGCCCACATCTGAGCCATATAAGCCCACATGTGAGCAATGTAGGCCCACATGTGAGCCGTGTAGGCCCACATCTGCACTGTGTTGGCCCACATCTGAGCCTTGTAGGCCCACATCTGAGCTGTGAAGGCCCACATCTGAGCTTTGTAGGTCAACATCTGAGTTGTGTAGGCCCACATCTGAGTCGTGTAGGCCCACATGTGAGCCATGTTAGCCCACATTTGAGCCGTGTAGGCCCACATCTGAGCCATGTAGGCCCACATGTGAGCCGTGTTGGCCCACATCTGAGCCGTGTAGGCCCACATGTGAGCCATGTAGGCCCACATCTGAGTCGTGTAGGCCCACATCTGAGCCATGTCAGCCCACATCTGAGTCGTGTAGGCCCACATGTGAGCCGTGTAGGCCCACATCTGAGTCGTGTAGGCCCACATCTGAGCCGTGTCGGCCCACATCTGAGTCGTGTAGGCCCACATTGGTGCCATGTAGGCCCTCATCTGAGCCATTGAGTTCCATATCTGAGCCTGTGGTTAGTTCTAACTGGCAGCCTGAGTCTACATTGTTTTGTTCTCAGTTCCAATTATGTCTTACTGGTAATATTTTTTTACACAGTCATGTAAATGACAAGACATGGATAAAAGAGGTTCTGGTCCAGCTGTAGAGCAACAAAACCAGGATCGTAGGGTTGTGGGTTCGAGCCAGTCTTCATCGGCTGGGAGGTGTCCTTGAGCAAGACACCTTTTTTGCATATGCTTAGTACTGGTTCTGTCCAGGAAGTCCTTGAGAGTGTTTTATAAGAAATAACTTGTTTCACAATCAAAGTAAACTAAGAGGTCACTGTGGCAAAGGTTTTTTCTTATGTAATTTAGAACTCAATGTCATCAAAATTCAATCAAAGTGTTTTCACAGCAAATCCAATGTTTTTAATCATGTTTGTGACCCTCTTCAACCCCCCCCCCCCCCCCCCCCCCCCCCCTTCCCTGATTCTCCATAATTATACACCATACCTGGAGTTTTTGTCAGTCACATAATACCACTCTTTCCTTGCCCTATTGAAAATCAGTGATAAATAGATTCATTATACAATTTTTATATAAAATGAAATGTGACTCTAAAGCTTCCAGTGTATTGTATGTAATGAGTGTTTATATAATCAAAGAGATAGGAAACCTTCAGTGTAGTCATGGAAAATCAGGCCTGGCCGCGGTAGCTTGTCATTGTATAAATGTGCGATATTTAATGTTGATATAGGGAAAAGTAGGTAAACGGAGAAACACTAATGATTCAGGCACAGGTGAACCTATGTGCACATAATCAATACAAAATAAGGAAGCCATTTATATGAACGTTGCACATGCTACATTATTATAATTTAGAATACATAATTTATTTCATTCAAATCACCAAGGGAGGCTTCAATGTTTGTGAGTACAAAAAATCAGAAATTTAAAATAAATGTAATTACTCAGATATTGTTACTAAATGGAAACAACTGTACCTTGTTTGAGTTTTGATTTCAAAGGTAGGCTAGGGTCCTAAGTGGTGTAAGATCCTGCAATATTCAAACTGAGGTCATAGGTTTGAGCCCCGCTTGCACCAAACACTTTATGTGAGAAAATTTGCCAGTTACTTGTGGAAGGATGGTTGTTCTACCCTTCTTCTGAGGTCTGATAAAACTGGAATTATTTAACGACGGTCATTGCACCTAAATTTTCTTGATCCGTTGATTTGAGAACCAATACCAAACATTTTATCTCCGCAGAGTCTACTTCCTTACATATTCAGATTTAGGAGATTCATGGCCTTAAACAAAAATGCCTAACAACTGGCAGGCTGTGGCCGGGTTGGATCATTCCTGGAATATGTCTTATATATGCGTTACTTATTGAGCTAGTCTGAAAAAGGCATAAAACTGTGCTCAAACTTCTTTTAACTCCATTATTAGTGAATTCTATAGTGTAGATTTACACGGGGGTCCTCCGTGGCCGAGTGGTCTAAGGCGCTGTCTCAAGATCACTTACCTCTCACCGCTATGGTCGTAGGTTCGAGTCCCACTCGCTCCAAAAACTTTATGTGAGAAAGTTTCCAGTTACTTGCGGAAGGACGGTGGTTCTACTCAGTCTGACTCAGTCTGAGGTCTTCCTCCACCAGTAAAACTGGATATGCCATATATAACCTGAAATGTGTTGAAAATGGCGTTAAACCCCATTCAAAAAAAAAAAAAAAAAAACACCTGGAAAAAGCAAACTAATAACTTTTTATATAAATAACATGCAAGTATTCTATTAGTAATTATTTTGGAAGATGAGAGGTTACTTTTGTCTTAATTGCAGACAGGCACATGTACGCAGGTAGACATATTTATTATTTTGTCTGATGTTTGTATATGATATGAGTTACATGACTTATAAGAGTTAAGGTTTAACCCTTTACTCCATAGATAGGCGTTTTCCAGCACCAATCACAGCAAGCCTTTGAAAACAGTGCAGGAAGAGTTCAGATTGCTCGTAACGAGCAATCTGAACACTTCCTGCACTGTTTTCCACTCTTTCAGTTAATATAAACATAATGCATCCATTGCTGATACGTGGTGAATTAATGCTTTCAATATTAGAGGTGTCCAAAGGCGTCTATATAAAGTAAAGGGTTAAACAGTAGATGCAAATTTATTCCAGTGTTTCTGACTTTCTAGTCTTGAAACTAATCAGTTGAAGCGTAAATATTTGAAACTTAAAATACATCATGTAATATTTAATTGTCTTCTTTAAAGTCGCAATAACTTCAACAATTTAAGATGTAGGAACTAAAAAATATGTTATGTAAACAGGCTACATTTATCTTCAAAAGGCTGTCTGTTTTTTGTACTGAATTGATTTCAATGGGGTTTATCCATGGTTTTATGTACAGCCTAGTGAAAGATTCATGAATACAGTATAACCATATTTCAATTGTCAACAAACCATTTTTTGTTGGGTGTGTATGTGTGTGTACTATATTGTATACCTAGATAATGGACCGGTGTCATGGATTCGCCCAGTATTCTTCTGTAATCTTACACCACTACAATCTACATATACGCTCTGCAATTTGAATAGAGTAAAACTGCCTGCAGCTGACCTTTTGGGGTTGACGTTATCAGTGGGGCTCTAGTAGGGGGAATTTATTGATAATTAATTTACAAAGGCTACAGCATTGATTGAATAATTGAAATGGTTATTATTCAGACCAAACAAATTTGTTTTGTTGTTTTACTTGGTCCTTGAAAAATTAGAGTCTGACAGCAATTTTTTTATTTCTTTTATTTCTTTTATTATACCTGTAAATAAAGAATACAAATGTACTGTGAAGCTAACGGTATTGATGTCAATAGTTGTAGTATTCCCTTTATGGAACGTTGCCTGGCAGTAGAAGAGACACATGCTTGAAGCCTTAGCTTATTATACACATAGAATAAATAAATGATACTGCTTGTAACTATTGTATCCTAGTAAATGCACAGCTCAGTGCAGAGTAACAAAGTTAATTACATGAGTTGTGTTCATATGATATGCTCCAGGAGCCCTCAGTAACTGCATAAGTGGTCCAAAGTTCTCTTTCTAAAGACCTTATCTTCCGCTGCTGACACTATGAATTTGATCCTAGCTCTGTGTAAAAGAAATATGTGAAAACTTCTATCAGTCAGTGGTGGAAGATGTTGAAAAGTTTACCAGTCAGTGGCGAAGATTTGAGAAAGGTTACTAATCAGAGGCAAAAGAAGTGCGAAAGTTAACCAGTCATTGCTAGGAGATGTGAGAAAGGTTACCAGTCAGAGGCCAAAAATTTACTGGAAATATTACCAGTCAGTGACAGAAGGTTCAAGAAATGTTACAAGTCAGTGGCAGACGCTCTGAGAAAGTTTACCAGTCAGTGGTCGAAGGTTGTTCCATAAGTTTCATTCCGTGATCTTCCTGACCACCTGAAATTACAACTGGATGCCACATGTATAACATGTAACTGGCACACAACTTCTATATAATAATGAAGTTAAGCTCTTCTAAAACTGTTCTTAATGATATTTGTTGTTTATAAACAATCTAAATCAACAACAGTGGTATTGATTAATGAAATTTGAGAATTAAATGACTGATTCTGCAGGTACATATGAGACTGTTGTCAGCCAGTTTGGATCAGCTCACTAATGCTTACCTATGTTCAGTAGCTTAATTAATTGTTTATTGATTGTACAGACGATCTGTTCCACAAGGACGCATCTGTGACGGTGATCTCAGATCCTGTGATAGATTGTTCGTCTAATTGTCACTGGTCAATTGTTCTCGACAAATGTGTGTCGCTGATCGTGTCCCAGATGGAATGAAAAGAATGCCCGCTCTGTTTACTGTTGATATTTTATGCCATTTAAATACCAAGTCGTAATTGTTTATATTAATTATTATATATAATTATGTACAGTTCTTATTCCACATTTATAACATACCGTCCTTCATAAAATAGTATTTATTGTGCAAAGTATAACAATTAAAAAATTGTATTGTGATGAACAGTTCAGATATATACTCAGATTGTATCAAACAATGATGCATGAAATTGTTTTATTGTGGTATATAGTTTGTAATTCTGTAAAGATGAAATACAGTCCTGAATATTAATATGGGATTTTAAATATTAAATATCAAACACACTTGTAAGTACAGTCAAACCTGTCTTAAGCAGCCAGTCAAGGGAAGGAGCAAAAGTGACTTTTTAAGACAGGTTGTTGCTTAATACAGGTTAATTTGCTCTGAAAGCATGAAAATGGGGAATAGCAAATGGTGCTGCTTAAGGCAAGTGGCTGCTTAATAGAGGTGACCACTTCTACAGGTTTGACTCTACTTGTATTCTATGTTGCCCTATTGTGCCAAATAGAATTATAAAATTAAGATGAACATATTTATTTGAACTCTGATCCACACTGACCAATTGCAGAGAAACAGATGTTTGCTACAAATTGGTGAATAATACAAACATCACCATCCTCAAAAAATGTTTTTATTACATTGTTTGGTCTGGATCTTTTTTTGCTCCCAAATCAATTCAAAGTATTTTAAAACAAGCATTTGTCAATTTGAATTGGTTGGTAAGAGGCAGGTATGAAGTCAAGAGTATATTAAAATTAGATTTTTGTCATTTTTGTCTAAAACAGACTTTTCTGTGTCTTCACTGTGCCTTTTAAATCATACGCATTCAAATGAAGTGTGGTGACAAGAACTACAACATAATGTTAAACATTTTAAAACACTTCTTTTCCCCTTTCCTCCATTTATTCATATTATGAACTTTATTCCTACATTCTTTTAAAATATTTTAAAATTATTTATGTGGTGATCTCGAGTGTCCTTTATAAGGGTAAGCTGTTATAATCGCGTAGATTGTAACTTGTGTTTTTCAATACAGAGTACAACTCGCTCTTAGTTAATAGGCTGAATTGATTGCAGTAGTTATATATTATAAAAATCAGGTTCCAAGTGAAAGCCAGGCCTAGGTAACTCAGTCGGTAATGCATCTGACTATAAATCCAGGAGTTGTGAGTTGAATCCCTGCCCGGCAACAGTTTCCATTGAATGATATACAACATTGTGTCTCATTATCATTAGTTTCTCACTGCTGATTCAAGTGGGAAAGTTATCAGTTACTTGCGGAGATATGGTGTGCTCGAGTACTGGTTAACCTTCCAGGATCCTAGGAAACAGTGGTTAGGTTAACTGATCATCTGTTAGCCCTCGATGGCATAAAAAATGATGCTAAATATTCAATCATTCAATCAATCAGTCTATATGAAAAATGATTGACAAATTCAAACAAAACAATTTAATTACAAATTACAGGGCCTGGTTGACCAGGCTCCTGTTTTACCAACATATACTTAAATACTTAAAAACTTCCAGTAAAACTGTGTATTGTTTCATTAATATCAATCAATCAATCAATCAGAATCATGTTGCAGTCATGTATTTTTTTGTGATATTGGTATCTTGTATATAATTGTGTTAATATGCTCACATTTATGATTCTTTGTTGCATGTTTGTATAAACTGTGTATTGTTTCATTGATTGATTATTTAGTAGATCTATAAATAACCACTCTAAACATCGTTTCTTTTTTAAGTATTTAAGTGAAATGTTGGTGAATAAAAATCCTGGTCATGTGGATTACTGATACCATGTCGAAACTCATCGAAACATTCAATCTGATGTATTAGGTTAACCTCATATTTTTATATCTTTAGCATTTTTCTCCTGTTAGGTACCGGTGCTTAAAGGGTACCGCACGTCAGAATATAAATGGCTATTTATCGTTAAATAGACATGTAAATAACACAAAAATCAACAAATTTTAATTGTACGAAATTTATCAAATGAGAAAAATGACATTAAATATCATGATTTCAAGCGTTTCCTAAATGCTATGGGCGCCGCCATTTTGTAGCTCTTTTGTGATGGAGGTATTCGGTGACGTCATAACTGCACTTCCGTTCTAGTTATCGCGCAAATTGTATTGTGTCGTTAGTGACTGCTCTCTACTGATACTCTTTTGTATATACACTAATTCACGTAAACAATTGATAGATAGATAAACAGTACATTAGTGAACATCGAAGGAAGACAATTAAACGCGAAAACTATTCTGAATTGAAGGACTTAACCATAAATATTGTTTTCTTCAGCGGAATAAGTGAGTGGAGTAATGCGATATGTTTTGTGGGCAGCGTTGTTTTTAGTTTTCCTAATATGTGATTTCACATTGCCTCAGTGTCAAGCTTCTGGTGACATCACGCGCAAAACACCTTTATACTTTGGGGTAGGACTTAAGATTGTAGAATGAAGCGTTCCAATGCCTTGGCGTACTACTACCCAAGGATACAATTTCTGATGATTTCAGTACGAAGATGACCATATGCGACATACATATAAACTTAGTGTATATTATCCAGTGGGAAGCTCTTAAAAATGTGCTAATAACATATAGCTCAGCTGATTTCTAAAATTTAATTTGTAATTTTATATACTCTTCCAAAATATTGCGAAATTGATATAGCAAACTTTCACAATATTATAATTGCAGTCTGTTTGAACAGGTGTGATAATCCAATTAACAATAAAAACAAGAGGTTAATGCCAAAACATAAGGTGTGAAAACGACATGGTATCTAAAAGTTATTATTAAAATACAAATTAAGGCCAATTAATTGTGACAGGCCCGATTAGCTCAGTCAGTTACGTGTCTAACTATCAATCCTGGTGTTTCGAGTTCGAATCCCAACCCGGCGACAGTCTCTGTGATGACTGACATACAACATTGTGTCTTAAAATCATTTGTCTCTCACGGCTGATTCGAGTGGTAAAATTATCAGTTACTTGCGGTTGTTGGGTGTGCTCGAGTACTGGTTAACCTTTGCAGGAAACAGTGGTTAGGTTAACTGAACATCTGAACAGTAAACCCTCGATGACAAAAAATGATGCTAAATATTCAGTCAACCATTAATTGTTCATAAACTCATTTTATTAATTTTATAATCAATAGGCAATTTAGTTTATTGATATATGGCTTTTTCACAGTCAATTAGGTCATTATTCTTGAATAGACATTTGAACTACCTCAACTTCGCAATGAAAAAAGATAAAGTAAAACCTTTGTTCCTTTATTTATTCATTAATACATGAAAAGTTTTTTTACTGTTAAAATAGTGTTCTGGTATACAATTTATGAAAAATATTCATAAAATCATATAACTTAATTTTTTTACTTGTAAGTTTGCATTAATATTGAAACCCTAATTAACTGAAAATGTTTAAATTAGTAATAAGGCATAATACTGTGTGATATAACATCCTGTCATAAACCCTGGGGTCATTAAACCTGGGGTGATCACGCTTATTAGGGTACAATATGCACAATGTGGCAGGGTATTTCTCATTACCACATGGTGTGAATGTGGTGTTGGTGAATTATGAAAGCTCAGCAGGGTGCCAGTAGCTGGACAGTAACATACACTTTGTGCAATATGCCTGTAGACATTATATTCCATATGACACTCCCTATAAGGAGACACATTCATATATGTTCAGAGAACTGGTAGAATAGATAATCATCATATATCAAATTGGGTAGTAACACCATTTGAATAACCAAAAGACAGTGCCAGTTATGTAAAACAACACAAAAAAACGCAACTCATTCATGCTTCATCTAAATTTACTAAAAAGGATATGAAATAAAAAATTTATCAGCCATTTCTCAGTACGCAACAATGGCCGCACCAGCTAAACACGATAAGAAAAGAGATATAATATTATTTCTTATTCTCTCTTAGACAGGTAAATATATGTAACAAAACATTTTCCCTTAATTCCATTCTTGGTCTAATTAGTGGTTTTTTTTGATAATGTATTGACTGAGTAGCAAACAGTATAAACCCTGATAGTACAGCATGAATGTGCAGGCTCGTCTGGATCTACATCAACACTGACGGCAATAATTACTTTTTTTTATCAAGCTAAGGGTAATTTTACTATTTTGAAAAATTCAATCATCAATGTCAGGCTACATGATAAGATGTCAGAGTTGTGATTGATGGGTTTCGGGTTTGATCTCTGGTTCATGATCGGTGTGACTGTTTAACAGTTATCATCTTTTTGGGTGAAAACTTCATAAGACATTGCTGTGACATCTCTGTATTATTTCTGTGATACATTCTAAATCTTCTGAATTTCCAATAGCGTGAAATTGCATCTGCAGCACGTATTTTCGTCAGACGAAAGTATCATTACACTGTTTTTGCAGCTGCAAAAATCTTTCACGTGTGTGAACAACTGTGCCGTCTCACTATTTCTCTCGTCTTCTAATTCATTTAACTCTGCTTCTGAAAATTATGGTTCAAAGTTGTAGGCAAAAAGTCCTTCTCCGTTACTAAAATCCATTATATTAGTCTTGCGAGTACTTTTGCCGGTGACTATAATTGCACGTTTCTACATCTGCTGTAGTTATAAATCAATTATGTTTTAAACCGGAAGTGCAGTTATGACGTCACGCAGGTATCCAATATGGCGACTTCCACCATAAAGTCGATGTGCGAAAATGACCGTTACAAAACGAGCTGATATATCTTTATGGACTCGAATTTATGCATAATAATACTATTAATAGAAAGCTGAACTCATAGCTATTCATATTATCCTGTTTTATACACAGGGTTGCGTTCCCCTTTAAGGAGAATCTGTTGATGTTTATTACTGAAATATCCTGAATTTTTTTATTTGTTTTCCATGAAAGTTGTTTTCTATGTAAGAAAGAACAAGGATTATACCATTACTATAATTATCTCATTTCAGATGTGATGTCATTAACACTAAGTGTGCCCAGTACAGACATTACAGCAGTTTATGGAAACAACTCGTTCTTGCTGGAATGCACATACAATATGGACAGTACCAATGATCAGTTATTTTCAATTGTGTTAAAAAGAAAAAGAAGTGGTGACGCAAACTTTATCCCGATAGTGACCTTTCAGAATCCAACAAGTGCTTTGAATGCCACATATACTGATGATAGTCTAGAATCCAGAACTGAAGCTAAAGATCCTACGAATCAATCTCTAATGGCAACTTTGAAATTTAAAAGCGTGGATTGTAATGATGAAGCGAAATACCAGTGGGATGCTCTGTGGACCGATGGAACTGTGAAGAACGCTCTTCGAAATGTCAGTGTTGTTGTGAAAAGTATGTCATTTCATTTCTCTTTTTTTTTTTAATGTGGTTTAACACCTTTTTTTACACATTTCAAGTTATGGATGGCATATCAAGTTTTTTAGGTCACCTAAGACTTTGTGATCTCCTTTTGTCAGTTGTCTGCGTCGTCCATTGTGCGTCCGCAAACAACTGACATTTTTGACTTCTCGAAAACTGTCAGCTCAATCATAATAAATTGTTTTATGCAGCTTTGGTACCTAAGTGTGAATCAGAATTGTGAATTGCATGGTCCCCACACCCCTGGGGCCAAAACAATCAAATTCAAGGTAAACCTTAAAATCTTATTATTAAACAAATGGTTATGGATCCTTTATAAAAAATTGTGAATTGCATGTCCCTATATCTCACAGTTTGGCCCTGGGGGTGGGTCCTAAAAACAAATAAAGGTAAACTTTAAAAATCTTATTATTATAGGAAGAACCCAAGCACGAAATAATTATTGACGCCTATATAAAAAAATTTCATGCTCCTGGGTCTAATGGTTTGGCCCTGGGGGTGGGGTCTATTTTACTAAATCTGTATTAGAGAAAATAACAAAAACCATCATTTCTGATAACTGATTAGACTCATTGGAATGGTTTTTGGTGTGATTTGTTGTGACCGATTTGCCGGCCCTGATAAGCTCAGTCAGTAACACGTCTGACTATTAATCCAGGGGTCGTTAGTTCGGATCTCTGGCCGGCAACAGTCTGTGATGATTGATATATGACATTTGTCTCATTATCATTCGTCTCTCACTGCTGATTCAGGTTGAAAAGTTATCAGTTGCTTGCGGAGATGGGGTGTGCTTGAGTAAAAGTTAACCTTTCAGGGTCCCAGGAAACAATTGTTATGTTAACCGATTGTCTGTTAGCCTTCGATTGCATAAAAACAATGCTAAATATTCAATCAGTTCAATCAATTGTTGCTGACATAACAGTTAATGCTTAAGTTTTATTGAGTGATTCATTTTATGATGCATTCAGTCCCATTACAATCATGTGTGGATACTAACCATGCATAAAAGTGTTTTACAACAAAAGGCAATGTCGAAAATCTTACATCTGTTATTTAAACACACAGGGATATGAGGCAATATTGAAAATCTAACAGCTGTTATTTAAACTCACAGGGATACGAGGCAAAATTGAAAATCTTACAGCTGTTATTTAAACTCGCAGGGATACGAGGCAATGTTGAAAATATTACAGCTTTTATTTAAACTAACAGGGATACACAACAATGTCAAAAATCTTACAGCTGTTATTTAAACTCACAGGGATACACAGCAATGTTGAAAATCAAACATCTTTTATTTAAACTCACAGGTATACGCGGCAATATTGAAAATCTTACAGCTGTTATTTAAACTTACAGGGATATGTAGCAATGTTGAAAATCTTACAGCTGTTATTTAAACTCACAGGGATACGGGGCAATGTTGAAAATCTTATAGCTGTTATTAAAACTCACAGGTTTACGCAGCAATGTTGAAAATCATACATCTGTTATTTAAACTCACAGGGATACGCAGCAATGTTGAAAATCATAAATCTTTATTTAAACTAACAGGGATATGCAGCAATGTTGAAAATCATAAATCTGTATTTAAACTAACAGGGATATGCAGCAGTGTTGAAAATCTTACAGCTGTTATTTAAACTCACAGGGATATGCAGCAATGTTGAAAATCATAAATCTTTATTTAAACTCACAGGGATATGCAGCAATGTTGAAAATCATAAATCTGTTTTTAAACTAACAGGGATATGCAGCAGTGTTGAAAATCTTACAGGCAGTGTTGAAAATCTTACAGCTGTTATTTAAACTCACAGGGATACGCAGCAATGTTGAAAATCATAAATCTTTATTTAAACTCACAGGGATACGCAGCATTTTTGAAAATCATAAATCTTTATTTAAACTAACAGGGATACGCAGCAATGTTGAAAATCATAAATCTTTATTTAAACTAACAGGGATACACAGCAATGTTGAAAATCAAATATCTGTTATTTAAACTCACAGGGATATGCAGCAATGTTGAAAATCATAAATCTTTATTTAAACTAACAGGGATACGCAGCAATGTTGAAAATCTTACAGCAGTTATTTAAACTCACAGAGATTTGCAACAATGTTGAAAATCATAAATCTTTATTTAAACTCACAGGGATACACAGCAATGTTGAAAATCTTACAGCTGTTATTTAAACTCACAGGGATACGCAGCAATGTTGAAAATCATACATCTGTTATTTAAACTCACAGGGATACGCAGCAATGTTGAAAATCTTACAGCTGTTATTTAAACTCACAGGGATACAAGGCAATATTGAAAATCATAAATCTTTATTTTAACTCACAGGGATACACGGCAATGTTGATATCTTAAGCTGTTATTTAAACTCACAGAAATTCACAGCAATGTTGAAAATCATACATCTGTTATTTAAACTTGCAGGGATACGCGGCATTATTGAAAATCTTACAGCTGTTATTTAAACTCACAGGGATATGCAGCAATGTTGAAAATCATATATCTGTTATTTAAACTCACAGGGATATGCAGCAATGTTGAAAATCATACATCTATTATTTAAACTCACAGGGATACATAGCAATGTTGAAAATCATACATCTGTTATTTAAACTCGTAGGGATACGCGGCAATGTTGAAAATTATACAACTGTTATTTAAACTCACAGGGATATGCAGCAATGTTGAATATCTCACAGCTGTTATTTAAACTCACAGGGATACGCAGCAATGTTGAAAATCATACATCTGTTATTTAAACTCACAGGGATACAGGGCAATGTTGAAAATCATACAGCTGTTATTTAAACTCACAGAGATATGCAGCAATGTTGAAAATCTCACAGCTGTTATTTAAACTCACAGGGATATGCAGCAATGTTGAAAATCCTACAGCTGCTATTTGAACTCACAGGGATATGCAGCAATGTTGAAAATCTCACAGCTGTTATTTAAACTCACAGGGATATGCAGCAATGTTGAAAATCCTACATCTGTTATTTAAACTCACAGGGATACGCAGCAATGTTGAAAATCATACATCTGTTATTTAACCTCACAGGGATACGCAGCAATGTTGAAAATCTTACAGCTGTTATTTAAACTCACAGGGATATGCAGCAATGTTGAAAATCATAAATCTTTATTTAAACTCACAGGGATACACAGCAATGTTGAAAATCTTACAGCTGTTATTTAAACTCACAGGGATACGCAGCAATGTTGAAAATCATAAATCTGTTATTTAAACGCACAGGAATACACAACAATGTTGAAAATCATACATCTGTTATTTAAACTAACAGGGATATGCAGCAATGTTGAAAATTTTACAGCTGTTATTTAAACTCACAGGGATACACAGAATTGTTGAAAATCTTACAGCTGTTATTTAAACTCACAGGGATGCGCAGCAATGTTGAAAATCATACATCTGTTATTTAAACGCACAGGAATACACAACAATGTTGAAAATCATACATCTGTTATTTAAACTAACAGGGAAACGCAGCAATGTTGAAAATTTTACAGCTGTTATTTAAACTCACAGGGATACGCAGCAATGTTGAAAATCATAAATCTTTATTTAAACTAACAGGGATACGCAGCAATGTTGAAAATCATAAATCTTTATTTATACTCACAGGGATACACAGCAATGTTGAAAATCAAACATCTGTTATTTAAACTCCCAGGTATACGCGGCAATATTGAAAATTTTAAAACTGTTATTTAAACTCACAGGGATACGCAGCAATGTTGAAAATCTTACAGCTGTTATTTAAACTCACAGAAATATGCAGCAATGTTGAAAATCTTACAGCTGTTATTTAACTCACAGGCATACACGGCAATGTTGATATCTTACAGCTGTTATTTAAACTCACAGAAATTTGCAGCAATGTTGAAAATCATACATCTGTAATTTAAACTCACAAGGATACGCGGCAATGTTGAAAATCTTACAGCTGTTATTTGAACTCACAGGGATACGCAGCAATGTTGAAAATCTTACAGCTGTTATTTAAACTCACAGGGATATACAGCAATGTTGAAAATCATACATCTGTTATTAAAACTCACAGGGATACACAGCAATGTTGAAAATCATAAATCTTTATTTAAACTCACAGGGATACATAGCAATGTTGAAAATCTTACAGCTGTTATTTAAACTCGCAGGGATATGCAGCAATGTTGAAAATCTCACAGCTGTTATTTAAACTCACAGGGATATGCAGCAATGTTGAAAATCACACAGCTGTTATTTAAACTCACAGGGATATGCAGCAATGTTGAAAATCACACAGCTGTTATTTAAACTCACAGGGATATGCAGCAATGTTGAAAATCTTACAGCTGTTATTTAAACTCACAGGGATACGCAGCAATGTTGAAAATCTCATAGCTGTTATTTAAACTCACAGGGATATGCAGCAATGTTGAAAATCTCACAGCTGTTATTTAAACTCACAGGGATATGCAGCAGTGTTGAAAATCACACAGCTGTTATTTAAACTCACAGGGATATGCAGCAATGTTGAAAATCATAAAGCTTCATTTAAACTCACAGGGCTATGCAGCAATGTTGAAAATCTCACAGCTGTTATTTTAACTCACAGGGATATGCAGCAATGTTGAAAATCTCACAGCTGTTATTTAAACTCACAGGGATACACAGCAATGTTGAAAATCATAAATCTTTATTTAAACTCACAGGGATACACAGCAATGTTGAAAATCTTACAGCTGTTATTTAAACTTACAGGGATACACAGCAATGTTGAAAATCATACATCTGTTATTTAAACTCACAGGGATACACAGCAATGTTGAAAATCATAAATCTTTATTTAAACTCACAGGGATACACAGCAATGTTGAAAATCTAACAGCTGTTATTTCAGCTCACAGAGATTTGCAACAATGTTGAAAATCTTACATCTGTTATTTAAGCTCTGGGATTCTCAGCAATTTTGAAAATTATACATCTGTTATTTAAACTCACAGGGATCCACTGCAATGTTAAAAATCAAATTTGACACCTGTTCACACATCAGATGAATCTATGAATGTATACTCCCAATTAATTTTACACCTGTTCACACATCAAATGAATCCATGAATGTATAATCCCAATTAATATTACACTTGTTCACACATCAAATGAATCTATGAATGTATACTCCCAATTAATATTACACCCGTTCACACATCAGCTGAATCTATGAATGTTTACTTCCAATTAATATTACATCTGTTCACACATCAAATGTATATATGAATGTATACTCCCAATTAATATTACACCTGTTCACACATCAAAAATGTATCTATGAATGTTTACTCCCAATTAATATTACATCTGTTCACACATCAAATGTTTCTATGAATGTATACTCCCAATTCATATTACACCTGTTCACACATCAAATGAATCTATGAATGTTTACTTCCAATTAATATTACATCTGTTCACACATCAAATGTATCTATGAATGTTTACTTCCAATTAATATTACATCTGTTCACACATCAAATTGATCTATGAATGTATAATCCCAATTAATATTACATGTGTTCACACATCAAATGAATCTATGAATGTATACTCCCAATTAATGTTACACCCATTCACACATCAGATGAATCTATGAATGTTTACTTCCAATTAATATTACATCTGTTCACACATCAAATGTATCTATGAATGTATACTCCCAATTAATATTACACCTGTTCACACATCAAATGAATCTATGAATGTATACTCCCAATTAATGTTACACCCATTCACACATCAGATGAATCTATGAATGTTTACTTCCAATTAATATTACATCTGTTAACACATCAGATGTATCTATGAATGTTTACTCCCAATTAATATTACATCTGTTCACACATCAAATGAATCTATGAATGTATACTCCCAATTAATATTACAACTGTTCACACATCAAATGAATCTATGAATGTATACTCCCAATTAATATTACAACTGATCACACATCAGATGTATCTATGAATGTTTACTCCCAATTAATATTACAACTGATCACACATCAGATGTATCTATGAATGTTTACTCCTAATTTATGTCACTATGTGAAACTTCATATTTGTGAAATTGGATATCAGATGGAAATAAATGGCATTGCAATTAACCTGGCATGAGATTGACTATCATTCCACCAACTGGTTGTGTTGCATTGTTTGTCCTTGGAAATACAATGTAATGTTTGCTTAGACAATGCCAACTTGTCTAAGGAATATGGCAGTACTTGAAGTAATGTCAATTGCCGATTGAATTATCAACTTGTTTGATTGGCAGCTCATGTCACTGCAATTTTATCGCAATGTTATTTTCTACAATAGCAATTGTATCGTAAGTGAAAACTAATCAACAGTAGTCACCACTTTTGTTGTTATAACGGTAACTTTTTTTACTATTACAGCTCTTACAACTTTTAAGTCAAATGGACAGGTGAGTCGTCAACCTTCTGGGGACATCGTGGAGGGGGATATCATAACTTTTACTTGCACTGGCGACGTCGGTAAAGAACCCTCAGGACAGCTAGGCTGGTACTTGTATTACAACACTTCTATTTCTGATGCCAATTCTGGGATTGATGTAACTGTAAATGCCACAGCAACTGCTCCGGAGGAAACTGCTAATATCTGTAGCTACAGTAGAACGTCTACTTTAAGATTGAAAATGATGCGGACAGAGAACAATTTGGTGGTGCGATGTACTGTACAACAGGACACATTCAACGAGTTTGGTAATGGATACAAACAAATACAAATTGGTGTTAAGTGTAAGTAAAAACCATCTCCATCAACAAAACATAACACAATTAACTTGTATCTATTAAATTATTTTAAACCGGTTTACCACCATTTTCAGCATATTACAGGTTGTATATAGGGTATATCCAGTTTTATCTAGATGAAGTTAGTTGACCTTTTTTGTGGAAAAGGCATCTTAAGAACAGTTCAACTGTATAGATAACTTAGTAGCGAAAATTCTTTATACCCTATATCTCCAATTGACTACTGGCTACTATTTCAGATGTTTTGATGACTTACATATCTCACGTACAGTTTATACCTAATAGTTTAGGTGACTTATAGGTCCAATGGGCCCTGTGCTTGTTTTTTTGTTTTTTTTGTATATAACTATTTGTTATATATATTGTATGCACATGTCACTATAATAAAATATTTACTTACTTACTTATATATATGCATAAACTCAGTTCAAAGGTTTTAAACTTATTTTTTGCTCTGCTGGCCAAAGTGTCATGGAAAATTGTCCATTGTCCATCTGTTAACCTATTTCTTGTAGACGCGATAACACCTTCATTTTTCATTGAATCTTAACCAAACTTGCACAGCAGTTATATAACCATAAGATCAACCACAAATGGCACCCCAGCAGGGCTTATAAGCACATTTTAAGCGAAACTTTAAAAAACATTTTCTCTGAAAGTTCAAGGCCTAGACCTTACATATATACATGTAGCATTGTATGAGGGTCTCCTAAAAGATTTGTTGAAGTTGTGTCCCTGGGGTCAAATTTGGGGCCACCACAGAGGTCAGTCACTGTTGTACATACAGTTATACAGGGAAAATGTTTAAGATGCGATAGTACCTTCTTTTTTCATTTAATCTTCACCAAACTTGCACAGCAGTTTTATAACCACAAGATCTGTGACAAGTTCGTGAACTAGCAAGATTTGGCCACAAATGCCTCCGCCGTAGGGCTTATAAGCTCATATTAAGCGAAATTTTAAAAAACAGTTTCTCTGAAAGGTCCAGACCTAGACCTTAGATATTTTACATGTAGCATTGCATGGAGATCCTGTAAAAGATCTGTTTAAGTCGGGTCACTGGGGTCAAATTTAGGGCTGCGACAGAGTCACCGTCGGTTAACATAGAGTTTATAGGGAAAATGTTGAAGAAGCGATAGCACCTTTATTTTTCACCAAAGTTGTACAGCAGTTTTATAACCACAAAATCACTGACAAGTTTTTGAACCAACTTAATTCGACCACAAATGCCCCAGCAACAGGGCTTATAAGCACATTTTAAGTAAAATTTTAAAAAACAGTTTCTCTGAAAGTTTAAGGCCTGGACCTATGATATTGAACTTTGAACCTTGAACTTTCAGAGGAAATGTTTTTTAAAGTTTCACATAAAATGTGCTTATAAGCCCAGCGGGGTTGCCATTTGTGGTTGATCTTATGATTATATAACTGCTGTGCAAGTTTGGTTAAGATTCAATGAAAAATGAAGGTGTTATCGCATCTACGTTTGGTTGTCATTTTAGTAATTCAATCATTCTAATTGACCATTCACACAAATTATTAAATTTTATATCTTGACAATTTCTCTCCAGCTGATAAAATGGGAGTCAAGAAAAAAAAAGTTTATACCGGAATATGTGTTGTGTTGGATCGCATAATAACTGGACCACAGTGTATTGTGTTAATTAAGTTTACTTAATGGCTAAGGCTGCAGCCAATAAAATGATAATCATTGATCTAAATGACATTAGCATGTTGGAACAATTAAGATCCTCCACTGTCACTTACATTAGATAAAACTTCAGAGGAAGAAGAAAGGGTTGGCGACATGTTTATATACTATGTTGGGACATTTCAGATGCTCCACTGTCACTAACATTAGATAAAACTCCAGAGGAAGAAGAAAGGGTTGGCGACATGTTTATATACTATGTTGGGACATTTCAGATGCTCCACTGTCACTAACATTAGATAAAACTCCAGAGGAAAAAGAAAGGGTTGGCGACATGTTTATATACTATGTTGAAACATTTCAGATCTTCCACTGTCACTTACATTAAATTAAACTCCAGAGGAAGAAGAAAGGGTTGGCGACATGTTTATATACTCTGTTGAAACATTTCAGATGCTCCACTGTCACTAACATTAGATAAAACTCCAGAGAAAAAAGAAAGGGTTGGCGACATGTTTATATACTATGTTGAAACATTTCAGATCTTCCACTGTCACTTACATTAAATTAAACTCCAGAGGAAGAAGAAAGTGTTGGAGACATGTTTATATACTCTGTTGAAACATTTCAGATGCTCCACTGTCACTAACATTAGATAAAACTCCAGAGGAAAAAGAAAGGGTTGGCGACATGTTTATATACTATGTTGGGACGGAGGCATTAACTATGACTTGCGATACAGATTCAAACCCAGCACCCACATACTATTGGCTGAACCCTGAAAATAACCAAACGAAAGGAAACCAATTGGAATTGTACAATCTGACAGAGGAGCACAGTGGGAATTATACCTGTTTCGGGTATAACACCATTGACCAAGTGAACAATAATACAATCAGTAAAACCGTCAACATCTCTGTCAGTAAGTATTTCTGCATGAAAAGTAAAAATCTATAGACCACACTGAGACAGTGCAGATACAAGGCAAAGCTGAACACTGTTCTATACTTAGCTGTGTTGAGTTTCGATCATATCATTCAGATTCTATTTGACAACAAAATTACAAAGTTTTAGTACATTTTTAACATGTCCTATTAAGATAGTTGATTTTGAAAATAGGAGTTATAAATAGAATCACCATTATAATCCCTTTTATAATAAAATGCATTTTACCAGAGTCCCTGTTATAATTAATTGCATTATGATAGATTTCCTTTAACAATGAATTGCATTTTATCAGTGTCCATTGTATAAAGAAATACATTGTAAAGTTACTAAAGTGTATTTATCCATGTTATGTTCTGCTGGAAATATTTCATCCCTATAGTTTATAGACTTCATTAGTGACTAGAACCAATACGTTTAGTTCGCTCATTATAGATTTAGTTGTTAAAGTAATCCTTTTAGTTTTTAAGTATAATTGCTGTGTGTTTCATTAATCATTTCGGTTTTAAAGCATTAATACTGTGTGCTCCATTAATCATTTCAGTTTTAAAGCATTTATACTGTGTGCTTCATTAATCATTTCCATTTTAAAGCATTAATACTGTGTGTTCATTAATCATTTTAAAGAATAATGCTACATGTTCCATTAATCATTTTAGTTTTGAAGTATTAATTATGCGTGTTCCATTAATCATCTGATCAATAATATTTTTGTATGTTATCATTGCTTGCTTTCTGTTTGTTATAGTACGTTTCTGTATAACTGTCTTCTGTCACATGATTATCATATGACTGAACACATGTCATGTGACAGTCATGTGACCCATACCATTGTGAAAATGTAGTTGGTTGTGTGGATGGTTGTCCTACTGCTGACAGAGACGCTCACCTTCAGTCTTCAGTTTCCTTCTAAATTTTATTTTTCCGATTTTCATAACCTTTTTATCATAATTCCAGTATAATAACTTTAATACTCACATACTGTCTTCTTTACTTAAATAGCATGAGTTTTAAATCCTGCATGTTTATTGTCTTGATAGTTAATTTATATTTAATGTTTTACCTTAATTTCTTTGTCTTTAGTTATTTACTTATTGTGTACTAACCATTTATATCTTAATAGGTTTAATAGACGGGGAAACTATTGAATCGAAAACAAGCATAAGTTTAGTATCAGTAGACTCTGACAATCAACAACTGTTCAAGTAGACAGTATTTTACAATTGTGGTTGAGTGCAGCACTTGATGGCCTTCACTTGTATGTGTAAATAATGAATAAACCAAGATGACACAAAACATAAATCAGTTATAGAAAGGAATGAAATCAATTCTTACAATTTTTAAGAGATCAATAAAATGGTCCCAGGGCATTATTTACTGATATTTGGATGGTTCCGCATTGTATATTCTTAAATATTATAATAATATGGATGAATACAGGTGGACCATCACTTATTGAATAATGATATCTGTGAAGGACTCTTCCATTTTTTATTTTGGACCATCACATTTTATCAATAGGTCAATACATTTTAATTAATATTTGGTGTGCAGCTCTATACTTGTAATAGAGGTCAAGCTTAAAAATTGTCTGAATGTCTGTCAGATTTTACTGGCGCAATTGCTGATATTTAACTTTCGGTAAAATTGGTTTCCAATGAACAAATGCTAGAAGGGTCCACGTGTTCAGTTACTATGTGTTGTGTAGCTGTATAGTATAGGGTTATTTTACAGTGTTTTGTACAATATGGGAATATATTGTACAAGTATGTTTTGAGGTGGAAACCATATTGAATGAGACGTCGTAGGCGCCGACTCCAATATGGTTTTCACCACAACACGTACAAGTACAATACATTCTCATATTGTACAAAACATTGTAATATGACTTATTCTATACCTCAGTCCGAAAGAAATTTATAGAAAGAGTAAAGAAAAGTCAAGTAAATAACCTGTGAGTTCAAAGCGAAAGAAGTTGCAGTGACAGATATTTGGATTTTCTCAAAGGCATCATCATGCAGAACATTTTGTCGGTTGTTTGTTTTTAGCATTTAACTTTCTACTAAATTTATTTCCTTTTTTGTTAAGATGCCATCTTGAATTTTGAACTGTACAATATAAAAGTTATTGGATCCAATAAACTTCTACGTATTGTACGGTCACATGGAGACATCTGGGATAGCTGATTGTCTATACACACACAGATATAGAATTATATAAGATACAGGTCATTGTATATAGTTGTCTATGTCTGAAATTTTACAGAAGCTATGGCCTCTTTTTCTCTCATTTTTTGGTCGGTTCTACTAAAATACAGTTGGGAGCATCTGTGTCTTAAGGACACAGTTCTAGTTTGTAAAATACATAGGAACAAATTTTAAAATGGCCTGACCAATCAACTGCTAACTCTAAGTTACAAAGTCATGTCTTCTGCTTGATTCCCTTCATCATGACAGCAGGTCTGTACAGGTATCCCACTTGCTTGGCAGTATTGATAAATCTTTGTGGATTTCAAATGAACAGCCATCATTCCAAAACAAATGTTATTGGTTAACTTATTGATTTAGTAATGATAATGGAAGAAGAGCATCAAGTCTGTATCATTACAAAGCTCATGAATCAAACAATTTATGATCTGTACTTCTGCTTCATCTGTATAAATATCTGCTAATAGCAGAAACAATCAACTTGGACTTCTTAATGCCACAATGGCATGCAATTTTACTGCCGCATGTTGCTCAAAAGAATCGTGACCATGACAAATTGTGGTAGTAAAAACTGAGTTTTATTTCAAGATCTATAAAAATAGAGACTTGTTGGCGTCTGTCCGTTAACCTTTTTATTGTAGACGCGATAGCACCTTCATTTTTCATTGAATCTTAACCAGACTTGCACAGCAGTTATATAACGACAAGATCTCAAATGAGTTATTGGCTCAGCTTGATTTGACTACGAATGCCCCCGCCACAGTTTTAAGCAAAACTTTAAAAAATATTTTCTCTGAAAGTTTAAGGCCTAAGCCTTAGATATTTTACATGTAGCATTGCAATGAGGTTCTCTAAAAGATTTGTTGAAGTCGGGTCAAATTTGGGGCTGTCACAGGGGTCACTGTTTTACATAGAGATATATAGGGAAAATGTTGTAGACGTGATAGCACCTTCATTTTTCATTAAATCTTAACCAAACATGCACATATATAACCAAGATCTCGGATGAGTTCTTGAACCAGAGTGTTTCAACCACAAATGACCCCGCAACAGGGCTTAAAGCCCAATTGAAGCAAAAGTTTGAAAAACATTTTCATTGAAAGTTCAATATATATTTTATGTGTAGCAGTGTATGTCTCTTAAAAGATTTGTTGAAGATGAAATTATAAAAAAACATTTCCTCTGAAATGTTTATATGTCCATTTGTGGCCAGTAGAGCGATCTTGTTGTTATGACACTGTTGCATAATATTGGAAAAAAAGTTACAAAATGTTAAGCCCATACAGTACTATTAATTTTATTCTGGGAGAAATCATTTAAGTCACAGGGAGGGAATATATCTATTTTATTACTAGTAATGTTATGCTTGATGGAGTTTTATGACTGCTGGCTAAACAAGTTAATCCAAGCGTTTAAATACAGTTTAGGAGGACATTTATGGTGAGATACAATCTCCATCAGTGACGGTTAAGTGGGCTTACTACCCATCACTACTTGTATGTACTGGTAGGGTACACTATGGCTGTAAAGCACACAGTTAACGTTTTTTGTGACTTAATTAGGTATAGGTCAATTTATTCTCACACTTTTTTTTATGGACGATTCTGAACAGCTTTGGGGTATGAGGTCACTTTTATGGATAACTTTAATCACTTTTATGGATAACTTAAATCACTTATATGGATAACTTTAATCACTTTTATGGATAACTTAAATCACTTATATGGATAACTTAAATCACTTATATGGATAACTTTAATCACTTTTATGGGTAACTTAAATCACTTAGATGGGTAACTTAAATCACTTAGATGGATAACTTTAATCACTTATATTGATAACTTTAATCACGTTAATGGATAACTTAAATCACTTTTATGGATAACTTAAATCACTGTATGGGTTATATTATTCATGCATGTATCAGTGAAATTTAAATGTTACAGATTTTAAGGAATAAATGAACCAAAACAAAATGATTATTTTCTGTTTTCATGGTGTACTGCCTTTGTATTATTCTGGTGTTGTTACATTTTGGCAGCTGCACAAATAAAACAGTTTTACATGTTTTGTTATGAAACCATTTATCCATATACTTTTGTTATCTGTTACCTACATACAGTATCACCTTCCCACTTTTTTATATATCTGTTAGATACATTATATAATCAGGGACATGTCTAACGATCTAAATATACTTGGCAATGTGCATAACTGACAATCTGCTATCTAAATGACAACCTACCTGTGTAGTTGGCTGTCAGTAGACAGTCTGTATACCTAAATGACAGTACACCTGCGTAGTTGACAGTCTGTGAAGCTGACAGTCGGTACATGACTGTCAGTCTGTGTATTTGCAATGACTATATATCCATACACCTGGTTAGCTGAGTTAATAAATTCATGTAACAGAACCTGGAACCAAGTTGCATGTTGTTCTGATTAATGCATGATATAATCTAGAATTTGTACACTTGATACCATACACAGTCTGAAACAGAGTCACAGGATGACTAGCTAGAACTTGAATCCAGATTGCATGTTTATTTGACTTGGGCGGGTAATAGCATCTTAAAATTGAGCTAGATTACATGATAACTTGATTGTTGCATGCAAGCCTTAATTAATGTAAGGTATGAACCCTGATTGATTTTGAACCAGATCATGTTTACGCATGTATGTCTCCTACCTTGAAGGAAACTGAAAACTTTTAATTACAAGACAATGAAATTCATTGGGTAATTAGATAGATTTTGATTTTAAATCTAAAATTGAAGAAAACGATCAATATTTTTTTCTGAAACCAATCTGTCTGCTCTTTGTTGCTATGTAGCTTATAACACTAGTAAACTAATGCTAGAATCGTCACCATTTAACCCCTAATTATACTTAATTAATCTGTAAGATTGTGTTTCAGAGATCTGCATCAAACAGGAACATTTACGTTTTATCTGAATTAATTTGTTAAAAATAAATGTATTAATTTCAATATTTTTCTAAAATGTTCATGAATTCATTATTTTAATTTGTAAATCTGCTTTTAGCCATTTCCAATCCCAACAATGTGGGCACTGTTGTGATATAAGTACACTTCAGCGTGTTAAGAAGGGGGGTCTTTTAATACTAATGTTCTATGCATTATAATATGTCACGTCTGATAGACTTAAACATGGGTACATATTGATACCAACCCATTTACTGTTACTGAAGAATACTTTTATAGGGCTTTGAGAAGCTTTGGAGTGATAACAATAATTCATAGTCACTAAACCAGCAAATGAAATGAACGCTTAAAAGGTTACACGCAGCAATGTTGAAAACGAAATTTGCTGATGTCCACCCATCCAATCAATCCTTCGTCTGTAAACATATAACCATATGAATTAAGATATTAATCAATATTTTATGTATCAGATATTAATGTATCAGGAAAAAACACTTTAAATGTCTTAAAAAATAAAATTACTTTTAAAATAGGTAAAAAAAGTATTTCATTATCATTAATAAATAAAGACTGAATGGTTTGGTTTGTCAGATCCACCGAAACGTGACAAAATCAATATTTATATTGGAGTGGTAAACTTGAAACAAAATCCCCAATCTAAAAATAGACAGCACTTAAATACTGCTTGACAACCTTTGCATCATCATCATGACTCTATCTTGGATGAAATAATTTTTGATTTGCGTAAACCTGTAAATGGATAGAATTGAATTCAAAATGAACCTATTAGGTGACTTTTTGATGATATAAAAACATAACTGGCCATCTCTAAGCTTCCTCTAAATTCAACTTTCTACTATCTCTGGTCAGTGGACAGTTTCCTCCATGTGACTTACAGTGAAACCTGTCTTAAGCAGCCAGTCAAGGGATGAAGCAAAAGTGGTCTTTTAAGACAGGTTGTTACTTAATACAGGTTATTTTGCTCTGAAATCATAGAAATGGGAAATAGCAAATGTGGTTGCTTAAGACAAGTGGCTGCTTAATAGAGGTGACCACTTACACAGGTTTGACTGCATTTAATATGTCACAAAATATGTTGGAATTTTAAGTGGGAAATCTATATTAGTCTAACTTAGGCTAACTTATTTTGCATGTTTAAATATCCTTATGGCAAAATGGGGCCATTGAGTATAACTATATGCATGATCTATTGGAAAAAAAATGTTTTAGTCAAATTTGAAATATGGTGATATATTCCCTTTAAGAACAGCTGAAATTAAAATCCATATTTATAAGTCAAAGTTTCTCCAAAATGATCAAATTTCAATGTTTGAAAGTTTCTGCCTTTTACCGTCTAGTTAGACTGCTGCTAAAACGTATCTATAGACATGAAATAATTGGTCTGCACACAAACATATAGGTTGTATTTAGTGGCAGGCTGTTCAGGATTTTCTTTAATTGTATAAATAAAAAGTTATACAAATATTTGTTATTAACATAACCCTTTACTCCATATAAACGCATTTTCCAGCACCAATCAAAGAAGGCCTTTGAAAACAGTGCAATGCCTTCTTTGATTGGTGCTGGAAAACGCGTATCTATGAAGTAAAGGGTTAATAGGGGGTTATGAAGTGACTTGAGACTCTTAATGAAAAATTCAGTGACAATTTAAATCTAATAAGGGGTTGGAGGACTTGATACTTCAGCATGTATGTGTACAAAGTAGTTGAGAACATGTTTATTTTCTGACTAATATCATTTTGTTAGATCTTATATTGCTCGAATGTTTCATTTGCATGACTTAATTGGTATGATATATGATAAATAACTAACTCTTCTATATATAACAAACAATGTTGATACAGTCTGTGTTGACCATAGCCAGCTTGTACTGGTTCAAAAATATTTACACATCAGATTTACAAGACGAAAACCATTGTAATGTACAGGGTGTGCTGTTTGTATACAATGTATTTGTATAACAGATTTATCTTATAGTAAGGCACAATTTCAATTCTTCTCTTACTAACTTGGTTATTGCAAACATGTCTGTATTTATTAACTTTTGTTTAAAGGCAAGGTTTGGGCTGGTACTTTTGTTTAAAGACAAGGTTTGGGCTGGTACATTTGTTTTAAAAGCTGAATCTCTTTGCTGGGTGTTCCGTTTAATTTGTTTTAAATGTTTTGAACGGTAAAAAGTCATTTCTTGTCTGGTTTGTGGTGAAGATTGTTTGTTATACCGGTAGTTTTATTTCTATTGTAAATTAAGTAAGGGAGATAATCCATTTTGTGTGAGTTACAAAACTTTTTGTAATGCATTATGTCCCTTCATGAGCATTTTTATTCACATATAACAAAATGCACATGTATTTGTTAAAGGTAATAAAATACAATTAACATATATATTTTAGTCGTTCAAATCACCAAAAAATGGAAAGTAAAACCAGTGATAATAATAACTAATGTCATCACCAGCTTTTATAGTATGTCTAAATCCATTGTTATCTATAATGGTTTTAATTTTAGGCTACCCAGCATATATTTTTTTAAAAAAAAATATAAATAACCAGGCTTATCAACCAATGAACATTACTGTTGACCAGATATATGGGGTACTTTTTACAAGTTAATAAGTGATGTCTTAATGACAAACTTCACTGGTTTTACTGCGTGTACTAAGTATACCTCCAACGTTTACATATAACTTTTTCCATTATACCAACCTTTATATAAAAAACATGTGCACTTTAACTTATATCTTTTTGCATTGACTTTTGCTACATTATACCATTAAGACAACTTCTTTAAGACTCGGGTGCATGTCTCTCTCTCTCTGTCTCGTAGGGATAGCCCCCACCACAACAACTACCACAACAACAACTTCTACATCTACAGTTAGTACCACTGGCGGCAGCGGCAGCGGCGGCAATCTTGGAAACCTTACCGCATCTGACGGTAAGTTTTGTATGTTACAAGCAGTTTCAACTTTCCTATCCATTCATGTTCAGTTGTGTTGATTTTAAATACCATTAAAAGAAAGGTTATGTCAAATGCCTTTAATCAATAACTGTTTTATTTAAGTTCAGACAAGCTGAAGGCAGACTTGCCATCATGCCGTACATCACATGCAAAAATAAAAAATTGTGTTGCGAGCTTAAATGCTTCATTTGCAAATACCGGTAGTATGCATAATGTTTTGTGCTATAGTGCGGCTGCCAAACACTTGAAAGTATGTAGAGGAATTTTGATCATGACGAAGATCAATTTCATTCTGCTCGTTCTAAAGTGCTGATTAAAACTTGTGTAAAAATGTGGAAATGTTGTATTAATACGACACAAAATATGTTTTGAACTCAATTTAAAAGTTTATTTCTAGAGTGGTTTGGTTTATAAAGGCTTTCTGATTAATTATGTTTTTTCTGAACATTTATAAAAAACATACCAATCTCTCAAAATTTATTCTTTCTTACATATCACTGAATGGAACTAAACAAAGCCAAGAAGCACCCAAAGGATCCCAAATTGATCCAAGTTTTGTTAGCTTGTTCCCTGGTTATTTCTGTACAATCATGCTTACTGATGTTTGATATTTGTGTTGTTTCCAGATGATAACACGACAACAACGATCGTCGTGGTTGTGGTTGTGATCGCTGTGCTCATCATTATTGCTGTTATAGTTGCTATAATTGTTGTCAAGAAGAGGAAAAATCGCGAGCCGATAGAAGGTAAGTAACTTGATTTTGTATCTTGAAAGAGGCACATATATATTGTATGTTGTTTTATTTGGGACAGTGTGTATATTAACCTGTAAGTGAGAAACGTATGTCAGCAATCCGGCTAGCGCAGTTGGTATAGCATTCGTCTTGCCAGTGAAAGGTCCTGGGTTTGAGTTGCGGACTAGCTACATATTTTTCTCATCCGGTTACATATTACTCCAAGTTAATTAAACAACTTTGTGAATTAAGTTTGTAAATTAGTAAATAAAGTTTGTAAATTAGTAAATTAACGTGTCTGGAGTTATTAGTTACTGATTGTAACTATAGTTATATTGAGGGCAATGGTTGATGCTTGTTTTCAAGGAAATGACGAGTAACCCATTACACGTATGATCCAGATGTAGTTGATATTTAATACGTGATATTCCGTGTTTCACATTCATTGCAGTCTTCTTATATTTTGTTGTTTGTTTATTGATTTTTTAAAAAAATTATAGGATGGATATTCAAAAATGTTTTAAATAAAAATCAAAATAATTCTGTAACATAAAAAAAGATTTATCATGACTTAGAAATGTGACTATTGTCTAATTTTAAGTGCTAATCCTCAGCCATGACATTATTGTGGTTTTGTAATCTTTAGTGTTTTTTTTACATTTCCCTATTTGACATCATTGCCAGAATGAAAAAAATGATGTTCATCACAAATGGACAAAATAGGGATAAAAAGGCTTCTGTAAATCCACAAATAAAAAATAAATGACATACACATTTTATACAAATATGTACATTGATAGCAAGTCTTGATTTGTTTTATCACGGCATAAGTTGTATTCTTTTATATTTAAATTGTAAATGAAATGTTTTCAATTTTGTTTTTTGTAGAACCTCCAGAGAAACCAAGAAAGTAAGTATTCACTATTTATAAAATAAAGCTTTCCAAATGCATAAAATATGAAATCATCATAAGACAAGATATTTTATTTCGTCGAATGGTACTGTAGTTATTGCAGTCTATAAAAAGTAGATCAATTTTTTTGTGCTCCTCAACTAAGAGATTAAAGAGCCGTGCCATATGTGACAATGATGTAGTTGGCCTTGTCAAAAATTTAATTTTAAGTTAAGTAACTTGTTATCATGTGACCTTTGGCTACGCATTGACAGTGCGTTTTCATAGTTACATTTATGATCAAGAGATATAAGCAAAAAATATCTTCAAACTTTATCATTAATTGCTGGATATTTTATATACATTGATTGTTGGATATTTTATATAGAGTAATTGCTGGATATTTTATATACATTGATTGTTGGATATTTTATATAGAGTAATTGCTGGATATTTTATATACATTAATAATTGGATATTTTATATACAGTAATTGCTGGATATCTTATAAACATTAATTGTTGGATATTTTATATACATTAATTGCTGAATAATTTATATACATTAATTGCTGGATATTTTATATACAGTAATTGCTGGATATTTTATATACATTATTTGTTGTATATTTTATATACATTAATTGTTGGATATCTTCTTTTATATACATTCTTTTATATACATTAATTGTTGGATATTTACTATAAATTAATTGCTGGATATTTTATATACATTAATTGTTGTATATTTTATATACATTAATTGTTGGATATTTTATTTTATATACATAAATTGCTGGACATTTAAAATACATTGTTGTATATTTTATATACATTAATTGTTGGATATTTTATATACATTTATTGCTGGATATTTTATATACAGTGATTGCTGGATAGTTTATATACATTAATTGCTGGATATTTTATATACATCAATTGTTGTATATTTTATATACATTAATTGTTGGATATTTTATATACAGTAATTGCTGGATATTTTATTTTTATATACAGTAATTGCTTGATATTTTATATACAGTAATTGTTGAATATTTTCTATACATTAATTGTTGGATATTTTATATACAGTTATTGCTGGATATTTGATAATATTTTATTTTATATACATTATTTGTTGGATATTTTCTATACATTCAATTGTCATAGTACCTGCAGGCAGCATGTTCTTTTAACTTTTATATTAGTAGAAAAGTTTTAAACTTACTATTTCACATCGATTGTGAAACAAGTTCTTTATTTCACATTGATTGTAAGTTCTTACAACTTTGGGGGCTTCCTAGGTAGAACCAGTAGTAACATATGCAAATAAACTTCTTGCTCAAGGACGCTATATCGACATAGCCCTGGCGGAGGATTGAACCAAGGATCCTGCATCCAGTACTCCACCACTTGACCAAGCAATACACCGAGTAGTTTATGGAACAGAGTTTTAATAAATCAAGAAAGAAGGAATGAACTACTTCTTGTTTATTTACAGTAACCCTGTGAAAATAAAGAAATTAGAAAGAAAATATTTATGTAGGATGCTAAAATATGAGTATTTTACAAGTTTTCATTAACAATGAGTAATACAGTGTTTTTCCTGTTCTAAGAGTGACAGGTGTAGAACTTACATAATTCCATTGTAGATAATATAGTGTTTATTATGCTAATACATGGTTTGTATTGTAGTAACCAAGATCTTTCCTTCTATGGAAACAGACCGGATCTCGTGTCAGCCGATCACGGTATGAAGAACAATGTTGGTGCACATAACACAAGCTTTAACAATGTAAGTAAATTTGTAGTTTATAAAGGTAATGTAGGGTTAATGTTTTCTTCCAATTTCTAAAATATATTCCCATCAAAAGCTCATTAAAAATCTCTACTCAAATTGTAAGAGTATATGTAGGAATTTAATGGAAGTCTTTAGCAGATTAAATATTATAGGTTAAGGCAATCACTTTTGTTGATGAAGTAAGACCGTTGAATGTATCTGAGAAGAACCATCAGCCTTCCACAAATCACTGACAAACTGTCCCCTATTAGTTTTTTTTGTAAACAAGCTGGGCTTGAACACACACCCTCAAAAGTAAATAATCTTGAGATGGTCCCTTAAACCATATGGCCTTAAAGTCTCTTACAAACATATGACTTCGAAAACTAAATCAACCACTGGTATTAGCAAGATAGCAAGATTAATTATTCTACTTAAAATAATCAGTCATTCACTGCAACTATTGTTATGTTTCGTACCAAACTTTTATCAAAATATATTCAGGAAATATAACAACTCATGTTTCTACTTAAATATGTGGCAAAATATGAAAAGAAATTGTATGAACAAGAATTTTATGATATCAATAAACACTGTACAATTTCAGTTTTTTTAATCAATTACATTTCATTATTGTCTGTTTTATCCTTTGCAGTCGTTTGACAGTACGTCAGACATCAAGTCGAGGAATGACGATGGTTTGCATTATGTCGATTTACAATTTGACGACAAACCGAGAAGTCGTCGTCCCATTCAGTTACTGGATAATGGCAATGGCAGCAATACGTCGTACTCGGACATCACCATGCCAAGAGTTTAGTAACGCTGTGTTACACATGTAGACATAATCCAGTTGTAGCCTTACCCTTAATAATGCCTCCATGCCGAGAGTTCAGTAACGCTGTGTTACACATGTACACATAATCCAGTTGTAGCCGTACCCTTCATAATGCCTTCATCACTTTCTGTCCAATGTGTAATGCTGACGTTAACTTGTGCGAGTAATTTAGAAGTTGGGGAAAACGGAAAAGAAATTCTGCGTGTGTCATGGTTTGTAAAAGTTGTCTATAAACATTAAATGTAAATGTTAAACATGTGGAATGTGATATGGTGTTGTAAATTTACAACTGTGATTACAGACAAGTTAACATGTTACATAATACAATTTGTCTAAAACATTTAAATGAGAGATGGATGTGTTAATAAAACACATTGTGTGTTTCATGGGTAATATATATATATATGTTATAGGACAGTGTTAGTCGAGTACAAGCAATCGGGTGTAATTATTCCATGAGGTCATCTTGTGAACTTGATGTGAAAGTTAAGACAGTTCACAATGTACAAGATATAGAAGGCTTCAGTTGGCAGTGATGTCTGCTTGCTGTCAAGTTGTAAAAGTTCAAATGAAACTGTTGAACTGGGTTTATGCTGTTTGTGCAGGAGACTTAATAGAAAGAGGTCAAGAAGTAGAGTTCACCAGAAACATTCAAAGAAATGACTATGGGTTATATGCATTATATGTGATGTACATTTCTATTTCCAAAAATTTTATTTTATGCAAATGTTTGTTATAATATAAACACATGACAAAACTTAAGACATCAAGAAAAAATTGAACTTTATTAAGTTGTCAGTTATGACCCCCACAGAAAGTATCCCTGTATTAGGAATGAGCTAATTTATTTCTGGGATAGCTATAAGCAATGGGTCGAAAATTGATCACTGCACCAGTGGCCATTTTCAGTAACGTTCATAAGTCTACAAATTTCTCAGGTGTATGAATTGAAGTTGTAAAAAAAGTCATAGAATTTACTATCATTGCATTGACATCATCAGAACTTTTGTGAAATACTAAATCAATTGAAGGTTTAGCACATCACTGATCTATCTACATATAAACACATAAGGAAATAGAGGAGTGTTGTGCTGAACCATCAATTATTGTAGGTGTTTGACTTGTTCATACAATAATAATCTTAAACTTACAAAGGCTAGTGAAAGAGGCACCAGGTCACAGAAGTTAAAGATCTAGAAATACCGTAACTTGTAAATTGTAACATTTTTCCACCATTTTCATTTCATATTCAGTTTTGATAATGGCATCTAACTACAGCTGTATAACATATACACATATCAGTCATCTCATCATGCATTAGTCTCGCATTAGGCTTGCATTAGTTGCAGTTAATTTATGTACAGAACAAGTAGTATACGGCAGAGAGTTCATGTTTATTGTTGTATGGTCCAAGTCACAAAAGATTTAAATTAGCAATCTATCTACCAATCCAGGGGTCATGAGTTCCAATCCCCGTCCGGCAACAGTTTCTATGATGATTGATATACAACATTGTGTCTCATTATTATCTGTCTCCTATTGCTGATTCAAGTGGGAAAGTTATCAGTCACATTTAGAAAGGGTTGTGCTCAAGTACTGGTTAACCTTACATGATCCCAGGAAACGGTGGCTAGTGTAAATGATTGTCTGTCAGGCCCTCGATGGCATAAAAATGATGCTAAATATTAAATAGATCTGCTCAGAAATGAATAATTTAATATATAACCAAGACGCCAAGCACAGAATGGCCATTGTATCTATATATCTCATATGACAGTCAAATACAAAATTCATGTCAAGAAAAGTTTCTGTTTTCATGTGACATTTCTTGTACTGATTAATTTGCATTTACTTTTATGTAAACTTCATCATTATCATGTCATGTTATCTACGCATATCTTTTTGCTGAAATTCTGTCGTTACAAATTGACAATATTCTGAAATATGGTGCAGTATGGACATGTAGCCATATACTGCCAACTTGGTGGTATGGTATGTAATCAAAATGTTTTACAAATTGTGTTTTAGTTTGTTTAACTATTCCGAAATTTAACAGAAAATAAAGATATATATATATATATAAAGCTTAGATTATATGGGGATTTTTTTCTTCTTTTGATTTCAGTGTATTCAGTTATCTTATATAAAGCCCTAAATTGTGTGCCTGTGTTTATTATCAATATGCACATGACTCATATGGTTGGCTTTTGGCAGCTTGACACATCTCTTAAAAATGGTTGAGAAGGACTTTTAGGTTTTAATTTAGAATATATTTAATTATGGTTTTAATTTTGAAATTTAACATACAACTCCAGCGAATTTCACAAACTATATCTGTGAATTTCACATGTAATTCCTGTGAATTTAGCATACACTTCCCTTGAATTTCACATTATTCCTGTGAATTTCAAAACCATTCCTGTGAATTTAACAGACACATTTCCTCTTAATTTCCCATATAATTCCTATGAATTTCGCATACCATTCCTGTGAATTTAACAGACACATTTCCTATTAATTTCACATATAATTCTTTTGAATTTAACATACCATTCATGTACATTTCACATATCTTTCCTGTGAATTTTTACATACCATTCCTGTATATTTTACATACCATTTCTGTAAAATTCACATACCATTCCTGTAAATTTCACATACCATTCCTGTGAATTTAACATAAACATTCCTGTTAATTTATGTAATTCAACCGAGTTACTTCATAGAAATCACATGTTTAACGGGTTGTCATTTTGTCTTGAGAATAGAAATGCCAATTTTTGGTTAATACCACTTTGGAATTCAACATATCTCTGAGAAATGCTGGACTATTCCTCATTTTGTATATGGCAAATTATGCTGGTTAATTTGAAATTTAACATGTCTTTAAAAAATTTTGATTGGTTGTCATTTTTTCTAATATATGGGAAATCATGGTTGCCATGTTGAAAATTAAAACTTTTTTCTTTAATAGATTTATTGGACTTGGACATTTTTCTGTAGAAAGGGAAGATTATTGTGGTATCTTAATATGGAAGTTGATCATATCTTGTGTTGAGAATAGGTGACCATGAAAATCATTTGTAAATGTTATTTTATAACCTGACATATCTTGTATCTTTTACCATTTCTTTGAAATAAATCATGTTACGGTTATAATGGAAGGATTCAAGGGATTTCATTTGTACGTGGCCAAAGTTTGTGGTTGTGATTAATTCATATTTTGTAAAGATTTATATTTTTGAGAGGTAATTAAGTTGACATGCTCCTGTTATAATTATTGTATAAAATCACAAGGGTTAAGTAAATTTTCATTAAATCATTGTTTTTCTTAGATTAAGAAGTGGAAGTGTACACTCCATTGTTTTACCTTTTTTTACCTTTGATTTCTCGGGTTGTATTATGTTGTGTTCTGACATATCAGGGAATGGGACCAAAAAAATTCAATTCATATCAACCTATCTGATGAATATGTTATTTTATTTCACAATATTCATCACAAACATCACAGACTATTTGTGATATAATTCACATTTGTCTATTTGATTAACGGACATTTATTTTATCAGCTTTAAACGTTATAACTCTTATTATTGCTTCAATAATAGTTGTTTATAATTCACAACAACTCAAATCAGTATATCGTATAAAGACAAGTTTATTTTGTGTAGTTTCATTTTTTCGTTATGTAGCAATAAATCAAAGTAGCAGGTGCTTCCAATTAGATTTTCTGTTGACAAGACATGATCATTTCAACGTCACCCCCTCAATAACTATTTATTAGTGGCTTGTCATTTAGTGAATACATCATATTTTGGGTATAACTTTAAGTGGTTTGACTTTCATGAATAATGTGAACATAGAGTCATGAATCAATCTCCATTTAGCTATAATATAAGATTTCACAAAGCAAAAATACATCAAAATAGGCAGAAAATGCAGGAAACAAGCTGCATCTCTTCAGATCAAATGATGTAGAAAACAGAATGTTTCACATACTTACTGTAGAATTCGTTCATTGTGTAGATATATGCCAGTAGTACAATCATTTTACAACTTTTCATGAATTGTCTTACTTATCCAATTTAAATTTGTATTCCATTTTTGACCATTCATTTGATCAGATTAACATTCCTTCCATTAATATCAAAATTATATTTAAGTCTGAGGTTTTTACATTGGTAGATAGTTTATTAATGCATAATGCCATTCATACATTTATTATAGAAATCTGTATATTTTATACTACCACATCCGACACTGATTCATTTTTACAATACATGCACCGCATGGTGAACTACACCAGCGTGTAGATGGTCTCCATGCAGTAATTGTTTTATGGATAATGAGTAAATTTCTTTTAACTTTGTATTAATGATTAATTTGTCATACTTTGTTAACAAGCTAGAGAGAAAGGTGCAATGACGTGACATGTCAGTTTGTGTGTATATATATGTATGTATGTGTATCTATCTATGTCAGTTTGTGTGTGTATGTATGTTTGTGTATCTGTCTGTCATTTCGTGTGTATATGTATGTATGTGTCTCTGTCTTTGTCAGTTTGTGTGTATATGTATATATGTGTATCTTTCTGTACATGTCGAACACGTCTCGATGGTCCAGTGTAACACTGCTCTATTTCCTTATTTGTAGATAGAACAGTATTGTGATGATCTGTCGATCTGTAGTGTCCAGTCATCCGTACATGTCCAACACTATTGGATTAATCATAATAAAGTTTATATTTTTATTGTTCTTTTTATTTTGATTATAACAAACTAGTGTATTGAAATCATTTTGTCCTTCCGATTTTACGATTCTATAAATACTTCAGAAGTTTAAAAATAGCATTTTTTCTTTAAAATTTCTACTTTTATTTTTTCTATTGAGTAAAAGATAATCCAAGCATGGTTTGAAACAAAAAGTTACATAAGCAGTTTAAAATGTATGCGCTGGATGAGCCCTGTTGCTGTCTTACATATGTACATTTTGTAAAATAACAAGACAACATGTAAATTGTATCATTGTAAATGTTGTGTATTATAAATATATATTTACATACTGTCGGAAATTGATCATGTTCCATTGTACGGTGAAATAGCTTATGTCAGCTCAAAACCTTTAATGACATGGTGATTTTTGTACTGAACTGTTTCTCACCACTTTAATGCATTTGTAAAGATTGTTCAGTTATGCACACTTTGAATAAACACATTGTGTAATTTGCTAATGACACAATGTTATTTACATATGCATAAGAAATGGAGAAAAACACGAGATATTACTTATATTGATATTAAAAAAAAAAAGTGATGTGAGGTGATGTGTCTTATCCACTATTGTCTAAACAGTATACACAAGTATTTGCCAAATATCTGCATAATTTCAGTTAGACCGTTGGTGATTCAACATAAAACCAGCTTGGAACAGTTCTAACTATGTTCAAAAATTACAGAAATGTGTGGTTGTATAGTGCTCTGGTTAGTGCAGCTACATCTGGGATCTTCCATCACTGGTAGCACTGACCGTTAAAAAGAGAATCGGTTGAGAATCCAAATATTGTTTTAATTAACTCTTGTTTTAACTCTCATGAGTACAGCTGGGTTAGCGCAGTAGGTAGCAAGTCTTGACTATTAATGCAGGGGTCGTGAGTTTGAATCCCCACTTGTCCACATTCTCTGTGACCATTGATATACAACATTACGTCTCATTGCCATTTATCTCTCACTGCTGATTCTCATTTGAAAGTTATCAGTTACTTGTGGAGATGACGTGCTCAAGTACTGGTTAACCTCCCAGGGTCCCAGGAAGGTTATCAGTTACTTGTGGAGATGGCGTGATCAAGTACTGGTTAACCTCCCAGGGTCCCAGGAAAGTTATCAGTTACTTGTGGAGATGGCGTGCTCAAGTACTGGTTAACCTCCCAGGGTCCCAGGAAAGTTATCAGTTACTTGTGGAGATGGCGTGCTCAAGTACTGGTTAACCTCCCAGGGTCCCAGGAAAGTTATCAGTTACTTGCGGAGATGACATGCTCAAGTACTGGATAACCTCCCAGGGTCCCAGGAAGGAGTAGTTAGGTTAGTTAGCCCTCAATGGCATAAACATGGCACTAAATATTCATATAATTAACACTCATAATTTAGATAATGGAAATTAAAGATTAACTGGGATATTAGAGTATTTGTTCATTTATTAAGGAATTATTACATCTGCAAATTGTGGGAAAAGAACAATTGTCAACTACCCTAGTTATATGAACAGTGCAGTTATTGTAAATTACTCTAGTTATATGAACAGTGCAGTTATTGTCAACTACCCTGGTTATATGAACAGTGCAGTTATTGTAAACTACTCTAGTTATATGAACAGTGCAGTTATTGTCAACTACTCTAGTTATATGAACAATTCAGTTATTGTCAACTACTCTAGTTATATGAACAGTGCAGTTATTGTCAACTACCCTGGTTATATGAACAGTGCAGTTATTGTCAACTACCCTGGTTATATGAACAGTGCAGTTATTGTCAACTACCCTGGTTATATGATTAGTGCAGTTATTGTCAACTACTCTAGTTATATGAACAGTGCAGTTATTGTCAACTACCCAAATTACGTCATTGATATACATGTAGTTACTGTTGAATACAGAATTATGTCATTGGCACATTTATTGTCCAATACTGCAATACCCAAAATGTTGTCATAGGTTCAGATATAATTGTCAAATATCCAATTTATTTGAACAGTAAAATATTGAAATAAAAAAAGTTTGTGCGAAATACTGCGATATTCTGTTAAATGCTACAATTAGGTGAAAAGAAGAATTGTCATTTATCAAAATTGTTTAGAAGAAAAAAAATATAACAAAATTATGTGAATGTAACTATTTTTGAGAATTGTTTTTTCTGTGACACAAATTATTTGGTCTCAATGTTTTATTCATTTACTTGTTAATTCTAAAAATGATGACAGTATTTTCTACTTGGTGATTAATTGATGCATTTATTTTAATTGACTGATATTGAATGAAGACATTCTCTTTTATGATGAAATTGGATTTTTTTTAAAAGTGGACAGTGTCGTAGTTTTAGAACAAATTGAACAGTAGAATTTTATGTCTTCATTATTATTTAGTTAATTGTTATTTTTCTTTTATCAGAAAGCACTAAATGATTCTCACTTTTATATATAAAACATAGATAAATCTTACTGATCAATTTATTTTTGTAATCAATTTTGTGTAGCAACCAAATTATGGAAATATTAAACAAAATAACTTGTTGATTAGTTAATTAATCAATTGTATTAATTTTCTTTCTGTACATTTATGTGTCAAATGTGCTCATTGCTGACCATGCCTTTGTATATAGCATCATCATATTAATTGTGATCATCAAAATGCTAGACATATTAAACTATTTTATTACAGAATTACTTGATTACAGAATTTGTCTTTTATATTTTCCATATATTACCTCTCTCGCCAATTTGTCTAGTAACCATAGCAATGGTCTAGTGGTTAAGCATCCACCTTTCATGCCGAAGTTTGTGGATGAGGTCCCATTGGGTCATTGAAAAATGGTACTAGAAGCATTCTCGTTAAGTGCTAAGCATTTATTCTTAGTTCTAGGTCTGATCAGCCTGGTGTCAGTATAATTAAAGTTTGAGGGGTTATATTTGAGTCACCCTGTGGTCGGTCTTTCGGTCTGTCGGTCTGTCGGTCGGTCTGTCCGTTGCAATTTTCCTTGTCCGGAGCATCACTTGAAAAGTACTGGATGGAATTTCATCAAACGTCATACAATGGTAGAATATAATGAGAGGAAGTGCAGTGTACAAGAAACATAACTCTATTCTTGCTAATTACAGAGTTATTGCCCTTTGATATTTTTTTTTGTCCGGAGCATAACTTGAAAAGTACCGGATGAAATTTCATCAAGCTTCATACAATGGTAGAATATAATGAGAGGAAGTGCAGTGTACAAGAAACATAACTCTATTCTTGCTAATTACAGTGTTATTGCCCTTTGATATATTTCCCTTGTCCGGAGCATTACTTTTAAAGTACTGGATGGAATTTCATCAAACTTCATACAATGGTAGAATATAATGACAGGAAGTGCAGTGTACAGGAAACATAACTCTATTCTTGCTAATTACAGAGTTATTGCCCTTTGATATATTTCCCTTGTCCGGAGCATTACTTTTAAAGTACTGGATGGAATTTCATCAAACTTCATACAATGGTAGAATATAATGACAGGAAGTGCAGTGTACAGGAAACATAACTCTATTCTTGCTAATTACAGCGTCATTGCCCTTTGATATATTTCCCTTGTCTGGAGCATAACTTTAAAACTATTGGATATAATTTAATAAAACTTCATACAATGGTAAACCATTTTCTGTCATGGCGGCGTTCGGGGGTATTCATCACCTTCAGTGATAGCTCTAGTTTGATTTTGTGTCTGCGGCATGATACTGTAGTGTGGCAGGGCTCAGAAAACTGTCTTGAGCAGATTACTGCGATATGAAAAATTGATGAAAGCAATGATAAACATCATACAACATGGAACAACCATTTTGTGTAAAGTGCTGTTTCAAAACCCTGCTATCACCACTTTTTGCCAGTTTATCACCACTTTTTGCCAGTTTATTATATTTTGATGATGGTTTTATTCTGATTCGTTTTGAAGTCTTCTTCTGTCATTAAAACTGGATGCCAAAATATTATATAACGCCACCCTCGTCCCGACCTGATTGGATTTAATAGAATATTAAAATTTTGTAATTTTACCTGAGTGTAGAATATTTTTTCTTGTGTGCCGGATATATGCTGTTTTATGGGTGTGCCGGGTATATGCTGTTTTATGGGTATTCCTGATATATGTTGTTTTATGGGTGTGCCGAATATATGCTGTTTTATGGGTGTGCCGGATATATGCTGTTTTATGGGTGTTAGATTATAAGAATCTTGCATGGGTTTGAGGTTCGGATAGAATATAGCTATGGTTGGCTGGTAGGTGACACAGTTGGGCCACATGAATAAAAAAGGATAAAGATATGATGTTCAAGTTACTGATTGTAATGTTTACAACTGATGACAAACCTGTTTACTATCAGGCGCATAACTTGGCCCCAGTTTGTAAGAGAAAGAAATTCTTGGATGCTAAATTACTGAATTCTTTTATTATGATTTTTCCACATATTGTGCCAATCAATGGCAGAATGCTAAATACAGTAGAACTTCAATGGTATTGTGCCAATCCATGGCAGAATGCATGGCAGAATGCTCAATACAGTAGAACTTCAATGGTATTGTGCCAATCCATGGCAGAATGCTAAATACAGTAGAACTTCAATGGTATTGTGCCAATCCATGGCAGAATGCTAAATACAGTAGAACTTCAATGGTATTGTGCCAATCCATGGCAGAATGCTTAATACAGTAGAACTTCAATGGTATTGTGCCAATCCATGGCAGAATGCTAAATACAGTAGAACTTCAATGGTATTGTGCCAATCAATGGCATAATGCTAAATACAGTAGAACTTCAATGGTATTGTGCCAATCCATGACAGAATGCTTAATACAGTAGAACTTAAATGGTATTGTGCCAATCCATGGCAGAATGCTAAATACAGTAGAACTTCAATGGTATTGTGTCAATCCATGGCAGAATGCTTAATACAGTAGAACTTAAATGGTATTGTGCCAATCCATGGCAGAATGCTAAATACAGTAGAACTTAAATGGTATTGCGCCAATCCATGGCAGAATGCTTAATACAGTAGAACTTCAATTGTATTGTGCCAATCCATGGCAGAATGCAAAATACAGTAGAACTTCAATGTTATTGCGCCAATCCATGGCAGAATGCATGGCAGAATGCTAAATACAGTAGAACTTCAACGGTATTGTGCCAATCCATGGCAGAATGCTTAATACAGTAGAACTTCAATGGTATTGTGCCAATCCATGGCAGAATGCTTAATACAGTAGAACATCAATGGTATTGCGCCAATCCATGGCAGAATGCTTAATACAGTAGAACTTCAATTGTATTGTGCCAATCCATGGCAGAATGCAAAATACAGTAGAACTTCAATTGTATTGCGCCAATCCATGGCAGAATGCTAAATACAGTAGAACTTCAATGGTATTGCGCCAATCCATGGCAGAATGCTTAATACAGTAGAACTTCAATTGTATTGTGCCAATCCATGGCAGAATGCAAAATACAGTAGAACTTCAATAGTATTGCGCCAATCCATGGCAGAATGCTAAATACAGTAGAACTTCAATGGTATTGTGCCAATCAATGGCAGAATGCTTAATACAGTAGAACATCAATGGTATTGTGCCAATCCATGGCAGAATGCTTAATACAGTAGAACTTAAATGGTATTGTGCCAATCCATGGCAGAATGCTAAATACAGTAGAACTTCAATGGTATTGTGCCAATCCATGGCAGAATGCTTAATACAGTAGAACTTCAATGGTATTGCGCCAATCCATGGCAGAATGATAAATACAGTAGAACTTCAATGGTATTGTGCCAATCCATGGCAGAATGCTAAATACAGTAGAACTTCAATGGTATTGCGCCAATCCATGGCAGAATGCTTAATACAGTAGAACTTCAATTGTATTGTGCCAATCCATGGCAGAATGCAAAATACAGTAGAACTTCAATGGTATTGCGCCAATCCATGGCAGAATGCATGGCAGAATGCTAAATACAGTAGAACTTCAACGGTATTGTGCCAATCCATGGCAGAATGCTTAATACAGTAGAACATCAATGGTATTGCACAAATCCATGACAGAATGCTAAATACAGTAGAACTTCAATTGTATTGTGCCAATCCATGGCAGAATGCAAAATACAGTAGAACTTCAATGGTATTGCGCCAATCCATGGCAGAATGCTAAATACAGTAGAACTTCAATGGTATTGTTCCAATCCATGGCAGAATGCTTAATACAGTAGAACATCAATGGTATTGCACAAATCCATGACAGAATGCTAAATACAGTAGAACTTCAATTGTATTGTGCCAATCCATGGCAGAATGCAAAATACAGTAGAACTTCAATGGTATTGCGCCAATCCATGGCAGAATGCTAAATACAGTAGAACTTCAATGGTATTGCGCCAATCCATGGCAGAATGCTTAATACAGTAGAACTTCAATGGTATTGTGCCAATCCATGGCAGAATGCTAAATACAGTAGAACTTCAATGGTATTGCGCCAATCCATGGCAGAATGCTTAATACAGTAGAACTTCAATTGTATTGTGCTAATCCATGGCAGAATGCAAAATACAGTAGAACTTCAATGGTATTGCGCCAATCCATGGCAGAATGCTTAATACAGTAGAACTTCAATGGTATTGTGCCAATCCATGGCAGAATGCTTAATACAGTAGAACTTAAATGGTATTGTGCCAATCCATGGCAGAATGCTAAATACAGTAGAACTTCAATGGTATTGTGCCAATCAATGGCAGAATGCTAAATACAGTAGAACTTCAATGGTATTGTGCCAATCAATGGCAGAATGCTTAATACAGTAGAACATCAATGGTATTGTGCCAATCCATGGCAGAATGCTAAATACAGTAGAACTTAAATGGTATTGTGCCAATCCATGGTAGAATGCTAATACAGTAGAACTTCAATGGTATTGTGCCAATCCATGGCAGAATGTTAAATACAGTAGAACTTCAATGGTATTGTGCCAATCCATGGCAGATTGCTTAATACAGTAGAACTTCAATGGTATTGTGCCAATCAATGGCAGAATGCTAAATACAGTAGAACTTCAATGGTATTGTGCCAATCAATGACAGAATGCTAAATACAGTAGAACTTCAATGGTATTGTGCCAATCCATGGCAGAATGCTTAATACAGTAGAACTTAAATGGTATTGTGCCAATCCATGGCAGAATGCTAATACAGTAGAACTTCAATGGTATTGTGCCAATCCATGGCAGAATGCTTAATACAGTAGAACTTCAATGGTATTGTGCCAATCCATGGCAGAATGCTTAATACAGTAGAACTTCAATGGTATTGTGCCAATCAATGGCAGAATGCTAAATACAGTAGAACTTCAATGGTATTGTGCCAATCCATGGCAGATTGCTTAATACAGTAGAACTTCAATGGTATTGTGCCAATCAATGGCAGAATGCTAAATACAGTAGAACTTCAATGGTATTGTGCCAATCAATGGCAGAATGCTAAATACAGTAGAACTTCAATGGTATTGTGCCAATCCATGGCAGAATGCTTAATACAGTAGAACTTAAATGGTATTGTGCCAATCCATGGCAGAATGCTTAATACAGTAGAACTTAAATGGTATTGTGCCAATCAATGGCAGAATGATTAATACAGTAGAACTTCAATGGTATTGTGCCAATCAATGGCAGAATGCTTAATACAGTAGAACTTAAATGGTATTTTGCCAATCCATGGCAGAATGCTAAATACAGTAGAACTTCAATGGTATTATGCCAATCAATGGCGGAATGCATGGCAGAATGCTAAATACAGTAGAACTTCAATGGTATTGTGCCAATCAATGGCAGAATGCTTAATACAGTAGAACTTAAATGGTATTGTGCCAATCCATGGCAGAATGCTAAATACAGTAGAACTTCAATGGTATTGTGCCAATCCATGGCAGAATGCTTAATACAGTAGAACTTCAATGGTATTGTGCCAATCCATGGCAGAATGCTAAATACAGTAGAACTTCAATGGTATTGTGCCAATCCATGGTAGAATGCATGACAGAATGCTAAATACAGTAGAACTTCAATGGTATTGTGCCAATCAATGGCAGAATGCTAAATACAGTAGAACTTCAATGGTATTGTGCCAATCCATGGCAGAATGCTTAATACAGTAGAACTTAAATGGTATTGTGCCAATCCATGGCAGAATGCTTAATACAGTAGAACTTAAATGGTATTGTGCCAATCAATGGCAGAATGATTAATACAGTAGAACTTCAATGGTATTGTGCCAATCAATGGCAGAATGCTTAATACAGTAGAACTTAAATGGTATTGTGCCAATCCATGGCAGAATGCTAAATACAGTAGAACTTCAATGGTATTATGCCAACCAATGGCGGAATGCATGGCAGAATGCTAAATACAGTAGAACTTCAATGGTATTGTGCCAATCAATGGCAGAATGCTTAATACAGTAGAACTTAAATGGTATTGTGCCAATCCATGGCAGAATGCTAAATACAGTAGAACTTCAATGGTATTGTGCCAATCCATGGCAGAATGCTTAATACAGTAGAACTTCAATGGTATTTTGCCAATCCATGGCAGAATGCTAAATACAGTAGAACTTCAATGGTATTGTGCCAATCCATGGTAGAATGCATGGCAGAATGCTAAATACAATAGAACTTCAATGGTATTGTGCCAATCAATGGCAGAATGCTAAATACAGAAGAACTTCAATGGTATTGTGCCAATCCATGGCAGAATGCTTAATACAGTAGAACTTAAATGGTATTGTGCCAATCCATGGCAGAATGCTAAATACAGTAGAACTTCAATGGTATTGTGCCAATCCATGGTAGAATGCTAATACAGTAGAACTTCAATGGTATTGTGCCAATCCATGGCAGAATGCTAAATACAGTAGAACTTCAATGGTATTGTGCCAATCCATGGCAGAATGCTTAATACAGTAGAACTTCAATGGTATTGTGCCAATCCATGGCAGAATGCTTAATACAGTAGAACATCAATGGTATTGTGCCAATCCATGGCACAATGCTTAATACAGTAGAACTTCAATGGTATTGTGCCAATCCATGGCAGAATGATTAATACAGTAGAACTTCAATGGTATTGTGCCAATCCATGGCAGAATGCTTAATACAGTTGAACATCAATGGTATTGTTCCAATCCATGGCAGAATGCTTAATACAGTAGAACTTCAATGGTATTGTGCCAATCAATGGCAGAATGCTAATACAGTAGAACTTCAATTGTATTGTGCCAATCCATGGCAGAATGCATGGCAGAATGCTAAATACAGTAGAACTTCAATGGTATTGTGCCAATCAATGGCAGAATGCTAAATACAGTAGAACTTCAATGGTATTGTGCCAATCAATGGCAGAATGCTAATACAGTAGAACTTCAATTGTATTGTGCCAATCCATGGCAGAATGCATGGCAGAATGCTAAATACAGTAGAACTTCAATGGTATTGTGCCAATCCATGAGAGAATGCTAAATACAGTAGAACTTAAATGGTATTGTGCCAGTCAATGGCAGAATGCTAAATACAGTAGAACTACAATGGTATTGTGCCAATCCATGGCAGAATGCTAAATATAGTAGAACTTCAATGGTATTGTGCCAATCCATGGCAGAATGCTAAATACAGTAGAACTTCAATTGTATTTTGCCAATCCATGGCAGAATGCATGGCAGAATGCTAAATACAGTAGAACTTCAATGGTATTGTGCCAATCCATGAGAGAATGCTAAATACAGTAGAACTTAAATGGTATTGTGCCAATCAATGGCAGAATGCTAATACAGTAGAACTTCAATTGTATTGTGCCATTCCATGGCAGAATGCTTAATACAGTAGAACTTCAATGGTATTGTGCCAATCCATGGCAGAATGATTAATACAGTAGAACTTCAATGGTATTGTGCCAATCCATGGAAGAATGCTAAATACAGTAGAACTTCAATGGTATTGTGCCAATCAATGACAGAATGCTTAATACAGTAGAACATCAATAGTATTGTGCCAATCCATGGCAGAATGCTAAATACAGTAGAACTTAAACGGTCTTGTGACAATCAATGGCAGAATGCTTAATACAGTAGAACTTCAATGGTATTGTGCCAATCCATGGCAGAATGCTTAATACAGTAGAACTTCAATGGTATTGTGCCAATCCATGGCAGAATGCTAAATACAGTAGAACTTCAATGGTATTGTGCCAATCCATGGCAGAATGATTAATACAGTAAAACTTCAATGGTATTGTGCCAATCCATGGCAGAATGCTTAATACAGTAGAACTTAAATGGTATTGTGCCAATCCATGGCAGAATGCTAAATACAGTAGAACTTCAATGGTATTGTGCCAATCCATGGCAGAATGCTAAATACAGTAGAACTTCAATGGTATTGTGCCAATCAATGGCAGAATGCTTAATACAGTAGAACTTCAATGGTATTGTGCCAATCCATGGCAGAATGCTAAATACAGTAGAACTTCAATGGTATTGTGCCAATCAATGGCAGAATGCTAAATACAGTAGAACTTCAATGGTATTGTGCCAATCCATGGCAGAATGCTAAATACAGTAGAACTTCAATGGTATTGTGCCAATCCATGGCAGAATGCTTAATACAGTAGAACTTCAATGGTATTGTGCCAAACAATGGCAGAATGCTAAATACAGTAGAACTTCAATGGTATTGTGCCAATCCATGGCAGAATGCTAAATACAGTAGAACTTCAATGGTATTGTGCCAATCCATGGCAGAATGCTAAATACAGTAGAACTTCAATGGTATTGTGCCAATCCATGGCAGAATGCTAAATACAGTAGAACTTCAATGGTATTGTGCCAATCCATGGCAGAATGCTTAATACAGTAGAACTTCAATGGTATTGTGCCAATCCATGGCAAAATGCTAAATATAGTAGAACTTCAATGGTATTGTGCCAATCAATGGCAGAATGCTAAATACAGTAGAATTTCAATGGTATTGTGCCAATCCATGGCAGAATGCTAAATACAGTAGAACTTCAATGGTATTGTGCCAATCCATGGCAGAATGCTAAATACAGTAGAACTTCAATGGTATTGTGCCAATCCATGGCAGAATGCTTAATACAGTAGAACTTCAATGGTATTGTGCCAATCAATGGCAGAATGCTAAATACAGTAGAACTTCAATGGTATTGTGCCAATCCATGGCAGAATGCTAAATACAGTAGAACTTCAATGGTATTGTGCCAATCCATGGCAGAATGCTTAATACAGTAGAACTTCAATGGTATTGTGCCAATCCATGGCAGAATGCTTAATACAGTAGAACTTCAATGGTATTGTGCCAATCCATGGCAGAATGCTTAATACAGTAGAACTTCAATGGTATTGTGCCAATCCATGGCAGAATGCTTAATACAGTAGAACTTCAACCGTATTGTGCCAATCCATGGCAGAATGCTAAATACAGTAGAACTTCAACGGTATTGTGCCAATCCATGGCAGAATGCTAAATACAGTAGAACTTCAATGGTATTGTGCCAATCAATGGCAGAATGCTTGATACAGTAGAACTTCAATGTTATTGTGCCAATCCATGGGCGAATGCTAAATACAGTAGAACTTCAATGGTATTGTGCCAATCAATGACAGAATGCTAAATACAGTAGAACTTCAATGGTATTGTGCCAATCCATGGCAGAATGCATGGCAGAATGCTAAATAAAGTAGAACTTCAATGGTATTGTGCCAATCCATGGCAGAATGCTAAATACAGTAGAACTTCAATGGTATTGTGCCATTCCATGGCAGAATGCTAAATACAGTAGAACTTCAATGGTATTGTGCCAATCAATGGCAGAATGCTAAATACAGTAGAACTTCAATGGTATTGTCCCAATCCATGGCAGAATGCTTAATACAGTAGAACTTCAATTGTATTGTGCCAATCCATGGCAGAATGCTTAATACAGTAGAACTTCAACGGTATTGTGCCAATCCATGGCAGAATGCTAAATACAGTAGAACTTCAATTGTATTGTCCCAATCCATGGCAGAATGCTTAATACAGTAGAACTTCAATTGTATTGTGCCAATCAATGGCAGAATGCTAAATACAGTAGAACTTCAATGGTATTGTGCCAATCCATGGCAGAATGCTAAATACAGCAGAACTTCAATGGTATTGTGCCAGTCAATGGCATAATGCTAAATACAGTAGAACTTCAATGGTATTGTGCCAATCCATGGCAGAATGCATGGCAGAACGCTAAATACAGTAGAACTTCAATGGTATTGTGCCAATCCATGGCAGAATGCATGGCAGAACGCTAATTACAGTAGAACTTCAATGGTATTGTGCCAATCCATGGCAGAATGCTTAATACAGTAGAACTTCAACGGTATTGTGCCAATCCATGGCAGAATGCTTAATACAGTAGAACTTTAATGGTATTGTGCCAATCCATGGCAGAATGCTAAATACAGTAGAACTTCAATGGTATTGTGCAAATCCATGGAAGAATGCTAAATACAGTAGAATTTCAATGGTATTGTGCCAATCCATGGCAGAATGCTAAATACAGTAGAACTTCAATGGTATTGTGCCAACCCATGGCAGAATGCTTAATACAGTAGAACTTCAATGGTATTGTGCCAATCTATGGCAGAATGCTAAATACAGTAGAACTTTAATGGTATTGTGCCAATCCATGGCAGAATGCTTAATACAGTAGAACTTCAATGGTATTGTGCCAATCCATGGCAGAATGCTTAATACAGTAGAACTTCAATGGTATTGTGCCAATCCATGGCAGAATGCTAAATACAGTAGAACTTCAATGGTATTGTGCCAATCCATGGCAGAATGCTAAATACAGTAGAACTTCAATGGTATTGTGCCAATCCATGGCAGAATGTTAAATACAGTAGAACTTCAATGGTATTGTGCCAATCCATGGCAGAATGCTAAATACAGTAGAACTTCAATGGTATTGTGCCAATCAATGGCAGAATGCTAAATACAGTAGAACTTCAATGGTATTGTGCCAATCCATGGCAGAATGATTAATACAGTAGAACTTCAATGGTATTGTGCCAATCCATGGCAGAATGCTTAATACAGTAGAACTTCAATGGTATTGTGCCAATCCATGGCAGAATGCTTAATACAGTAGAACTTCAATGGTATTGTGCCAATCCATGGCAGAATGCAAAATACAGTAGAACTTCAATGGTATTGTGCCAATCAATGGCAGAATGCTAAATACAGTAGAACTTCAATGGTATTGTGCCAATCCATGGCAGAATGCTTAATACAGTAGAACATCAATGGTATTGCGCCAATCCATGGCAGAATGCTTAATACAGTAGAACTTCAATTGTATTGTGCCAATCCATGGCAGAATGCAAAATACAGTAGAACTTCAATTGTATTGCGCCAATCCATGGCAGAATGCTAAATACAGTAGAACTTCAATGGTATTGCGCCAATCCATGGCAGAATGCTTAATACAGTAGAACTTCAATTGTATTGTGCCAATCCATGGCAGAATGCAAAATACAGTAGAACTTCAATAGTATTGCGCCAATCCATGGCAGAATGCTAAATACAGTAGAACTTCAATGGTATTGTGCCAATCAATGGCAGAATGCTTAATACAGTAGAACATCAATGGTATTGTGCCAATCCATGGCAGAATGCTTAATACAGTAGAACTTAAATGGTATTGTGCCAATCCATGGCAGAATGCTAAATACAGTAGAACTTCAATGGTATTGTGCCAATCCATGGCAGAATGCTTAATACAGTAGAACTTCAATGGTATTGCGCCAATCCATGGCAGAATGATAAATACAGTAGAACTTCAATGGTATTGTGCCAATCCATGGCAGAATGCTAAATACAGTAGAACTTCAATGGTATTGCGCCAATCCATGGCAGAATGCTTAATACAGTAGAACTTCAATTGTATTGTGCCAATCCATGGCAGAATGCAAAATACAGTAGAACTTCAATGGTATTGCGCCAATCCATGGCAGAATGCATGGCAGAATGCTAAATACAGTAGAACTTCAACGGTATTGTGCCAATCCATGGCAGAATGCTTAATACAGTAGAACATCAATGGTATTGCACAAATCCATGACAGAATGCTAAATACAGTAGAACTTCAATTGTATTGTGCCAATCCATGGCAGAATGCAAAATACAGTAGAACTTCAATGGTATTGCGCCAATCCATGGCAGAATGCTAAATACAGTAGAACTTCAATGGTATTGTTCCAATCCATGGCAGAATGCTTAATACAGTAGAACATCAATGGTATTGCACAAATCCATGACAGAATGCTAAATACAGTAGAACTTCAATTGTATTGTGCCAATCCATGGCAGAATGCAAAATACAGTAGAACTTCAATGGTATTGCGCCAATCCATGGCAGAATGCTAAATACAGTAGAACTTCAATGGTATTGCGCCAATCCATGGCAGAATGCTTAATACAGTAGAACTTCAATGGTATTGTGCCAATCCATGGCAGAATGCTAAATACAGTAGAACTTCAATGGTATTGCGCCAATCCATGGCAGAATGCTTAATACAGTAGAACTTCAATTGTATTGTGCTAATCCATGGCAGAATGCAAAATACAGTAGAACTTCAATGGTATTGCGCCAATCCATGGCAGAATGCTTAATACAGTAGAACTTCAATGGTATTGTGCCAATCCATGGCAGAATGCTTAATACAGTAGAACTTAAATGGTATTGTGCCAATCCATGGCAGAATGCTAAATACAGTAGAACTTCAATGGTATTGTGCCAATCAATGGCAGAATGCTAAATACAGTAGAACTTCAATGGTATTGTGCCAATCAATGGCAGAATGCTTAATACAGTAGAACATCAATGGTATTGTGCCAATCCATGGCAGAATGCTAAATACAGTAGAACTTAAATGGTATTGTGCCAATCCATGGTAGAATGCTAATACAGTAGAACTTCAATGGTATTGTGCCAATCCATGGCAGAATGTTAAATACAGTAGAACTTCAATGGTATTGTGCCAATCCATGGCAGATTGCTTAATACAGTAGAACTTCAATGGTATTGTGCCAATCAATGGCAGAATGCTAAATACAGTAGAACTTCAATGGTATTGTGCCAATCAATGACAGAATGCTAAATACAGTAGAACTTCAATGGTATTGTGCCAATCCATGGCAGAATGCTTAATACAGTAGAACTTAAATGGTATTGTGCCAATCCATGGCAGAATGCTAATACAGTAGAACTTCAATGGTATTGTGCCAATCCATGGCAGAATGCTTAATACAGTAGAACTTCAATGGTATTGTGCCAATCCATGGCAGAATGCTTAATACAGTAGAACTTCAATGGTATTGTGCCAATCAATGGCAGAATGCTAAATACAGTAGAACTTCAATGGTATTGTGCCAATCCATGGCAGATTGCTTAATACAGTAGAACTTCAATGGTATTGTGCCAATCAATGGCAGAATGCTAAATACAGTAGAACTTCAATGGTATTGTGCCAATCAATGGCAGAATGCTAAATACAGTAGAACTTCAATGGTATTGTGCCAATCCATGGCAGAATGCTTAATACAGTAGAACTTAAATGGTATTGTGCCAATCCATGGCAGAATGCTTAATACAGTAGAACTTAAATGGTATTGTGCCAATCAATGGCAGAATGATTAATACAGTAGAACTTCAATGGTATTGTGCCAATCAATGGCAGAATGCTTAATACAGTAGAACTTAAATGGTATTTTGCCAATCCATGGCAGAATGCTAAATACAGTAGAACTTCAATGGTATTATGCCAATCAATGGCGGAATGCATGGCAGAATGCTAAATACAGTAGAACTTCAATGGTATTGTGCCAATCAATGGCAGAATGCTTAATACAGTAGAACTTAAATGGTATTGTGCCAATCCATGGCAGAATGCTAAATACAGTAGAACTTCAATGGTATTGTGCCAATCCATGGCAGAATGCTTAATACAGTAGAACTTCAATGGTATTGTGCCAATCCATGGCAGAATGCTAAATACAGTAGAACTTCAATGGTATTGTGCCAATCCATGGTAGAATGCATGACAGAATGCTAAATACAGTAGAACTTCAATGGTATTGTGCCAATCAATGGCAGAATGCTAAATACAGTAGAACTTCAATGGTATTGTGCCAATCCATGGCAGAATGCTTAATACAGTAGAACTTAAATGGTATTGTGCCAATCCATGGCAGAATGCTTAATACAGTAGAACTTAAATGGTATTGTGCCAATCAATGGCAGAATGATTAATACAGTAGAACTTCAATGGTATTGTGCCAATCAATGGCAGAATGCTTAATACAGTAGAACTTAAATGGTATTGTGCCAATCCATGGCAGAATGCTAAATACAGTAGAACTTCAATGGTATTATGCCAACCAATGGCGGAATGCATGGCAGAATGCTAAATACAGTAGAACTTCAATGGTATTGTGCCAATCAATGGCAGAATGCTTAATACAGTAGAACTTAAATGGTATTGTGCCAATCCATGGCAGAATGCTAAATACAGTAGAACTTCAATGGTATTGTGCCAATCCATGGCAGAATGCTTAATACAGTAGAACTTCAATGGTATTTTGCCAATCCATGGCAGAATGCTAAATACAGTAGAACTTCAATGGTATTGTGCCAATCCATGGTAGAATGCATGGCAGAATGCTAAATACAATAGAACTTCAATGGTATTGTGCCAATCAATGGCAGAATGCTAAATACAGTAGAACTTCAATGGTATTGTGCCAATCCATGGCAGAATGCTTAATACAGTAGAACTTAAATGGTATTGTGCCAATCCATGGCAGAATGCTAAATACAGTAGAACTTCAATGGTATTGTGCCAATCCATGGTAGAATGCTAATACAGTAGAACTTCAATGGTATTGTGCCAATCCATGGCAGAATGCTAAATACAGTAGAACTTCAATGGTATTGTGCCAATCCATGGCAGAATGCTTAATACAGTAGAACTTCAATGGTATTGTGCCAATCCATGGCAGAATGCTTAATACAGTAGAACATCAATGGTATTGTGCCAATCCATGGCACAATGCTTAATACAGTAGAACTTCAATGGTATTGTGCCAATCCATGGCAGAATGATTAATACAGTAGAACTTCAATGGTATTGTGCCAATCCATGGCAGAATGCTTAATACAGTTGAACATCAATGGTATTGTTCCAATCCATGGCAGAATGCTTAATACAGTAGAACTTCAATGGTATTGTGCCAATCAATGGCAGAATGCTAATACAGTAGAACTTCAATTGTATTGTGCCAATCCATGGCAGAATGCATGGCAGAATGCTAAATACAGTAGAACTTCAATGGTATTGTGCCAATCAATGGCAGAATGCTAAATACAGTAGAACTTCAATGGTATTGTGCCAATCAATGGCAGAATGCTAATACAGTAGAACTTCAATTGTATTGTGCCAATCCATGGCAGAATGCATGGCAGAATGCTAAATACAGTAGAACTTCAATGGTATTGTGCCAATCCATGAGAGAATGCTAAATACAGTAGAACTTAAATGGTATTGTGCCAGTCAATGGCAGAATGCTAAATACAGTAGAACTACAATGGTATTGTGCCAATCCATGGCAGAATGCTAAATATAGTAGAACTTCAATGGTATTGTGCCAATCCATGGCAGAATGCTAAATACAGTAGAACTTCAATTGTATTTTGCCAATCCATGGCAGAATGCATGGCAGAATGCTAAATACAGTAGAACTTCAATGGTATTGTGCCAATCCATGAGAGAATGCTAAATACAGTAGAACTTAAATGGTATTGTGCCAATCAATGGCAGAATGCTAATACAGTAGAACTTCAATTGTATTGTGCCATTCCATGGCAGAATGCTTAATACAGTAGAACTTCAATGGTATTGTGCCAATCCATGGCAGAATGATTAATACAGTAGAACTTCAATGGTATTGTGCCAATCCATGGAAGAATGCTAAATACAGTAGAACTTCAATGGTATTGTGCCAATCAATGACAGAATGCTTAATACAGTAGAACATCAATAGTATTGTGCCAATCCATGGCAGAATGCTAAATACAGTAGAACTTAAACGGTCTTGTGACAATCAATGGCAGAATGCTTAATACAGTAGAACTTCAATGGTATTGTGCCAATCCATGGCAGAATGCTTAATACAGTAGAACTTCAATGGTATTGTGCCAATCCATGGCAGAATGCTAAATACAGTAGAACTTCAATGGTATTGTGCCAATCCATGGCAGAATGCTTAATACAGTAGAACTTCAATGGTATTGTGCCAATCCATGGCAGAATGCTTAATACAGTAGAACATCAATGGTATTGTGCCAATCCATGGCACAATGCTTAATACAGTAGAACTTCAATGGTATTGTGCCAATCCATGGCAGAATGATTAATACAGTAGAACTTCAATGGTATTGTGCCAATCCATGGCAGAATGCTTAATACAGTTGAACATCAATGGTATTGTTCCAATCCATGGCAGAATGCTTAATACAGTAGAACTTCAATGGTATTGTGCCAATCAATGGCAGAATGCTAATACAGTAGAACTTCAATTGTATTGTGCCAATCCATGGCAGAATGCATGGCAGAATGCTAAATACAGTAGAACTTCAATGGTATTGTGCCAATCAATGGCAGAATGCTAAATACAGTAGAACTTCAATGGTATTGTGCCAATCAATGGCAGAATGCTAATACAGTAGAACTTCAATTGTATTGTGCCAATCCATGGCAGAATGCATGGCAGAATGCTAAATACAGTAGAACTTCAATGGTATTGTGCCAATCCATGAGAGAATGCTAAATACAGTAGAACTTAAATGGTATTGTGCCAGTCAATGGCAGAATGCTAAATACAGTAGAACTACAATGGTATTGTGCCAATCCATGGCAGAATGCTAAATATAGTAGAACTTCAATGGTATTGTGCCAATCCATGGCAGAATGCTAAATACAGTAGAACTTCAATTGTATTTTGCCAATCCATGGCAGAATGCATGGCAGAATGCTAAATACAGTAGAACTTCAATGGTATTGTGCCAATCCATGAGAGAATGCTAAATACAGTAGAACTTAAATGGTATTGTGCCAATCAATGGCAGAATGCTAATACAGTAGAACTTCAATTGTATTGTGCCATTCCATGGCAGAATGCTTAATACAGTAGAACTTCAATGGTATTGTGCCAATCCATGGCAGAATGATTAATACAGTAGAACTTCAATGGTATTGTGCCAATCCATGGAAGAATGCTAAATACAGTAGAACTTCAATGGTATTGTGCCAATCAATGACAGAATGCTTAATACAGTAGAACATCAATAGTATTGTGCCAATCCATGGCAGAATGCTAAATACAGTAGAACTTAAACGGTCTTGTGACAATCAATGGCAGAATGCTTAATACAGTAGAACTTCAATGGTATTGTGCCAATCCATGGCAGAATGCTTAATACAGTAGAACTTCAATGGTATTGTGCCAATCCATGGCAGAATGCTAAATACAGTAGAACTTCAATGGTATTGTGCCAATCCATGGCAGAATGATTAATACAGTAAAACTTCAATGGTATTGTGCCAATCCATGGCAGAATGCTTAATACAGTAGAACTTAAATGGTATTGTGCCAATCCATGGCAGAATGCTAAATACAGTAGAACTTCAATGGTATTGTGCCAATCCATGGCAGAATGCTAAATACAGTAGAACTTCAATGGTATTGTGCCAATCAATGGCAGAATGCTTAATACAGTAGAATTTCAATGGTATTGTGCCAATCCATGGCAGAATGCTAAATACAGTAGAACTTCAATGGTATTGTGCCAACCCATGGCAGAATGCTTAATACAGTAGAACTTCAATGGTATTGTGCCAATCTATGGCAGAATGCTAAATACAGTAGAACTTTAATGGTATTGTGCCAATCCATGGCAGAATGCTTAATACAGTAGAACTTCAATGGTATTGTGCCAATCCATGGCAGAATGCTTAATACAGTAGAACTTCAATGGTATTGTGCCAATCCATGGCAGAATGCTAAATACAGTAGAACTTCAATGGTATTGTGCCAATCCATGGCAGAATGCTAAATACAGTAGAACTTCAATGGTATTGTGCCAATCCATGGCAGAATGTTAAATACAGTAGAACTTCAATGGTATTGTGCCAATCCATGGCAGAATGCTAAATACAGTAGAACTTCAATGGTATTGTGCCAATCAATGGCAGAATGCTAAATACAGTAGAACTTCAATGGTATTGTGCCAATCCATGGCAGAATGCTTAATACAGTAGAACTTCAATGGTATTGTGCCAATCCATGGCAGAATGCTTAATACAGTAGAACTTCAATGGTATTGTGCCAATCCATGGCAGAATGCTTAATACAGTAGAACTTCAATGGTATTGTGCCAATCCATGGCAGAATGCAAAATACAGTAGAACTTCAATGGTATTGTGCCAATCAATGGCAGAATGCTAAATACAGTAGAACTTCAATGGTATTGTGCCAATCCATGGCAGAATGCATGGCAGAATGCTAAATACAGTAGAACTTCAATGGTATTGTGCCAATCAATGGCAGAATGCTAAATACAGTAGAACATCAATGGTATTGCGCCAATCCATGGCAGAATGCTTAATACAGTAGAACTTCAATGGTATTGTGCCAATCCATGGCAGAATGCTTAATACAGTAGAACATCAATGGTATTGCGCCAATCCATGGCAGAATGCTTAATACAGTAGAACTTCAATGGTATTGTGCCAATCCATGGCAGAATGCTAAATACAGTAGAACTTCAATGGTATTGTGCCAATCAATGGGAGAATGCTAAATACAGTAGAACTTCAATGGTATTGTGCCAATCCATGGCAGAATGCATGGCAGAATGCTTAATACAGTAGAACTTCAATGGTATTGTGCCAATCAATGGCAGAATGCTAAATACAGTAGAACTTCAATGGTATTGTGCCAATCAATGGCAATATGCTAAATACAGTAGAACTTCAATGGTATTGTGCCAATCCATGGCAGAATGCTTAATACAGTAGAACTTCAATGGTATTGTGCCAATCAATGGCAGAATGCTAAATACAGTAGAACTTCAATGGTATTGTGCCAATCCATGGCAGAATGCTTAATACAGTAGAACTTCAATGGTATTGTGCCAATCCATGGCAGAATGCTTAATACAGTAGAACTTCAATGGTATTGTGCCAATCAATGGCAGAATGCTAAATACAGTAGAACTTCAATGGTATTGTGCCAATCAATGGCAGAATGTTAAATACAGTAGAACTTCAATGGTATTGTGCCAATCAATGGCAGAATGCTAAATACAGTAGAACTTCAATGGTATTGTGCCAATCCATGGCAGAATGCATGGCAGAATGCTAAATACAGTAGAACTTCAATGGTATTGTGCCAATCAATGGCAGAATGCTAAATACAGTAGAACTTCAATGGTATTGTGCCAATCAATGGCAGAATGCTTAATACAGTAGAACTTCAATGGTATTGTGCCAATCCATGGCAGAATGCTAAATACAGTAGAACCTCAATGGTATTGTGCCAATCCATGGCAGAATGCTAAATACAGTAGAACTTCAATGGTATTGTGCCAATCAATGGCAGAATGCTTAATACAGTAGAACTTCAATTGTATTGTGCCAATCCATGGCAGAATGCTTAATACAGTAGAACTTCATTGGTATTGTGCCAATCAATGGCAGAATGCTTAATACAATAGAACTTCAATGGTATTGTATTGTTCAAGTATTGTTCAACATCATATCGTACTTGTATATAAATCCAAATAAGAATCGGACGGGAGAAGATAAGTTGTATGAGCTATCTTTGGTGTTCCAGCCATTCGTGTTCCAGGCAACGAAGTTCTACTGTATATAGATGAGAATGACTTTTTGAGAATATACTCTGTATTATGTAATCACATTATTTTATTTAGCCTGAACTGACCTGGATTATTGATAAACCCGTACATCTAGAAACAATGCATTATTTTTGTTTGCACAATGCTGTTATTGAATAAACTAAAGAGTTGAATGCCTTACCATTTGTTTGACATTAAGGTATCTTTATATACCTACTAGGATATTGTATGGGTGCAATGAATATATCTTGAGCATAGTATAAAGCTGATGATATGAATACAATAGACATGCACACAAATGACAAAAAGTCAAACAAATGCATTAATATATTGTATATAAATTTAAACAAAATATGTTTTTAAAATATTTTTTAAAGATTTTTAGCTTGACTATCGTGTGGGTGTCAGCATCACACCTTGGTTAAAGTTTTGTGTGCAAGTCCATATCCCAGTAACCACTGCATGTATTGCATGTACTTAGAAATATGGTTAAAGTTTTGCGTGCAAGATCCATCAAATCCATATTTCACCTACCACTCAGTGTATTTCATTGAAACTTCAGACAAGACGTCCCAGTCATCAAATGTACAACAAAAACTAAGTTAGATAATTCTTGCATGAATATAATGTAAATTATTGCCCTTGTTTGACTTAGCAATTTTGGTTAAAGATTTGCATGCAAGTACCATCAAGTCCATATCTTACCAACCACTGAATTCATTTCATTAAAACTTTATATATGGCTTTGTTGTCATGAAACCAACTAAATTTATCAAGTGGGATAACTCTTGCCAGATTTGCTTGCAAATTATGGCCTTGTTTGACATAAAAATACAGCGCCCACTGCATGTATTGAATTGAAACTTCATACAAGGTATTATAGTTATAAGACCTACTCAATTTAGTAAGTTAGATAACTATTGTTTGCTTGGATTTGTCATCAGTTTCAATCAAATTTGTACTTTTGTGACAAATATTCGAGACAGTCAAGCAAGCTGTACCTCCGACAGCTCTTTTATTGTTTATTATTCTTTAATTGGACTTGTAAGGAATTGCATTGTATACATAACTGCCTGCCTGCCCCTCTAATAATAATTATATATTTATTCATAGAAGGTAACACATTATGACATGATACAATTGAATTCAAGGTACAAATCATATTTTCAATATGGCCCTCTGCAACAACATTTAAAACATTACAATATAATATTACAGATTACAATGTATACATACTTGTGACAAACTTTCAATTTAGCAAAGCATGCAAATTAGCCTTTATTTATTTGTACATTTATATAATATTTTATTCAAACAATAACAAAAATCATTTATTAGGTGATTGGAGAAGGTAATTTCTATATTGACATTTAAATGAATGAATATTTGAAAGATGTCTTACTGGTACAGCATTCCATATAAGTGTACTAGTATAACTAAAGCTATTTTTTTAAATAAGCATGATAGGGTATTGTCTATATAAATAATACTTTCTGAGTGGCAACATTTTCTACAAACACATTGTTAATGATTTAATTTAGTTCTTTTTTATTTCTTTACTTTATTTCATAGCAATTACCATGCATTTTGTTTTTTTCAAGATGTAATGACATGTTATTAGTTGTACACCAGCTGCATATTGAATTTAATCTGTCTTGGAGCTGAATTTGCATTCTTATAAATTATTTGATGTTTCACAAATTGTGGTATCATCAGCATAGAGACCAGTACTTCCAGTTTCAGAAATAAAAGCGATGTCATTCATATATAAAAGAAAAAAGAAGAGGTCCTAAGATAGACCCTTGTGGTACGCCAGTTTTTTTTGGAAGCATATCTGATTTTAGATTTTTCACTCTAATTAATTGTTTTCTATTCGAGAGATATGATTTAAACAGTTGAACAGCTTATTCGGAAAAATGGTAAAGTTTCAATTTGTGAATTAATATATCATGATCAACAAGATTGAAAGCTTTGCGTAAATCGATAAATACAGCACCAACATAAATTCCTGAATCTACATCTTTAAGCCATGTGTCTATGAGACGAGTCAAAGCAGTTTCGCAAAAATGATTTTTCCTAAATCCTGATTGCGTATCATGAATAATTTTATACTTTTTAAAATAGTCTTGTATCTGGTTTGCTATGTCGTTCAAATATTTTTTGATATTGTCGGCAATATGGATATGGGATAGTAATTGTTAGGATTATTTCTATCTCCTCCCTTGTAAATGGGAATTATACATGCTTTCTTCAATGAATCTGGAAATATACGTTGGTTAATTTATTCATTTATAATTGGTACAAGTGCAGGAGTTATACAATCGCCACTGTATTTTAGGATTCTAGGTCCAATGTCATCCAGGCCTGTAGATTTATTTATGTTAAGTTTATCTATAAGTTTTTGCACTTCGAATTGGTTCAATTTTGAGTTCAGTATTGCATAATTTTGCATCAAGTTTACATTCTAATTCTGCAAAATTGTCTTTGACAACAGATGTTCTTATAATGATATCCGATATATTTAAATGTTTATTTAATTCGTTTGTTATATGTAGCTGTACTGTAATATTTTGTGTGTTGATCTTTAAGGTGTCTGGCATAAAAAGCCCATGTTTATTTCTTTTACCTGTATTCGAAATACTATTAACGTTTTTCCATAAGTAACTTGGACTTTTATTATCTTTAAAAGCATTGTTATAGACTTTTTTTTTTACTTTTCTTAATCAGTGATGATAGTTTATTTCGCATTTGTTTGTATTCGTCAAACCATTTGTTTTTGTGTAATTTATCACTCATACTTATGGTTACATTTATCTCATTCACAAACCAACCAGGTTGGGTGTCATATTTAACTCTTTTTTCTTTCATAGGAGCATGTATGCTTAGTGAGAACCGAATTGATTATAGAATATAATAGAGTTAGAGATTGGTTTGGATTATCAATATATTCAATAACATCAAGTGAATAATTGGCTTAGTCATTAAAAATATAGTTTCACTGAATTTCTTGAAACATCTGTACTTAATTGTGTCATGACACTTTCCTTTCGGTTTTATACTACCCGTGAGCCGTGTAAAACAAACAGGATAGTGATTGCTAATGCTGTATACGGACACTATAACCTCTGATATTAAATCAGGCATATTTGTATATATATGATCTATAATATTAGAACTGGATTAACATATTCTAGTTGGTGATTTAATCATTTGTTTAAGACCAAATTTCACAATAGTGTCATTCCATTTTTTATACTATAGTTTTCAACATTAGTATCCGATAAACAGTTGATATTGAAATCCCCAAGCATATAGGTTTCTAGATCTAAGTAATCGACTTTATCTAATATTAATTCAAAAGACACGATCCATGATTGAATTTCATTTAGCGCTCTGTATATGTAGTTTAGTAAAAACAGTTTACTATTTTGATATTTTATTTCTATACATATTGATACTATGTCATCGCACTCTAAATCGCAACGTCTTCGATATGGAATGTTAGACTTTATATATACTACAACACCTCCACATCTTTTAATAACCCTGTCCTTACGTTAGATTCGAAAATTGGGTATCTGTACGTTATTGTCGTCAATACTTGGTGATAAAAATGTTTCAACAATTGTCAAGATATCAGTTGAGTTATATTGACTTAGGTGGTATTTGATTTCATCAAGATTTGGAAGTATATACTGTATGTTTATATTAGCAATGTGTAATCCCTTAGTAGTATAATTAAACACGTTTGATGAATGCAAATGCGAATTTGAAGATGCACTATTATCATGCCTAGTTATAAAATCAACATAACCATCAGCATTAGTATTTGGGCTGATGGTTTCATTTTCCACCGTAATATCGTCCTGTATCGGCCTATTCAATTTAATAGTATCTGACCCTGCATATATTTTGACTGGTATGGTTCTTATAGAAGTATTAATAGCGTTATTTTTCATATATTCATTTAAAGATGATAAACAAGATACTGGACAAGATAACGAATCCCTACATCCACAATTATCAACCTCGCATGTGTTTTGACATACAGTACTATGTGTGATCTGTTTTTCATTAATTAGCAAACTTTTATTAGATGAATAAGTACTTATATCATTTAATTTGACATACTCACTTTAATTCATAAATTGGCCCACATTTTTTTGTAAACATATATTTAAGGTTGATTCAAATTTGTTGTCTTTGCACGTACATTCTACACTACATTTAATCACATTCTCTATACCTTTTATGAGAGTAAAAACACAACCACATTCACTAAATAGCTGTAAAAAATGTTTAGACTCAGTAAAAACAATGTCTTCAGGCAATGGTAATGCATGCTAGTGGCACCAGAATCGCAGACTTAAGAAGAGAATTTAATTGCCATAGAAATACGTTGATTCGTCTTCGTCAACGATTTCATGCGACCGTGGGAACTGCTGACCGTCCGGTCAGTTAGGCTGCGTGTTACCACCGTTTGAACGGACCGTTATATCGCGTTGACGCACCTTCGACGTCGCTTTGAAACCGCGTCAGCGTCTGCGATGGTAAACGGTATAAGCAAATACACAATATTAAAGTGACTTCTGAATTCCTTAGTTAGGTCAAGTTAAGATATCAACTTGCATGATCTTTCCGCTGCTCTTGTTCAGGAATGGAACAACGTACCCAGCGTTGTGCTATAACGGTACGCAATGTTAATGCGTCGACGTCTCATTGCTTGTATCAACGCAAAAGTTGATCACACACGTTATTAAAACAAAACAATTAAGATGTCTTTGAAAAAAAATCGCTGAAAATTCAAGTTCTTTACTGGCTAAAACACAGATGTGCTTAAACATATATTTGATTTTAGAAAACAGAAAGCAACAGCAATACTGGTAACACAGATGTGCAAAAACATTAATTGAGTTTTGGAACACAAAAAACAACAGCAATACAGGTAACACAGATGTGCTTAAACATAAATTGGGTTTTAGAACACAGGACACAACAGCAATACTGGTAACATAATTGTGCTTAAACATGAATCAGGTTTTAGAACACAGAAAGTAACAGCAAAACTGGTAACACAGATGTGCTTAAACACGAATCAGGTTTTAGAACACAGAAAGTAGCAGCAATACTGGTAACACAGATGTGCTTAAACATGAATCAGGTTTTAGAATACAGAAAGTAACAGCAATACTGGTAACACATGTGCTTAAACATGAATAAGTTTTTAAACACAAAAGCAACAACAATACTGGTAACACAGATGTGCTTAAACACGAATCAGGTTTTTGAACACAGAAACAATAACACTACTTGTAACACAGATGTGCTTAAACTTAAATTGGGTTTTAGAAAACAGAAAGCAACAGCAATACTGGTAATACAGATGTGCTTAAACATATATTGAGTTTTAGAACACAGAAAGCAACGGCAATACTGGTTACACAGATATGTTTAAACACATATTGGGGTTTAGAACTCAGAAACAACAGCAATACTGGTAACACAGTTGTGCTTAAACATAAATTGGGTTTTAGAACACAGAAAGCAACAGCAATACTGGTAAAAGAGATGTGCTTAAACATAAAGTTGGTTTTAGAACACAGAAAACAACAGCAATACTGATAACACAGATGTGCTTAAACATGAATCAGGTTTTTGAACACAGAAACAACAACACTACTTGTAACACAGATGTGCTTAAACTTAAATTGGGTTTTAGAAAACAGAAAGCAACAGCAATACTGGTAACACAGATGTGCTTAAACATATATTGAGTTTTAGAACACAGAAAGCAACAGCAATACTAGTTACATAGATATGTTTAAACACATATTGGGGTTTAGAACTCAGAAACAACAGCAATACTGGTAACACAGTTGTGCTTAAACATAAATTAGGTTTAAGAACACAGAAAGCAACAGCAATACTGGTAACACAGATGTGCTTAAACATATACTGGGGTTTAAAACTCAGAAAGCAACAGCAATAACAGCAACAGCATTTTATTTTTGTCTTTACACACACTTTATGATTTATACAAAATGGGTCAATACAACAATTAAAATTGTTTATTAAATTGTCATTTGAAAATCATAAAAAGTTAAATAGAATGGTTAGGACAGACTGAAGTCTCGTATTCGTGTTTCGTCTTTTGATATTCAACATAAAACCTACTCTACTATAACCTTCTTATAAATGCCCGAAATGTTTATTTTACACATACCAAATTTCAAGTAAATTGCTTTATTACTTTGAAAGAATACATAAAATGTCAGTTGGCATAGCCAATTAACCTGCATTAAGCAACAACCTGTCTTAAAATGTATATTTTGCTTAAAATGTATATTTTGCTCCTTCCCATGACTGGCTGCTTAAGACAGGTTTGACAGTACTGAGGGTATTTAGATAATGTTCCGTTATAAGAATTAGAATTGTTCGAATTTTATTACACAGCAATTCTACACTGTGTGCTGCTGCATGAAAATTACCCCACCCGCCCCAATATAATATAATCACATGTTAATTAAAAAGAGACTTGCAGCAATTTCAATATTTTTTATTTTTCCTGAAATATAATTGGTGCATTCTGTGCATTTGTTAAAGTAATGTCAAAATTGAAATAAAAGAAACATGGACCATTATTACGGCACTACTTATATACAATTTACTTATATATTTATTCAAAGGACTATGTCTACACATGCAGAAGATCGTTTGAGTTAGTTCGTATATTTATATACTGAAAAGAAAACGTTTATTCACCATTATCATGCAAATATAACTATAATACCAAATAGGATTTCAATGTTATTTATAGATTAAACTACATTTGTAGCAGGATGTGAAATACTTCAACAGATTTTTAGATTGATTCTCTTAACTGTTATTGCCTCTTAATGTAAAACATTTTTTGTCAAATAAAACAATTTTTATATAATCATGAAACTGTGTAAATGATGAGCGATTACAGCACAGAATAAAAAAAAAGGTTAAAAAAAAAGTGCATAACCTTTCGTCACTGTATCTGCATTCCCTTTTGAAATAAGAAAATTACCTCCCTTACATTGAAAATTTAAGATGACGGATGTGATGAACTGAACGAAAGTTGATAAACTGATTTAATCACTAACTCTGTTTGTTACAGATTTATTTATTATTTATTTCATTTTATATTTTCAAGTTCAATTTCAGACTGCTCTTTAAAGGAATTTATCAGGATTTTTCAAACTTTTAAAATTGGCTAAAAACATTTTTTCCCAATATATCATGCCTATATATGTATACTCAATGATCCTGTGTTGCGAATATGATTCACGTGATTTCATTTTGAAATCAGTTTGATCCGTTTTATAGGTTTACATATAGTAAAAATTTCATCTTAGAAAGAGTCCGAAATGACGTCAAGCAGTATTTAACTGCTGTCTATTTTTAGAATGGGAATTTCGTTTCAAGTTTACAAATCCAATTTAAATATTAATTTTGCAACGTTTTATCGATTTGACATACCAAACCAATCGGATTTAGTTTATTAATTATAATGAGATGCTTTTTAACCATTTTGATAATTATTTGGTTTTTAAGACATTTAAAGCGTTTTTTTCCCCTGATATACTCCCTTCAAAACAGTGTCTTCACACAGGCACACGTTCGGCTTTAAAAGGACCCTGTGGGATTCACCATGTATTATTACTGACTAAACTTTTTGTTTTGAGTATTATTATATACTGTATAATTTACATTACATATATGGAACAGAATATACCACATACTCTAAGTAATATCAGTAAATACAACCTGTACACACATACACTACCTGTACACACATATACTACCTGTACACACATATACTATGTGTCATATTTGCTTACAAGAATAGAATCGAATGGTTTAATTTTAAATCCCCGATTCCAAATTTAACAAGAAAACAAACAAATATACAAACAAAATACAACGGTACGCTATGTATTTCCAGAGCTGACTCAGTGGCAAGCTGGCTGGGTCTCGAACATTAAACGGGGCTCCTGTTTTACCAACATATATTCAAATAATCTAAGAGAAGCAGCCAGGTGATCATGATGTTAGTAGACTGATTCCAGTAAAACTGCATATGGTTTCATTGATATTGATTATAAAATAGATAACCAGTCAAAACTTAGGTATGTTTTTAAGCATTAAAGTAAACTGTTGGTGAAACAGGAGCCAAATCCGTCACCATTCTAGATATAAACTAAGATTATAGCTCACCGAATAATACCAAATTATATATTAACATAAAATCTTGGTATATGCATTTAACACATAACTACACTGACCCAAAATAATAACTTTACATGGACTTCAAAAGTGTCTCTTTTGCTGATAAATAAATATTCAGGGCTAAAACAGTTTTCATCGAAGCGTTATGGCTTTATTTATGTTTCTGTGTAAAATACTGGAAACAATCAGACATCGCATGTTTTTTTTAAATAATCAATTATGTGAAAAAGGGTCAAAATGAAAATTCAAGAACAATGAAAATGATTCATGTAACATTTGAATAAAGGCATAAAGTGCTGACTAAGTGCAATAACTGATACTTTTAAAATGCCAGTAACCAATGTGGACGTCGTTTTCACGAATGCATTCCTGAATATGTCATCTCTGTGAACGTAACGCTAAATGAGCGTGTTTGGAACATTTCCATTCCAACAGTTTGACCTGACCCACCGATCCAATTCATTTCATACGTGTTCTTTGGGGTTCAGACTCGGGGTTACAGAGGCATTGCCACTAGTTTCGCGTGTATTGCAAATGCCGTCGTACCTATAACAGCCCGGTGGCGCGCTGTCGGAATCTGACCAGTGAATAGCCAACGAGCACGAATTGGAACACGTTTTTATCTCTCAAACGGTTTATGATCGTCTTTGTATGAACACTGACACGCCAAAGAGTACGTCTTGCTGGTTTAAAACGATTACGTAGGTGAGTCAACGTAATAGCGCGATGAGTACGTAACGTTGTTGCACGTACGCGGACAGGTCTGGCATGATCTCAGACACATCCAGTAGTATTGTACCGGTTCGCAAGAATAAAAATAGTCTATCTGGATCAACCCAAATGACGTACCACGATATTTACCAATGACCCCGCCCGGAGCATACAAAGAGCCTGGTTTCTCTCAGTTTCAGAAAGACGTCGCATCGTTTTTTTAAAAACAAATTTAAGTTTTATTATCTGTGCTAAGCAATGAATGATAACTAGTCGATGTTAAACATGTAAGTGAAAAACCGGATATTGCGCACGTGCAAAGAAAAAAAAAACGTTTTTTTTTTTTTGTGTTTGGATACATGCATCGTAAATTTTGAAAAATAATTGCATAAAGAGTGTCCGCAATTAAATCCTGATAGCCATGTATAATACGTTTTGGAACATATATGTTAACAAAAGAAATATTAAAAAATATAAAGTGTAAAGTTTTCATTTTGGTTCAGTGTATATAGAAGCATTATTTTTAAACAAAATGAAAATTGAAATTAGAGTTTTATTTTAAATTTCAGTCTCGCACAATTAATGATCTTCCTGAGTTTACCAAGGATGTCGAACTGTTGTTTAAAGTTGTATCAAATAACTGTACACATATAAATCATGTTTCCAAATTGTCATATAAATATTCTGAAACTGTGTTTAGCGTTTCTTATTCTTCAGCACTGAATCTCTGAAAATATAAAAAAACAAATTGACAATTTTACGTTTTGCATAGATATAGTGATTTTCTGGTCATGTTTTAAGAAAGTAAACATGAGCATATGGCACACTGTCAAACTGAACACAACACCAACTATAAGAATTTGACATTGAACTACCATCCTTCCGCAAGTAACTGACAAAAGTTTTTGGACCTAGTTCTTGGTCTTGAACCAACGACCTCAGAAAGCCGAGTGATAAATAAGACGGTACCTTTGACAACTTTGCCACGAAGGACTTCTGGGCATTTGATAATCAAAAACAAAAGCACGGCTAGGATTTTGCAACTAAACCATGGACTGACAGGCAAGGCAATGAAGCCTCAGGACACTGACAACGTTATACATATAAAACAGTAACTGATCATACAAGCGTTATTAGTTAAATAAATCACATTTTACTCTGATTAACCTAATCTGCCGCATGAATTAATAATCTTAATATACCTTCACCAAACCACTAAAATCAAAACATCAAGTTTTGATTACGGGCAAATAGACGATAGTTGTACTTACATTCCAACATAGGGCGGCGGCCGTGCTGGTTGCTTCCCTGCCGCCGCCGTGTTACCTCCTCTGAAGTTAAATTGAAAGAAAATAAGATTAATAATGATAACATATTAATGTTTATAAGTAACTTGACGTTACATTTTACCAACCTACTTAATTTCCATCAATTAGTTTTTTACTATGAAATTACATGATTGAGACATGCACTGAAGTTAAATTGAATGAAAATAGGAGCAATAATGAAAACGAGTTTATGTTTATAATGAACTTGACATTACCTTTTGCCGACCTACTTAATTTCTATCAATTCGTTTTTTACTATGAAATTACATAATTGAAACACACACACTGATGCCTTCCTCTCACCACACTAAATACTTATATAAACTTTATATTGTAAATGGCCATTTTGCTATGACATAGTCTATTTATATTTGGAAACTTAGCTACATCTTTAATCTTCTCTAGTAGAAAATTGCAATTGACCAGAATTCTGCACTTTCTTTGTGTTTTAATTAGAAAAATCTTTAAAAATCTGTTCGGCCTTATGCCATGCAACGTTTATACAACACTCGTTCTGTTAAGATTATATAAATGTATTTCAACTTGATTGTAAAGCTTTAACGAACTGCTCTCGAGTCCCCTTCCTGGGTACAACCAGTACTAAGTTGTTTTTAAGGCGAACAGATCGAGCTGGGAATCGAGCCTACAACCTCTAGCATGAGCGACCAAAAACTCTGTCCACTGCACAATCGTCCCACTTATCTGTATCAGAACTTGGCGCATTTGTATAACTGTGTAAATGATACCTTATCTGAGTTAAAACAAGTTTGTTCTTCACAATTAACATATTATATAATTATATATAAGTCAAATTGTAGGATTGAAATACAACAGGAAAACCTTCCAGCATCCTTTCTTCCCGAAAAAAGTACAGTCAAACTTTTATAAGCGGTCACCTCTTTTAAGCAACCAATTTTCTTAAGCAATCACATTTGCTATTTCCCATTTCTATACATTAATACTACATCAACCTGTATTCAGCAACAACCTGTCTTAAAATGACACGTTTGCCCCTTTCCTTCACAGGCTGCTTACGACAGGTTTGACTATAATCTTTATTGATGTGTTTTTCTTAATTTGCCACAAAATCAGAATAAGTGTTTTATTTTATGCCTGTATTGTGTTGGATACAATGCAGCTGAACTGATCTTGAAATATATTCAACTTTTTTTCTGACTCACTTTACTGAGACTTACGAATGCCTGACTTTGTTCTTGGAGCTGTCCATCACGGCACATGCTGATATAATCGCCATTACCTGTATAACATAACACGGACAATATTAATAAATAGTTTTTTATAATGACCCAAGAGCATGAACGAATCATGTATCATAGCATGTAATTAATATTAATACAATGTACAGCTTGCCTCTCACTACCATCAATCCGGCCCGGGTAGCTCAGTTGGAAGCGCGTCTGACTATCTATTCAAGGGTCGTGGGTTTGAACCCCTGCCCGGGCACCGATCTCCGTAATGATTGATATATGACATTGCGTCCCATTGTTTATTCATCTCTCATCACTGATTTAAGTGAGAAAATAATGTTCACCTAACAAAAAATAAATGCACAAATGGATATCACACTCGACATTTTCAAGTAAAAACTTTCTTATACATATCTATTGATATAAGCTAGTATAACTGTAAATTGCTAGAAATTATTTGTAATTTTGCATTGCTTGATACAGTCGATATGACTTGATACCATCCTTTGACCTTACTGCAAAATTATATATTTTTTACAATATATATGTTGGTTAGCACAGTCGGTAGTACGTCTGACTATGACTCCATGGTGGTGAGTCTGATCCCCGCCCGGTTATATTCTCCATGATGATTGATAATCAAGTGGGAAAGTTATCAGTTACTTGCCGAGTGGTTATGTTAACTTAATTGATCTTGTGTGAGCCCTCAATGGCATAAAAATGACAGTAAATATTCAATCAATCAATCAATCAATCAATAATTATTTGTTCAATATTCAATGTACACACATACTAGTGCCAAGTGCACTCGTGTTCACTTTAGCTGAGTTCGTAAAGTTGCTACAAATGTTTCTGGGTATCCAGGTCATGCAATATTTTTATTATGAAAACTTGACAAAAAACGTATTCCCGAATTTTCAAAGGATTTTTTTGGATAACGAAAGGGCGTCCAATGCCGTCTCTCAGTCCTTTTGTCATGTTTTGAACCAAATACCTTGGGTTTCTCCCACAATTTTAACTTGACTTTGATGAAACTTGCTATACAGCAGGTACACGATCTGAACATGACTCAGTTGTACTGGCATTCCAATTTAATGGTGTTTCATTGAATTGTGGTAAAGTGGATTAATGTTGTTTTTGAGTGATGACCATGGCAGTTGCATTCTGAGTTAGTATTCTGTATTCTGCTGTAAAATCTGTTTTAACCAAAGAGAAAAACATTTTTTATTTACACCCAAAAAGATTGATCTCAAGAAATACTTGTATCCCACTGAAATTGTATTTAAAAAGCCAGTAAACCTTCGATTGACGCACAATGACAGCTCAGTAAAACTTATTTGAAATAATGTGGATATTTACCTCGACTACGAGGAGACACGCAGAAGAAATTATCACAACGAGAAAGTATCTGTATATCATATCGTCAATCGTGTAGTAGCAGCCCTGGAATAAGACAGTTCACAAATGTGTTGAATATAATAAACATTTGGATCATTAATAACTCAACTATCATACAACCAATTCTCATTAAAACTCATACAAACGATACTCATTTAAACACATAAAATAAATACTCATTAAAACTCATACACTAAATACTCATTAAACCTCATACAATAAATACTGATTAAACCTCATACAATACATACTCATTAAACCTTATAAATTCAAGCAAACTCTTCTCAATAAAAGGATTGTACACCGGAAGTGACTAAAAGAGGTGTCAAAGAGGCGATAGCAATAAAACAATAATGGCCGACACTCGTCTGTGATGAGGGACTAGAGTTACCGTTCTTCTTGTGCCACCTGATTTCAAGGATATCATGTGATATCTTGAAAACTAAAAATAAGTGTACATATTTTAGTGTCATGCGTTGGGCCCGAACCTGAAATTCGGGACTGTTCTCGGATATTTACCAAATCTGTGATTGGAGACCTTGACCGAATGGGGTTTAACACCACTTTCAACATATTTCAGGTTATATATGCTCTGGTGGAGGAAGACTTCAGAATGAATCTGAGTAAAACCACCGTTCTTCTGCAGCAACTAACTGGCAAACTGTTTCACATAAACTGACCTTGACAGATCCACCCATGCAAATTGCATTAAAATGTAGTCAATTAAATAGTGATTTGCATTCTTTTAAAATTGCTTCTCTAAAACCAAACATGATTTTATGATTGTGAATATTAATTTATAATTGAACATAATACATCGTAAATTAGTTTTGATCTTAGTGCTTATGTGATATTTTATTACGCAATAAATTGAATTGAAATTAATGTGAATGTAATTAGATACCTACATCGGTGTAGTAGTTTTTGGGCACTGTTGTGCACGTGCTGGAAGCCACATAACTGGCAACAGTGGTGCTGTCTACACCCTGACAACAACTGGCGGGTACTTGTTCCGTTCTGGAAAAAACAACAACACAAAATGAACTTTGAAAGCAAGCGAAGTTGAAGATCTTACATAAGGGCTTCTTGTTTATAAATTCATATAAATTAATATATATTTTATGCGAAACTCTGATGACGACGCTATATTTTATATATAAACTCCGATGTCGGCGCTATAGTTTATATATAAACTCCGATGACGACATTAAATCTTATATATAAACTCTGTGGACGACACTAAATTGTATATATAAACTCCGATGACGACACCAAATTTTTATATATACTCTGATGGCGGCACTATATTTCATATATAAACTCTGATTTTTGCCAACAAGTTTTTTGCCAAAAATGCACAGTTTGATCAAACGTTTGTTTCACTCACGGCCAAAATGAACCAATGAGATTTTGTTATTTTTTAGATTCATTATCATTAGATAAATAATATAAAAATAAACCAATTTATAACAAAAGTCTGGTTCTATTTATCATTTTAGTTGATGATATTAACCTTTATTAGGCTTCTATTATCATATTGGCCCACAAAGTATTAATGCTGTTTGTTTTGTCCTCAAGTATTTATGCTTCGATTATATGTCCCCATAAGTACTTATGCTGTGATTATTTTGTCCACATAAGTACTTATGCTGTGATTATTTTGTCCCCATAAGTACTTATGCTGTGATTATTTTGTCCCCATAAGTACTTATGCTGTGATTATTTTGTCCCCATAAGTACTTATGCTGTGATTATTTTGTCCACATAAGTATTTATGCTGTGATTATTTTGTCCCCATAAGTACTTATGCTGTGATTATTTTGTCCCCATAAGTACTTATGCTGTGATTATTTTGTCCACATAAGTACTTATGCTGTGATTATTTTGTCCCCATAAGTACTTATGCTGTGATTATTTGTCCCCACAAGTACTTATGCTTCGATTATTTTGTCTCCACAAGTATTTATGCTGTGATTTTTTTTTGTCCCCACAAGTATTTATGCTTCTTTTATTTTGTCCCCACAAGTACTTATGCTGTGATTTTCTGTCCCCACAAGTACTTATGATGTGATTTTTTGACCCCAAAAGTACTTTTGCTTCGATTATTTTGTCCCCACAAGTATTGATGTTGTGATTTTTTTCTTCCTAAAAGAACTTATGCTTTAATTATTTTGTCCCCACAAGTATTTATGCTGTGATTATATTGTCCCTACAAGTACTTATGCTGTGATTGTTTGTTCCAAAAAGTACTTATGCTTCGATTAGTTTGGCCCCATAAGTATTAATGCTGTGAATTTTGTCCAAACAAGTACTTCTGCTTCAATTATTTTTCCCCACAAGTACTTATGCTGTGATCATTTTGTCCCCATAAGTACTTATGCTGTGATTTTTTTGTCCCCCACAAGTATTTATGCTGTGATTTTTTGTCCCCACAAGTACTGATAATTCGATTATTCTGTCCCCGTAAGTATTGATACTGTGATTTTTTGTCCCTATCAGTACTTATGCTTCAATTATTTTGTCCAAACAAGTATTTATGCTGTGATTATTTTGAACCCATACGTATTTATGCTGTGCTTATTTTGTCCCAACAAGTACTTATGCTTCGGTCATTTTGTCCCCATACGTATTTATGCTGTGATATTTTGTCCCCACATATATTTATGCTTCTTTTATTTTGTTCCCACAAGTACTTATGCTGTGATTTTTTGTCCCAACTAGTATTTATGTTGTGATTTTTTGTCCCCACAAGTACTTTTGCTTCGATTATTTTGTCCCCACAAGTATTGATGCTGTGATTTTTCATCCACACAAGTACTAATGCTGTGATTTTTTTCATCCTTAAAGTACTCATGCTTCGATTATTTTGTCCCCACAAGTATTTATGCTGTGATTATTCTGTCCCCACAAGTACTTATGCTGTGATTTTATGTTCCTAAAAGAACTTATGCTGCGATTATTTTGTCCCTGTAAGTATTTATGATGCTATTTTTTGTTCCGTCAAGTACTTATGCTTCGATTATTTTGTCCCTGTAAGTATTTATGATGTGATATGCACCGGACCATTGAATATTTACCGAGGTGTCGCCTATGACTTTATTATTTGTCCCTATTAGTATTTATGCTGTGATTATTTTTCCCTATAAGTATGATGTGAGTATTGCGTCCCTCTAAGTATTTATGCTGTGATTATGTGGCCATACAAGTAATCCAAGTGATTATTTTGTTTATTATTGATTATTATGATGTGATTTCCACCAAAAGAATAAATATGGACCGAGTCTGTCGCTATGTTTTTATTATTGTGTCCCTATAAGTATTTATGATGTGATTTGCACCATAATAATGAGCATTCACAGAGGCTGTCACCTATGTTTTTATTATAAGTGTTCCTATAAATGTTTATGATGTGATTATTGTGTTCCTGTAAATAATTATGATGTGATTACTGTGTCTCTATGAATATTTATGAAGTGATTTGCTCCAGAAGAATGAATATTCACCGAGCTCGCTGTAACCTATGCTTTTATGAATAGATATTAATGATGTGTTTACTGTGTCCTTATAAGTATTTATAAGGTGATTATTTTTTCCCTGTAAGTATTCATGAATTAATTATTTTGTCCCTATAAGTATCTATGATGCAATTATATGTCCCTTTAGGTATTCTAATGTGATAATTGTGCCCCTATAAGTATTTTAATGGATTATATTGTCCCTAAAAGTATTTATGAGGTGACTATTTGTCCCTATAAGTATTTTAATGTGATTATTTCGTCCTCATAAGTACTTATGCGTTGATAATTTGTCCCTTTAAGTATTATAATGTGATAATTGTGCCCCATAAGTATTAACGAGGTGATTATTTTGTATCTACAAGTCTTTTACTGTAAGTATTTATGATGTGATAATTGTGTCCCCATAAGTATTTATGAGGTGATTATTTTGTCTCTTTAAGTCTTTTAATTTGATTGTTATTTCCCTATAAGTATTTATGATGTGATTATTTTGTCCCTATAAGTATTCATGATATTACTATGTCGCTCTAAATAATTATCATGTGATAATTTGTTACTAATAGTATTTAAATGTGATTTTTTTACCAACATAAGTATTCATGAGGTGACTATTTTGTCACTGTCAGTTTTTTAATGTCATTATTTTGTTCCTATAAGTATTTATGCTGTGATTATTGTGTCCCTATAAGTATCTATAATGTGAATATTTATCAAGGTTGTCACCTGTTTATTTTAGCACTATTTCTTTGTCCTTCTAAAATATATTATGTAATTTGCACCAGACTTAATTAATATCGACCTAGACTGTTGCCTATTTTTCTGCTTGTATCATGTCATATGTAACAGCTAAAATGTCCATATTTGTACATTGTATGTAATGCTGTCAGACCAGCACATGTGCCACACGCATGGTTTAAATGGATTAATATTCTAGCTTATTGTCTTGATTCTTAAATTTCCGAAAGTTAGTATAATCTAAATTTTAATCTTAAAACTTTTATATTATTATATTTTTAGAGTCGTATACAGAATACTTTGTAGATACATGCAGTATCAAGGGGAAACCGTTAGAACAACTGGATAATCTACAAGTACATACGATGCGGTTGTCTTCCATGTACTGCTGGTGAAGTCCGTGGCTTGTCCTGTCACACCACAACAATGTGCCTGTAATGATACGATGGTGAAATAATAGCTTTATAACGTATATGTACATTATTTCTACATCTGCATTACGTATGTATACATTATTTCTTCAGCTGTATTACATATATGTACATTATTTCTACAGCTGTACCACGTATATGTACATTATTTCTACAGCTGTTTAACGCATGTGTACATTATTTCTACAGCTGTGTTACGCATGTGTACATTATTTCTACAGCTGTGTTACGCATGTGTACATTATTTCTACAGCTGTACCACATATATGTACATTATTTCTACAGCTGTACCACGTATGTGTACATTATTTCTACAGCTGTTTTACGCATGTGTACATTTTTTCTATAGTTGTGTTACGCATGTGTACATTATTTCTACAGCTGTGTTACGTATGTGTACATTACTTCTGATCCATGATTATATTATGCTTATCAAAAAGGTTCCAGGAGGTGGGGGCGGTGTGGTTGGGTGTAACCAGGAGGTGGGTGTGGTGTGGTTGGGTGTAACCTGTTACATACAAACTCTTAAAGTAGAAGGGACACACATTAAATTAGTATTGACTTTTTAAATATTTTCCCCGATTTTTGGACGATGCAATAATAGTACGCCTCTTTCCATAATCCACTTGTGTTAGACTGGTTAAAAAGTATGTACAACGTAACCCTTAGCTTGAACGTGGTTTTATAATGGAAGCATAAAATATTGTAACTGGCAAATGATAAAGCAATGTCATTGGCAAATGTTCAAACATTGTCACTGGCAAATGTCTTTATATTGATATTGACAAATGTTAAACCATTATCACTGACAAATGTTCAAACATTGTTACTGGCAAATGTAAAACTATTGTTACTGGCAAATGTTAAACTATTGTTACTGGCAAATGTTAAACCATTGTTACTGACAAATGTTTAACTATTGTTACTGACAAATGTTAAAATATTGTTACTGGCAAATGTTAAACCATTGTTACTGGCAAATGTTAAGTCATTGTTACTGGCAAATGTTAAGCCATTGTCACTGGCAAATGTTAAACTATTGTTACTGGCAAATGTTAAACCATTGTTACTGACAAATGTTTAACTATTGTTACTGTTAAAATATTGTTACTGGCAAATGTTAAACCATTATTACTGGCAAATGTTAAGCCATTGCCACAAGCAAATGTTAAACCATTGTTACTGGCAAATGTTAAGCCATTGTCACAAGCAAATGTTAAACCATTGTCACTGACAAATCTTTAAACAGTGTCACTGGCAAATGTTAAAATATTGTCACTGCAAATGTTAAAATATTGGCAAATGTTAAAATAGTGTCACTGGCAAATGTGATAAGCATTGACCTGACATATATCTAAATGTAGTCACTACAAATATTCAAACCTTGTTACTGGAAAATAGTAAAACTTTATTAGTGGGTTTGATTTTTTAAAAATACACGTATGCCAAAACGACCAATTTTTATGCTGCAACAAGAGAATTTTGTTGCGATTGATTGAAAAAAACAATTCCTTGCCTGTCCCACATAGCACTCGGAGTATTTGGATATTTGCAATAACCATATCATATATTGTGTTAAACCTTTCGGCACTTCCTATATAGTGATATGTATTTGACACATATTAAATCAATTTGACATGAGTTTCTTAATGAATTGTGAAAATGTAAGACACATATGGTTGAAACCAGCGCCCTTAACCATATCTCTTTGAGTAAAACAAAACTTGAAATCCCTACGCATATGGATAATTTAAACCAAACGATTATATAGATCGTTAACTGATTTTGCGAACGATCGCGTATTTACGCAAAAACTATCGCGAAATCCATTTTTAATTATCATAACTTCCATTCAATTCATTATAGTCCCAGAGCTAGAGTGCGTGTTTATCTACTTTTTTTGTCCTAGAGGCTTGAGACTTGTTTCTGGATGTAAAATGTATGCCGAGTCCGAAAATCAATATCTTTCTAACGGTTTTGTCACAAATCCAAGATTACCACCAAAATGGTCATCAAATATTAAAATTCATGTTATCAAATATAATCTGATCGAAAAACAATGCAGAATATTAAAATCTATTGTGTTGTATTTTATTGTATGACATGTTTTATGGTAAATACAAGTAAAAGAATTGTCGATTCTGGAAAATAAATCAAAATTGTTTAATCCAAATATGAAATAGACATACGTTCATGAAGAGAGTGTTGAAGCCGGCTGAGACTGTGTCAGTACTTGTAGGTCCTGCATACGCCAATAGCTGGGCCTGAAGTTTGCCCTTCAGCCATTCGCCAGTCTGAAATAAGCACATTTTAATGAAAGTAGATAAATATATACATAGATATCTGTGATAATAATGTTGACGATATTATTGATCCCGCTCAAAAACATATTATGGAACAAATACCGGCTTAAATAATCTGAAATGAAAACACATTTAACATAAGTTTTATCAAACAACATAATAATAATAAAAAAAACGTTTCAAAGATAGCAAACCCATACAGACGTTCGCTCCCAGTATGCATAGTAGTAGTCTTGGTCATATGCGACGCTTGCTTTTTTAAAACGTTCGGCCAAGAATAAAAAAAAATTAAAAAATAATTTTTATTTAGCGAAAACAGAATAACATTGTTGATTGGTTGATTCAGCAATCGTACTACATCGGATATGTCTATAGTATTTCCAAAGAATATCGATTGGATGTTTATTTTTATATTCACTATATTCATATTATTAGATATTTTCTATGACAAAGATCTTGTACAAGGTCACTGCAATGACTTCCGTCCGAATATATATTTTAATTTTTTGTTATTATAACATAACCATTTCAGAGGTGTGTTTGTTTCAGCCAATCAGATCTTATTTCCAGATCCAAACGTTTCTTCTGCACAACTTGTCAAGACGTTTGTCTTTTAGAAAAGCAAGCGTTGCATTTGATGAAAACTATGCATAGTACCACCATTGGAAAACAGCATAATGGCAGTTATAAATAATCATTGCTGCATTTTCCTTATTTTAATACTTATTTTTCTTTATTTGATAGCTTTATTGATGTATTTTTAATATTTTGAAAGAATTGTCATTAGTCCGGCAGATACCGCAATGAACATTGCATGGAAGCGTACAGTATTTTTATTGATTATGCTAGTTTAGACATTGCTTATGAAAAATAATCTTGATGACATCTTGTCATCATTAAGCATTTTGAAATATCCATGATGGCCGCCTATATTCCGCCAAATTAATTGAAAATTATGTTTTCCACATATTTTTGGTTTAAAAATGTAAATAAAATGTTTTAAATAACCAAATTTGTCACAACCATCTAAAATATAAAACTTACGCAATTGACAATATATGCGAATAAAATATTCTTAAATAATGTCGAAAATCGTCCACATTTCCCACTTCATCGGTATAGGCATATATACAGCTGTTGTAATATCTTGGTGCAGTATATCTCTGTTTTGTTTTACTTCTACTCCGTCTTGTCACAATATATAATTTGTAATTAGTTATTAACTTTCACGTGGAAGAGAAAAGAGGTAAACATAATGTTCATGTTAATGATAAGTAGACATTTGTCGTCTTAATGAATATGCTATTATTTGATGGGGTAGCGAACTTGTTGGATGGAAGGAAGTTCCCTGAGAATGCCAGATCATTAATTAAGCCGTGGAGTTTTTTATGTTGAACATTTTAATATTAAGAGTTGGAAACTGATCTGAGCATTCCCACTGAGAGAAGTAGAACAACGAAGTAATGGATAGATGATGTAATAATTATTATGTACATCAGAACTGAGAGAAAAGCTGGCTGGCAGCAGTTAAGCTTATGTTGCCATATGTTTTCGAAGCTAACAATATAAATTACTTCTGGTATGGAATCTACTACCTGAGGTCTATTGGGAGTATGTCTTTCATAAGATTATGAAGAGTGATATATTTATTGAAACTACGTTCGTGCGGTATAGGCATGGTAAGTGGGGAATAATTGGGAGTATTCTGAAGCCAGAATGACTGGAAATATGAGGATTACGCTTTTATATTTGCTTTAGAGTTGAAGATATTTTGTTATGTATGAGCACCAATGATTATTGATGTAAAGACCTATCCAAGCACGATTATAAACATGTATTGAACAACGCGACTAAACTAAACAATCATGTTCCGTAATATATATATATCGTCAGCGGTAAGATGGTTCTACAGACAGTAAATGCTGAGTAGCCCATGGTAGTAAGCAAATATGAAAGAAATTTGCCTGACAGTTTCCATCAAATGATTTCGTAAACTGTTGAGACATTCTTTAGGCTGTTTCAAAGAGACGAATTAAGGCAGGAGATGTTAAATTAGTTGATACGATTCTGGTATACATAAGAGTTATAAGATTGCAGACAAGTTCACGTGAGATAGATATCACAAATCATCTAGCTCACCAACTAGCTTAAGTACCGACATCATTGTTTACCGATATAGGGAATCTCAGAATCGCGAAATCAATGACATTATTGCAAAAAGAAAAACTGGTGCGACATAACTTAAAACAACTAACAGACAACTAAGAATATTCATAGACAATCTGATGTACTGTAACGGCCAATAGATGGTAATTGGGAAGATTATTTTGAGACCGTTAAGCTTTAATACATAGAAACTAAGATGTGTACCTAGTTCTCAACAAATATTCGCAGTTCAGCACAAAAGTATCACATGCTTTATAAGAGAAAAAAACAGGCATACAGGATACACAAACTCAACCGTAATATGACAATTTCAGCTCAGAAAATAGTTTTAACAGTAACAGAACGAAAAAGCCAACTGATAGCAATCATGTAGTTCTTTATAACACATCACACGCTCGTAAACTTGTTGTTACGCGTACCGGAGAATGTATGTTATTAAAAAGGATGACATTAAAATCACACATGAGGAGGCAGATAATATCCTTGCACAATCATTGCAGCAAATAAACGGAAGTATAACAGCAATTTCAAATGAATTTTATCATTTTCTTTAAAAAAATATTAATATATCTGTGCTAAGGGGATCACCTGTTAAGGAACTGTAGACATAAATATTATGATCATGGTCTGTCTGGTGGCAATAACGCGGTAAGGTATTATGGCATCGGAAAAGGAATGTTCTTAAAATATATTACACTTGTTGGAAGGCTATATTAATTGTAAAACAATGCATACTTTAAATGCTTTACCACTAACAACAGATTCTGAAGCTCTGTTGGAAATGCAAAAAGAGCTGACGTATACGGAAACATGCATTGGATTCTGACCGTCCAAGCTTTGATACCGAAGCACTTTCTTAAGACAGTTCCAAAAGAGCTAGTATTTGCTCCTGCGACATAACTGAAGATGGTTAAATGTTAACACCCGATGGCATGAAATGACGCTAAATATTCAAACGGCCACGTGCTTTTAATTATAAGTATATTCAACACCTTAACACCAAAACACATCAGGCTTATCCTTAAGTATAAATGATTTTATATCTTACAGTAATTTCCATCTAAATTTGCATTGCTTACAAATTGGCGGCAATTTTGGACTCCATCTTGTTTATTTCAAAATACTCAATAATGACAAAACGTCATCCCAGTCTGTCACTTAAACATCAAACACATCAAAAGTATCCTTTGGTATTAAAATGTTAATATGTTATCTGATTATTGCTTTTCGAACAAATGGGCGACCATTTTGAACGCCATCTTGTTTATTTCAAAATACTCAACGATGACAAAATGTCATTCAACATAATCTCAAAGATCTATATATAGACTATCATCAAGCAAAAAAAATACTATACACTCTCGCGCGAGATTCAGTGAAAATACCCGGATTATCTGCCGGACTACATGTTTGAATTGTGAATTTAGAAAAAAAAATATTGATACTTGGAAATACATGATTTCGGAAGTCTACTACACTTTGTCAACACTGAGCAGAAAAAAAACACATCTTATATGACGCATAACCCCTACTTTTCTCATTATATTTTGATAGTGCAGAGGTTGACAAACAGTAAAATATAAGTTTCACTTCTTTCATTTGGGTCTCTCTATGAATGACAAGCCTTCAAACTTTTATTATTTACTATAGAATAAAGAACAAAAATCAATGATAGGGTTACACCTCTAACACATTACCAAAAGTATGACGTAATTCAGCTTCCGTCGAAACAACTGACTAATCAACGTGCTCGTATTACTTTATGTAAAATAGAGTTCCCCTGTGTTCCAAAGTACAAAGTATGTTGTTATAAAGAGCTCACCCCAATAACTTACCTGTGCCCTGTAGGTAACCCACAGCCCCGACATAACGGCCTTGCCAAGTAGCAGCATGATGATGATCACGATGTACTGAAAATAAACAACACGTCAAGCAACATTGAAATTTGGAATTAGTTACATCATACCAATAAATATTGATGAGGCTGTGTTACACTGTGTGAGTGAGTTAGACCATGAACTGTTTCCCTCACATTATTTGACAGTTTGCTGAACCTGCAGGCTTAAGTGTCAATTGCTCCAGCGTGTTTTTCGGTATAAATCATATTGCTTTATTATTTAAGCTGGACATCTAACCAAGGATCGGCGGGATGGGGGATGCGACTAGATTGTTAATCCCCATATGATTAGTTTAGTTCCACGCAGGTAAACTTCGAGTGTGATTGTCTAAATTGTAAAAATTTGTTTCATAATCGATGTAAAATAAATTTGTTTAAAATAATAAAATGTGAATTAATATGAGAAACATTGCTTTGGTAGTTATGTTTGAGTGACACATAATTAATAATATGCCAGTTCATTTGAACGAGGCGGAAGTGTAGTGGTAGAGTGTTAGCCGCCAACGCCAGAGGTTGCAGGTTCGATCCTCAGCTCAACCCAATTCCTCTCAAAATACACTTCTCAGTATGGTATGGTTCTACCCAAGAAGCGGATTCGAGAGTGATTCAAAAAGTATTTGAGCTCTATTTTCAATTGAGGTAAAATAAATTGGTATAAACCTGTAAACGTCAATAAATGTCCGAGACGCCTCGAGCATTGTTTGTGCGATAAATGTATAATCATATTGCGGTTACCTATTTATTAAATGCACGATCAATCATACGTTTCACACACAATATTATCTCCTAAAAACCAACAACAACAGCACTTACAATCATTAAGCAAGCATTGATCTTCTTCCATGCACCACAGATGCCGAGGATGCCTACGACAATGATGGCCACGCCCACTATCATCATTATGAACGCCATGGCGTTGGCAAGCAACCCCAGCTGAACATTGTTATACTTGATATTGTCCAGCAGGTCAATCACTTCTGGCTCTAACAGACCGCTGTCAACTTTCAGCAGGATCCCACTAATAAAGAGGACGCCTCCAGTGAACTACATATAAAATACAAGCAGGATCTAAATAAATATAGTGCGTTCACCCAAAGTCATTCTACATATAAAATACAAGCAGGATCTAAATAAATATAGTGCGTTCACCCAAATCATTCTACATATAAAATACAAACAGGATCTAAATAAATATAGTGAGTTCACCCAAAGTCATTCTACATATAAAATACAAGCAGGATCTAAATAAATCCCAAAGTCATTCTACATATAAAATACAAGCAGGATCTAAATAAATATAGTGCGTTCATCCAAAAGCATTCTACATATAAAATACAAGCAGGATCTAAATAAATATAGTGCGTTCACCCAAAGTCACTCTACATATAAAATACAAGCAGGATCTAAATAAATATAGTGCGTTCACCCAAAGTCATTCTACATATAAAATACAAGCAGGATCTAAATAAATACAGTGCGTTCACCCAAAGTCATTCTACATATAAAATACAAGCAGGATCTAAATAGATATAGTGCGTTCACCCAAAGTCATTCTACATATAAAATACAAACAGGATCTAAATAAATATAGTGCGTTCACCCAAAGTCATTCTACATATAAAATACAAGCAGGATCTAAATAAATCCCAAAGTCATTCTACATATAAAATACAAGCAGGATCTAAATAAATATAGTGCGTTCATCCAAAAGCATTCTACATATAAAATACAAGCAGGATCTAAATAAATATAGTGCGTTCACCCAAAGTCATTCTACATATAAAATACAAACAGGATCTAAATAAATACAGTGCGTTCACCCAAAGTCATTCTACATATAAAATACAAACAGGATCTAAATAAATATAGTGCGTTCACCCAAAGTCATTCTATCCTAAAACGTTTGTCTTACGAAAACGTATTCAAAATTTTGTTTTCAATACAAATATATACCTATACAAATAAATACTTATAATTACAATATTATTGCCTCATCTATATATGCACACCGAAGAGATATGAAAACGCAACACAGGAAGAGTACCGCCACCAGCGGAAGGGAGAACTCTCCCAGGTTGGACACCTCTTTTGAGATAAAACTTTTTCAGTAGATACAAATATTATCATTTTGTGTGGTAAAAATTACATTGAAAACAAACATCGTTTTTTTTACGTCACTCAGGTCGTTTTACCTAACATGAACGTTAATAAAACCTCCCCATCCCAAAAATGACCCCCCCCCCCCCCCCCCCCCCCCAGTATGTATTTAACACAAGACATTGTATTATATTTATGTTTTTTTCCCGTTCCGTTTTCTCTAATTCATCTTTACATTTGATGTTTATTATGTATGTTGTTATCTTGTATACTATACTAAAAATCCACGCTTGTCATCATTTTTTGTGAAATTATATTATATGCAGCAGAGGAATACTGTAAAATATTTTACGATTGGTGTTCAACTTCATAAAAAAACGTTTCGTTTACAATACCTCAGACTTTGGCTTCGGCCCAGTTATCATGCTGTTGCTCTTCTAGCAGAATGGAAACATACCTATTCTTCTTTTCTCTATTCTTGACCAACTTCAGAACTGGCAATACCCTAGGCATTGTTCATGATTGTGTGGTTTTAATACTTACCAGTATGATGACGTTTAGAGCAATCAGGAAGTATTTGACGCACGTCGGTCCCATCTAAAACAGAAACAGAGCGCATCAATGATATAATACCAGAAGCATTTGACGCACGTCGATCCTATCTAAAACAGAAACAGAATGTACCAACGCTATTATACCAGAAGTATTTTTACGCACTTCGGTTCCATCTAAAACAGAAACGGAATGTACCGATGCTATTATACCAGAAGTATTTCTACGCACTTCGGTTCCATCTAAAACAGAAACAGAATGTACCAATGCTATTATACCAGAAGTACCTGACGCACTTCGGTCCAGTCTAAAACAGAAACAGAATGTACCAATGCTATTATACCAGAAGTACCTGACGCACTTCGGTCCAGTCTAAAACAGAAACAGAATGTACCAATGATTTTATACCAGAAGTATTTGACGCACTTCGGTCCCATCTAAAACAGAAACGGAATGTACCAATGCTATTATACCAGAAGGGTTTTTACGCACTTCGGTTCCATCTAAAACAGAAACGGAATGTACCAATGTTATTATACCAGAAGTATTTTTACGCACTTCGGTTCCATCTAAAACAGAAACGGAATGTACCGATGCTATTATACCAGAAGTATTTCTACGCACTTCGGTTCCATCTAAAACAGAAACAGAATGTACCAATGCTATTATACCAGAAGTACCTGACGCACTTCGGTCTAGTCTAAAACAGAAACAGAATGTACCAATGATTTTATACCAGAAGTATTTGACGCACTTCGGTCCCATCTAAAACAGAAACGGAATGTTCCAATGCTATTATACCAGAAGGGTTTTTACGCACTTCGGTTCCATCTAAAACAGAAACAGAATGTACCAATGCTATTATACCATCAGTACTTGACGCACTTCGGTCCAATTTAAAACAGAAACAGAATGTACCAATGATTTTATACCAGAAGTATTTGACGCACTTCGGTTCCATCTAAAACAGAAACAGAATATACCTATGCTATTATACCAGAAGTACTTGACGCACTTCGGTCCAATCTAAAACAGAAACAGAATATACCTATGCTATTATACCAGAAGTATTTCTACGCACTTCGGTTCCATCTAAAACAGAAACAGAATGTACCAATGCTATTATACCAGAAGTACTTGACGCACTTCGATCCAATCTAAAACAGAAACAGAATGTACCAATGATTTTATACCAGAAGTATTTGACGCACTTCGGTCCCATCTAAAACAGAAACGGAATGTACCAATGCTATTATACCAGAAGTACTTGACGCACTTCGGTCCAATCCAAAACAAAAACAGAATGTACCAATGATTTTATACCAGAAGTATTTGACGCACTTCGGTCCCATCTAAAACAGAAACAGAACGTATCAATGCTATTATACCAGAAGTATTTGAAGCACTTCGGTCCCATCTCAAACTGTTGTAGAAACCAGCAACGTTAGTTACAGACGCTACCCCAGTGATGTCACTTCCGTTTTAAGAAAGTAAACAATAGCTAAAAGTATTTAGAGAAATTTAATTTATGAAAAAACATGTCACAGAAAACACATTTGAACATCACGTCAAACAAAAAAATAAACTATTACAATCATTTTTACTTTATTTGCATTTTTTTCTGATATTCGAAATAGTATTTGCTTATTTCGTAATATGTAAATACATGTGTGTATTACGGTGTTCCGTTTGGACCATCGTATTTTTATTGTTTTCCCCAAACCACGATGCTCGAAACCACGATGATGAAAGTCGAAACTACGATGATGAAAATACGAAACTACGATGATGAAAACACGAACTCACGAAACTACGATGGTGAAAACACGATGAAATTTCGCGTTTTCAACATCGTGGTTTCGATTTTCACCGTCGTAGTTTCGACCTTCGACTTTCATCATCGTAGTTTCGACTTTCACCATCGTGGTTTCGACTTTCATCTTAGTAGTTTCGACTTTCACTATCTAGGTTTCGACTTTCACCATCGTAGTTTCGACCTTCGACTTTCATCATCGTAGTTTCGACTTTCACCATCGTGGTTTCGACTTTCATCTTCGTAGTTTCGACTTTCACCATCTAAGTTTCGACTTTCACCATGGAAGTTTTGACCTTCGACTTCCTGTTGCACATGTCATTCACACGCACATGTTTTATCAACTAGTCATGTCGTCTGATGAAGGTGTGCTTTTATAAATATTGATTCAAATACCTGTTGATACATTAACCATCACCATTTCTTTGTAGGAGTATCCCCTTTCAAAATATCTTGAGATACAGCCATCCATTGTAATTGTTGTATTGAGATCACATTGCATATGCGCAACAGGAAGTCGAAGGCCGAAGGTCGAAACTACGATGGTGAAAGTCGAAACTACGATGATGAAAGTCGAAATCACGATGGCCAAAGTCGAAACTACGATGATGAAAGTCGAAACTACAATGGTGAAAGTCGAAACCACGATGATGAAAGTTGAAACTACGATGGTGAAAGTCGAAAGCCGAAAGCCGAAACTACGATGGTGAAAGTCGAAACCATGATGGTGAAAGTCGCAACTACAATAATGAAAGTCGAAACTACGATGGTGAAAGTCGAAACCACGGTGATGAAAGTCGTAAAAATACGATGATGAAAGTCGAAAGTCGAAAGTCGAAACTACGATGGTGAAAGTCGAAACCACAATGGTGAAAACGCGACTTTCGTGGTATGGGGTTCAGCAATAAAAAAACGCGATAGTCCAAATGGAACACCGTAGTGTATGGCCGTTATTTGGCTAATACTTTCAATGTTTTAAGCGTGTCCGAAAAAATGTCACTGTCAAAATTTAATCTTTTTTTTTTTATATTTTTTCCCAGTTTAAAGGGATTGTTAGAAATGGTATGTCTTAGCATTTAGATATAAAATTAAAAAATAACATACGAATTAAAAAAACACGTCGTATCGTTTCAATGCACGTGTAAAATAATAAATATTTTCATTTAATGTAGTAAGTTAGAGCGTCATGCATAACTTAAATAACGTATATCACAGATATCGTGACACATTAAAGAGGCCCTGATGTACTGAACCGTTATGTAATAAAATAAAATAATTTGATATTTTGTGCGTCGCGTCTGTCATCTAACATTAATTATAAGCTGGCAAATACGGTCGAAATATTGATAGAAATGTGAACACATCTGAATATATATGCATTGTTATATAATGCACCAGCGTCTACCTACTTTCTTTTATCTTAATATTTAGCCGGGCCTTATGTCCTCCCTGTGCCGTCGTAATCACGCTATTCAGTGTTGATCACCGCAAAAATGGTCATACGCGACAGTCCTACTTTTTACTCCTCGAATTACATTTTGAATTTGAATTTTACATATGCTAGCAGAAACAAACCAATCAGTAAAATATATATTGTGGACATTGTATGATCTCATTTCTTTAAAAAAAATGCATACAGTTAACCAAACGCTACAATAATACCAATCTCATTAGGACGGCGTAAGAATATTTATATAGCTCAGCTATTAGTACGTTCAAGTATTTTGATTCACGCTTTGTATGAAGTTTCGATTCACAGAATTCCAAACCATGCACAACGCTTTATATTTTAGTTGTACTTAAACTGCAAACCGTTGAAAATAATGTTGTTTGTTTTCATTTTTAAAAACAAAAATCTTACCTTGAGAAGTTTTCTTTTTCCCCTGAATTACTGAGACAAAGTCGGCCCAAAACTTAACTTATGCGATATGAAACCCAATTGTTTAATTAGTTCAATTAGTGATTCTTCCTTGACAAGTTACACTGTTGTCATAATCAATACGTAAAAACGTCAGAGTTTGGAACCTTTTAAAGATTAAAATAATTACGTGAACAATTAAAATCGCACCGCCGGTTACTTCTGTATTTAAAACAGTCGATCCCGAATGTTCCGCCTCCGTAACGGCGAGTGGGGTTTAAAAGAAAGGGACCGTCGATTTGAAAATGGCTTTTCATAAAATATTCTTTTGATTAAACATACTTCATTTGTATATTGCAACAATACAATGGCCTATTGTAAAAATGACAAATAGTTGAATGATTTTCTTATTTTAGGTGATTTCCAACTTGCAATATGAATAGCGAGCATTGTTTTAATTTATCAGTACGAAACCTATTTGAGAAAACTAATCGTTTGGTTTATATTACAAGTTTATATGCTGTTTGATAGCTCACCTAAGCAGGAGGCTCACGGGTGTTCCTTTCTGATCACCCTCCGTCCGATCGTCCGTCCTCCGTCGTAAACGCGGTTTAACATACATGTATTAATTTAAAAAAAATCTTCTTCTCAAGAAGCGAGCAGTCACAAATTCGTATTTAGTATAGTGGTCTCTATAAGCATGGGTTTCAAGTTTGTTAAATTAAAGATGCTAGGGTTTATTGGGACCCAGTCAGGCCGCAATAGGGGGTGGGGTGGAATTTTACTATGGGTTGTTTGTTTAGCGCGTGGTCCAGTGGTAGAACATAGGACTCATAATCGAAGGGTATTGGGTTCGATGCTCAGGACACGACTATGTTTCCGGGTGTCCTTGGGCAAGATATTTTATACCTATAACCTTAGTACTGGTTCTACCCAGAAAGACACCGAGCTTGATTTGTCTAAGTTGTAATACTAGTAACTTGTTTATCAACTGAGTTAAAATAAACACGTTTAAAACACATAGGAATACTATGGAAAACAGGGAATTTTGTTTCTCTTATCTATTTTAGTATTATATGATTCATCTCAATGTATTGTTTAGTCATAACAATTGAGACTGGGCCATTAAAAAGGGATTAACTATTCATAATTGGGCATCAGGTAAACAAAACAATTAAATTGCGAATTTTCAAAACTCTTCCTTTTAATAGCTGATGAGCCAAATTGGTTCATATTTGGTATTAATACTTCCTGTGAATAGGGGTTTCAAGTTTGTCCATATATAGGGGTTAGGCTCCCTTCAGACCCAGTAATGTGTCTTTAACTTGTACGTGGGAATATAATGGGAAAACATTATTTTTTTTCTCATCTATTAAAGTATCATTTATATTATGTTGATGTGTTGGGCGAAATTTGTTCTGTTTTGGTTTGTATGATCAATAAGAGAAAGGGGTTTAGGATTGTTGAAATAAAGGGACTTGAAGAAATATTGATTTTAAATATAAATGATATAATATGGGAAAGATAGTTTTTATTTGTCTCAATTATTAAATAAGTTTTTTCATAGACTTTATCAGTAAAAATGCGACAGATGAAATAAGGGGAGCGACTCAGGCTCATTTGGGTCTCTTGGTTTTATTACATATCTATATAATCTAGATTTAGTTTTCGTAAGTATTAAAATGTTATGCATTTACCTCATTGTTGGAGAAGCAATGAAAGGTCAGTGAACAGTGCTTTGTATAGAGAACAATAATGTGCGTGTGTTTTTTGTGTGTGTTTTTATTTCGTTTGTTAGTATGTCAAGATAAAAGTAATGCCCTTTCCCGTTGTTTAAGAAACTATCTCGGGTGCTCTCTGTGCGTAAATCGATTGTACCCCATGCGACTGAGTGCATGGTGATCCATTCAGGATTCCTCCGCGACCGAGTGATCCAATCAGGATTCCTCCGAGGTCAAATGATCCATTCAGGATTCCTCCGCGACCGAGTTGTTCATCAGTGATTCCTCCGCAGCCGAGTGTTTTTCAGTGATTCCTCCGCAGCCGAGTGATCCATTCAGGATTCCTCTGCGGCCGAGTGGTTCATCAGTACTTCCTCCGCAGCCGAGTGATCCATTCAGGATTCCTCTGCGGCCGAGTGGTTCATCAGTACTTCCTCCGCAGCCGAGTGATCCATTCAGGATTCCTCTGCGGCCGAGTGGTTCATCAGTACTTCCTCCGCAGCCGAGTGATCCATTCAGGATTCCTCTGCGGCCTAGTGGTTCATCAGTACTTCCTCCGCAGCCGAGTGATCCATTCAGGATTCCTCTGCAGCCGAGTGGTTCATCAGTACTTCCTCCGCGGCCGAGTGATCCATTCAGGATTCCTCTGCGGCCGAGTGGTTCATCAGTACTTCCTCCGCAGCCGAGTGATCCATTCAGGATTCCTCTGCGGCCGAGTGGTTCATCAGTGATTCCTCCGCGGCCGAGTGGTTCATCAGTGATTCCTCCGCGGCCGAGTGGTTCATCAGTGATTCCTCCGCAGCCGAGTGGTCCATTCAGGATTCCTCTGCGGCCGAGTGGTTCATAAGTTATTCCTCCGCGGCCGAGTGGTCTATACATGGTTCTTCCATTGCCGTAGTGTCTATCGAGAACTGGTCATTTGCAGATAGAAAATATTGTAAACAAGAAAAACACATTGTAATGTAGTAAACAAGCGCTTTGTAGCAACCTCTTATCGGAGCATTATACTGGACTTTGTATGAGATCATAATATACAAACATTTACAATTTATAGAAAGACAAGTTGTTATATATAGATAGAATCAATAGCCCTGTACGTTATTATATAGTCATCAATCATATTGTAACAACCCTGTAACAGTACCCAATACTGTGCACAGTGTGATATCATAGTGTATGAACAAGTACAAAAATACATATATAGATAGAAAACTATTACCAACAATAAGTCTGTACGTTATAATATAGTCATCAACCATATTGTAACAACCCTGTAACAGTACACCATACTGTACACAGTGTGATATCACAGTGTATGAACATGTACAGAAAGACATATATAGATAGAAAACTATTACAAACAATAAGCCTGTACGTTATAATAAAGTCATCAGTCATATTGTAACAACCCTGTAACAGTACACCATACAGTACACAGTGTGATATCACAGTGTATGAACATGTACAGACAGACATATATAGAGAGAAAACTACTACAAACAATAGGACTGTACGTTATAACATAGTCATCTGTCATATTGTAACAACCCTGTAACAGTACACCATACTGTACACAGTGTGATATCACAGTGTATGAACATGTACAGAAAGACATATATAGATAGAAAACTATTACAAACAATAGGACTGTACGTTATAATATAGTCATCAGTCATATTGTAACAACCCTGTAACAGTACACCATACTGTACACAGTGTGATATCACAGTGTATGATCATGTACAGAAAGACATATATAGATAAAAAACTATTACAAACAATAATCCTGTACGTTATAATATAGTCATCTGTCATAGTGTAACAACCCTGTAACAGTTCACCATACTTTACACAGTGTGATATCACAGTGTATGAACATGTACAGAAAGATCATATATAGATAGAAACCTATTACAAACAATATGCCTGTACGTTATAATAAAGTCATCTGTCATATTGTAACAACCCTGTAACAGTTCACCATCCTGTACACAGTGTGATATCACAGTGTATGAATATGTACAGAAAGACATATATAGATAGAAAACTATTACAAACAATAAGCCTGGACGTTATAATATAGTCATCTGTCATATTGTAACAACCCTGTAACAGTACACCATACTGTACACAGTGTGATATCACAGTGTATAAACATGTACAGAAAGACATATATAGAGAGAAAACTATTACAAACAATAGGACTGTAAGTTATAATAAAGTCATTAGTCATATTGTAACAACCCTGTAACAGTACACCATACTGTACACAGTGTTGTATCACAGTGTATGAACATGTAAAAAAGACATATATAGATAAAAAACTATTACAAACAATAATCCTGTACGTTATAATATAGTCATCTGTCATAGTGTAACAACCCTGTAACAGTTCACCATACTTTACACAGTGTGATATCACAGTGTATGAACATGTACAGAAAGATCATATATAGATAGAAACCTATTACAAACAATATGCCTGTACGTTATAATAAAGTCATCTGTCATATTGTAACAACCCTGTAACAGTTCACCATCCTGTACACAGTGTGATATCACAGTGTATGAATATGTACAGAAAGACATATATAGATAGAAAACTATTACAAACAATAAGCCTGGACGTTATAATATAGTCATCTGTCATAGTGTAACAACCCTGTAACAGTACACCATACTGTACACAGTGTGATATCACAGTGTATAAACATGTACAGAAAGACATATATAGAGAGAAAACTATTACAAACAATAGGACTGTACGTTATAATAAAGTCACCAGTCATATTGTAACAACCCTGTAACAGTACACCATACTGTACACAATGTGATATCACAGTGTATGAACATGTACAGAAAGCCTTCGCTGTCTTCTGTGCTTCAGTTTTGGCATATGACGTACATTTTCCTTTATATTATGTGATTTCTTCATTATATTATGTAGAATTATCTTTATATGCTGTGCATTCTTTATTTTACAATGTAGATTTACTTTTATATTGAGTAGATTTGTCATTATATTAGATAGAATTATCATTATATTTTGTAGATTTGTCATTATATGCTGTAGATTTGTCATTATATTATGTTTGTTTTTCATTATATTATGTACATTTTTATTATATTATGTACATTATCCATTATATTATGTAGATGTGTCATTATATGATGTGCCTTTTTCATTATATTATGTGCTTTAATCATTATATGCTGTGCATTCTTTATTATGTTATGTAGTTTTATCTTTATATTATGTAGATTTGTCATTATATGATGTACATTAACCATTATATTATGAAGATTTGTCATTACATTATGTGCTTTAATTATTATATTATGTATATCTATGTAACGTTATAATTATGATGTTTGCTTACGATTATATTATGTAGACATGTCATTATATGATGTAGATTTATCATTATATGATGTACATTCTTTATTATATTATGTACATTAATCATAATATTATGTAGATGTGTCATTATATTATGTGCTTTTATCATTATATTATGTACTTTCCTCATTATGTGATGTAGTCAAACATTAACATTGTATCCTGTAGACAGTTCAGTTATTATGATATGCTGTATAATTTTTTATACTTTATTATGTGTCATCATTATGTGGACGATTTTTAACGGGTGGGTTTATAAGAAACACCGGCTAATTTCCAAAATGGAGGATGGCACGGAAATGTTCAACTTATTAGAAACTTTAAGATTAAATGCCTACAGGAAAATTTACATAGCAGATCTAGATCTACCGGTAGTCTACAAAGTAAATACGATAATATGATTAATATATTTTAGAAATCTACTGATAAGTTTTTAATAGGGGGCGGGCGGGGATGATAATCAAGCAATTAATTTATTATGGCCTCATCGCAGGTAAGATATTTCTCCTGAATGGTCTCAGATGCAGGTGTTTGTGTCCCGACAACGATGTTTGTAAATATCTATATGTTAAACCAAATATGTCTGTTCGTCCGACCACCTGTCTCGATAGCTCACTCGGTAACGCGTCTGACTGTTAATACACGGTTGCGAGTTTGAATCCCCGTCGGGCCATAGTCTTTGCGATGACTGAACGTGAGCTTTGAATCCCCACCTCTGAATATGTGGAGAAGTAGAAATAAATAAAGTTTAGATACGACCAGCTGTCAAACAAATCCCAGGCACGGTGACTAGGTGCGCTCTCCGCCGCTATATAACATGTGGAGCGCGTGGTTCAGTGGTAGAGCATCGGACCCAGTATCGGAGGGTCGCGGGTTAGATCCTCGACCACAGCTATGTGTGGTGTCCTTGAGCAATACACTTTATCTGCATAGGCTTAGTTCTGGTTTTATCCAAGATAATCATGGAGTGATATTTGTCTAAGTTATAAGAACTTGTTTCACAATCGGGATGAAATAAATAAGTTGAAAACAAAAACATAACTTGAATATTGTTTTTAAAAAAGGCACCAAAACCCCTGTACAAACCAACAAATTGTTCAAAAAGTTGTAAGCTGTCGAACTGTGACTGAACTTGGTGCCCAACGATGTGCCGGGCACAAGTCAATTACCATTGCTGTAATTAGGCGATAGAGGATGTTGACACTTCTGTGGTCCGGCCTGTGACTTTGTCACTTCTGTGACAAGGTGATGGTTAAATGAGGTGCTTTTTTGTGACAATATTCCTTAACTCTACCTAAGTCTGTAGAACTGACCCGACTCTCCGATTAGGTCCGTTTAATGACGGGAAGCCACTTAAAATTCCCTGCTTTTTCATTGGTGGTTAATAGACATGTTTCGGGAGATATCAGATTCTGGGTAAGACTAACTCTCCTTTACTGCACACAGAATTATTTAAGGCAAAATGGGACGTTCACAATTTTGTGTCTGGTTTGTTACTTTATACCCGTAACATATTTGTAACATTTTTCAACGTATAGAACCCCCTGTGCATATCACCAGGAAAAGTATGTATTGCCATGGTAGCGAAACATTGAGACATGATGGACGGGAATAAATATTATCTTGATAGTCATTTTATGTCGTTAAGAGTAGGGGTAGGGTTTGAATACTGTAAGATCTAATAGATCAATTGCGATTTTAAGTGAAAAAGAAAGTCAGCACATGAGTTTATTTTCTATGTATTGTTTTTGGGAGAATATCTAAAATGGCAAACAATTTATGTACAGCAATCCTTATGTTTTAATAGTGCTAACTATAACAGTTTGCTACTATCCGTGGTGAAAAGGGGCTAACATAACAATAAATGAATGTATATTGTTGCGTTATTACAGCAGCATATATCCTGTCTGTTAAGGGAGTGCTATTGATTGGCATGAAAAGCATGACATCTTTACAAAAGTTGTCCCGGGTGTCCTCAGGTTCTATCAACCATGGCTACTGCTGCAGCAATAACAAAGTTTTACACAGGGTTTACATTCATCTAACTTTTGGGTCTATAAATCTAATTATAATAAAGAGGCCTCGCCTATACATTTATGTTCACGAAATGATCCAGCTGTACATAGGCTGAAAGAAACATATGTAACTTGAAGAAATCGGTGCGATATTCTACAACAACAATCGTCACTTTCTAGAAATAAGACTTTAAAAAGGTCTATAAACAATTGTACTCGTGATTGGTTTTAGAAATCCGAAGATTTGTCATTTTCACGTGACATGAAAAATGAAGTGTCTATCGGCATGACGGTCGTGTCCATTATTTTTTATCTGCACAAGAGTCGTGCATATCATTTTCTTTATCCGCTCGGCGGTCGTGCCCATTATTGCCCTTATCCGCACGACGGTAATGTCGATATTGTTTCATATTGGCAGGACATGTACTCAGCAAGGGAAGTAAGTCACGACAGACGGTCAAGTGGTATAAGTATATATCCAGACAATTTCAAGCACTTTCAAAATTAGTTTGAGATTGATAGGATCTGACACTCGTCATTTCATACAGAATTTTATTAAACGAGTTCAGGAAAAAGCACTTTTCCTGAATGAGTTTACTGAAATTCTCTATGAATTGACAGCAAGTGTCAGATTCTATTTATCACATTTCCCACGTATACGTTAGTAACTTACAAAAGGACAGATAGGCCGAATAACCATAACGAGATGTGTAAGTTTGGCCTAAAAATTTCTAACTAAAAAGTATCGATTCGACTATACATTTAACAACAACATCCATTTTACCCGCCAAGCACATTTATTAAAATGCTTCTTGGGCGAGTTTAATAAAAGTTTGAAGTTGTATAAATTTGCGAATTAATACAAAGGTCTGGTGAATCGGCATCCAATCAAAGACATTCATAGTTGTATTACATATGAGTGTTATAAAATATACGTAATGGTTGCATTACATAGTAAGCAAGGGTTGATATGTGATAAACGTGAACAAAGGAGAGAGATGAGAGAGAGATAGAGAGGGAGGGAGAAATAAAGGGAGAGATATTGTTGTGGCGTGTTTTTCCCGTTTCGTTTCTCTTTATACAGTGTTTCCTACCTCTTCTCTCTTCTTCTCTCAAGGCTGGCTCGAAATTCCACCCGGATGTTAGCAAGTATTTCTTATTGTTTATTAACTTACATTAATAAACGTACAGATAACGTAGTTAATACATTGTCAGGCAGACGATCATTGAATTTTATTAAGGATGCTAATTCAATGGAATCGCATAATCTTGAACATCATTAAGTTTGAGACATAAGTTTGAGACTTAGGTGCAGCTCGGGGTTTGGAGTACTGCAGGACTAGTTTTATTTATTTAAAACACAGTCCTGGGCATTTGTTTGGAGTGCTGCAGAACTAGTTTTATTTGAAACACAGTTCTGGGCATAGTATTTAGTGTTGTGCGTTGTATGTATTAGTTAATGGTACGTGATTCTTCTTTTTAAACACGAATCATTTGTTCAATCATTTGTCATCCAATCGTAAAGCACAGTAGCTTGAGAAAAATTATTTCACCATTTATCTTAAATGAAACGGCAAGTAGCCCTAGGAAAATTCTTATATATCATATATTTTAGTATTTGTGTGCATAATCAGCTCGGTGCACGTTACACTTGCATATGTTTTAGAGGCCATGTTGTATTTCCATAATTTGTTTCCTATAAAAACCTAAAAACAGCTGTACAATTTACAAAATAGTTATTGCTCTTAATGAAGCGTATGCCAGCGATGTACGATTAAAACTCCTGTTATGTGTTGGACAGATCGTGATATTTTGATGTCTTCATGTGGCAGCCTTCCTGGTATTGCCAGAGGGTTTGTCCTGTGGTGTCTTGTCTGCTTCTGTTGTATTATACTATATTGTTTTGGTTGTATGTATTGCCGTGTCTTGTCTATTTTCCTTTTGATTACTCCTTTCATGTCTTATCTAATATTCATTCCCTCAATTCGTTATTTCTCCTCACGCATGTGCTTACTATAAATTAAAATGATTCCGTTGTGCCGATAAGGAAAATAATCGACACGACGATCGTGCCGATAGCCTTGTCGTTGATATTTGTCTATTCACTTTGGCCAACTCGCTCGGAAATTATCGGATTTAAGATAGTTGTTTTGTTGATTTTATCGCGGGCCGCGATTTAATCGACAAGAACATTCTGACTGTAAAACACGTATTACACAAGCAGAAAAGAACAGTTTCTGAACAAAAAGTTCATAAAATAAATAATCAGTGTTAAATAGTTCATCCTAAAAATATCGGACTTATAGGTCTTCCCTCTTTAAAGTTTTGTAATTTGCATCAAAATCAATTTTACAAGAAATTAGCATATTTTCTTGCAAAACAGTAAATTTTAATGTAACATTATCAGAAAATATCTAAAAATATATGTTTTGTAACTAAACCTTTGCTATGAAATAATATTAAAAAAGTTGAGTTTCTAGACTCAGATATAAATTGAAGTCCATTGCCTTAAGGCTTATTGAAACATCAACAAAGGTAAACATGGGCTCTAAAATTAAGTTGGTTTGGAAGTTCGTAGATGTAAACAAAAGTTGATTCCCTTATATGACGGTGCTATGCTCCAATACAACAACACTTTGTATCTATGATCGATCCACTGTTAAGCGAAGCATCACACTACAGTTTACCAGTACGCAGTTGGGGGTGGGGGTCTATATCGCAAAAGCAGAATAGATCATGTTTCATAACAAAAAGCTCATATAATTAGTTTATTTATTGGATACTGTTATCATAACCATTATTAACATTTAAATCTTTAAAATATCGGACGTTAAAGGTGATGCCACTTTTTTTTAGAGGATACCCCTCAGATGTGTCTTCAAACGCTGTATAGGTCCATGGCCATACTCCATGAAGTCTTCCAGGTGTGCATTTAAAGAATGCAATACTTCTATAAAGACCAATGAGCAGCCACATACATAAAAACTACTAGTTTCAATGCTATGTAGCGTTCGTTAATATTTGGCTTCCCACCATGATTTATGAATTTAAAGAGTTGTACTTTAAACTAATAGGTTTAGATAGATACATTTATCATAAATTGCCATTGTTATTGAAATAGGAAGTCTTCACATCTTTTTATATACCATGTTTAAAAAAAGATTTATTATAAAAAAAATAGACAATGTTTGTACTTATTAAATAACAATATAGTAGTATATACACTCTACTTTTTTTCTTGTTTTTTCTTTTTATATATATATATATATATATATATATATATATATATTGGTGTTTTTACACGTGTGTAAAACAAACAGAGATTATATTTTTTTCCCAGAGAAACTAACACAGTGAGTGTTAACGTCTTAACGATTGTTTCTTCGCAGCTGCAGCAACACCCCTAAAAGAAAAGAAAAACGTTATATAGCCTCTGTTATCAGCCCTCCCCAATATCATATTTAAATATATACATCTAACAAAACCCTATTAAGAATTGAGAGAGGGCGATATAGAATAGAAAGAATAGAGTGAAATGAAAGAATATCTCAGATGTGTAATAATAGTGATATTGAACACGAGTTTCACTTTGTTTTTCTATGTTTTTAACTGTAATGAAATAAGAAAGAAGTATATTCAGAAGTACTTCTACACAAGACCTAAATATGTTTAAGGTCGTATATCATTATTGCAATCTACGAATTAAGGAGAACTTCTAACTTTAAGTAAATTCATTTCCGAAGCTTTTGTTATAAGAAGATTTATTCTAAACATCATTTTTTTAATTTGCATTTTCATGTTCATTCTTATGATTTTTGTTCATAACACAAAAACGGATAATATTCATTAAAATGATTATGCATAAAACATTTATTTTATTTCAGAGATCAATTTATAGCAACTAGCATAACTGGCATGTAATGAACTATTTGATATGTATATATATATATGTGTTTGTGTATGATGACGAGAAACTGTATATAGTTTCAGCCAATAAAATGTCTTAGAGACGGTCAGGCCTATAATTCAGTCACTGCTAATGTCTTAAAAAATAATTATAATCATAATAATTATATTTTAATCCGTTGAAAAGTTCTTTCTCGCAAATCACAGTGGAAGGCGAGTAATTGATTTTCCCGAGTGAGCATGCGGATTAATGGTTGACGATTAATCAATTATAACAAGTGCATATGCATCCAGTACTTACCTAAATCCGACCCTGTTCATGTTGAAGTCCATTATCAAGCAAACTGAAATTGTCGACATTATCTGTAAAAAGAAACTATACAATTAACAAGAATTATATACAAGTTTGTCGAATATAAACCTGGTTAATTTTATATTCTAATACAATAAATAATTAATTCCCGTAGGCGCATCGTGGATTTTGGTCAGGTGGAGTCCACATACTTAACCGTATAAATGTGGTTGTCAATCATTTAGCAATATTTCGGGAATCACGTAGTGGACTCGGCACCGTGGATGTAAACTTCTCAGTTTTTCACCAGGTACATAAAGTTCATCACACATCTCTTCAACGTGCCTATCCAACCCTGTGACGTAAATTATATTAAAACGATCGTGGTTAACAAAATTGTGCTAATTTAAGTTGAAATAATTATTCGTGCGTTTGGTATACACAGACATATTTAAACAGAGATGAGTGATTGCAGGTGCATATCCAAATTACGGTGGCATATTTGATGTTTTCCAAATCTTGGAAACACAATTCTTCCTGAACCATATGGATGTGTATATGGCTAAATATGGATAGATCACTGCCTGAACTAACCAACATATCTTTGCGATTGTTGTATCAAAGAAAGGGCTTGTCTGTAACGTTGGTTGGTAAACTTCTTTAAATATCTATATGACATTTTGCCACTAATGTAGAACTTGTATCTTCATATTTCTTCATTTCTATGATGTGTTTTTTGTTAAAATGAGTAGACTACCTTTATTGTTAAAAAAGTAATATTTCATCCAACATTTTTCAAAGTTCGATCCGTAATAATTTAAAATCACAAAAAAAAATAAATAAATTGATACGGTAAGTGAAAAAGAAATCTCCATTTTATCCACTTTACTTTGGTACTGAAGTTATTGAATTCAGACAAAGATTCAGAGAGTTATACAAGAAATACTGAAGGTGCCATTGGAATTCAGTCGAGTTGATATTGGCCAGTGTTTGTACTTAAGTCACTGGTATGCAGCACACCTAGACAACAATCGTTAAGTGTATAATGAGTTGATATTGGCCTGTGTGTGTACTTAAGTCACCGGCATGCAGCACACCTAAACAACAAGCGTTAAGTGTATAATGAGTTGATATTGGCCAGTGTTTGTACTTAAGTCACTGGTATGCAGCAGACCTAGACAACAATCGTTAACTGTATAATGAGTTGATATTGGCCAGTGTTTGTACTTAAGTCACTGGTATGCAGCAGACCTAGACAACAATCGTTAAGTGTACTGGCCAGTGTTTGTACTTAAGTCACTGGTATGCAGCAGACCTAGACAACAATCGTTAAGTGTATTGGCCAGTGTTTGTACTTAAGTCACTGGTATACAGCAGACCTAGACAACAATCGTTAAGTGTATTGGCCAGTGTTTGTACTTAAGTCACTGGTATGCAGCAGACTTAGACAACAATCGTTAAGTGTATTGGCCAGTGTTTGTACTTAGGTCACTGGTATGCAGCAGACCTAGACAACAATCGTTAAGTGTATTGGCCAGTGTTTGTACTTAGGTCACTGGTATGCAGCAGACCTAGACAACAATCGTTAAGTGTATTGGCCAGTGTTTGTACTTAGGTCACTGGTATGCAGCAGACCTAGACAACACTCGTTAAGTGTATTGGCCAGTGTTTGTACTTAGTTCACTGGTATGCAGCACACCTAGACAACAATTGTTAAGTGTATTGGCCAGTGTTTGTACTTAAGTCCCTGGTATGCAGCAGACCTAGACAACAATCGTTAAGTGTATTGGCCAGTGTTTGTACTTAGGTCACTGGTATGCAGCAGACCTAGACAACAATCGTTAAGTGTATTGGCCAGTGTTTGTACTTAAGTCACTGGTATGCAGCAGACCTAGACAACAATCGTTAAGTGTATTGGCCAGTGTTTGTACTTAAGTCACTGGTATGCAGCAGACCTAGACAACAATCGTTAAGTGTATTGGCCAGTGTTTGTACTTAGGTCACTGGTATGCAGCAGACCTAGACAACAATCGTTAAGTGTATTGGCCAGTGTTTGTACTTAAGTCACTGGTATGCAGCAGACCTAGACAACAATCGTTAAGTGTATTGGCCAGTGTTTGTACTTAGGTCACTGGTATGCAGCAGACCTAGACAACAATCGTTAAGTGTATTGGCCAGTGTTTGTACTTAAGTCACTGGTATGCAGCAGACCTAGACAACAATCGTTAAGTGTATTGGCCAGTGTTTGTACTTAGGTCACTGGTATGCAGCAGACCTAGACAACAATCGTTAATGGCTTTTCCGGTTCGGATAGAAAAATTCCGTTACGGATAAAAAGTATGTCATGTTTTTCTTTTATATTCGTGATAAAAAAATCATTCTTACCTCCAACACTAAGGTAATACTGCCGCAAATAAAAACGATGAGACTGTACACTATAATGTAGTCCCTAATCATGTTGTAGCAGCCCTGCAATAGAACAATATACTGTACAGTGCGATATCACAATGTACTAACATGGACAGACTGACAAAACGTTAATATATAAATAATATCCAATTTTTATTTCATTCGTGACATAATATGGTCACGCATGGCCACGTCTCGACTGGTCATGTCAATGTTTAAAAAAGTGGTGGAAAACAATAGTGTAATTATCAAACATAATTAACTGAGGAATCTTTGTAATGCACTAAAAGTATTACATAAAATGCTCTTAAATGGTTTGAATTACGGTCCTCTGTAAACACGGTATATTAACTGTGTCTCCTTATGTCTGTACATGCATTTCAGTTAGTTTTATTATTTAATCTTGAAACATGTGAAAGCGAAACATACATGATGTATTATCACGCATTTTTGTAATTGATGTCAACCTTTCAAGTGCAAATAAGTAATAACACGTTTGTTTTAATATATGATATCGCATAGCAGTAATTAAAAATAAAACAGCGCACAAGTTACTTTTAGCTCAGTCGGTAACGCGTCTGACTAGCAATCCAGGGGTCGTGAGTTCGTGAGAATCCTAGCAATGATTAAAATACGACATTGTGTCTCATTATCATTCGTCTTTCACAGCTGATTCAAGTGGGAAAGTTATGAGTTACTTGTGGAAATAGGGTGTGCTTGAAAACTTGTTAACCTTTCAGGATCCCAGAAAACAGTGGTTGGGTTAACTGACCGTCTGTTAGCCCTCGATGGCTTAAAATGACGCTAAATATTCAATCAATCAATCACAACATATTTGTAGATATATTGAATCCCAAACCTTTGTGTAGTAGTTTTTAGGTATAAGCGTGCACTTGGCTGTGTTGATAAATGCGGCTATATTGGTATATGTATTGTCCACACCCTGACAGCACGTGGCTGGAACGTGCTCTGCCCTGAAATAACAATACGTTACGCAGCTTATGACAGATGTATCAATACGTTACGCAGCTAATGACAGCTGTATCAATACGTTACGCATCTAATGACAGATGTATCAATACGTTACGCAGCTAATGATAGATGTATCAATACGTTACGCAGCTAATGACATATGTTTAAATACGTTACGCAGCTAATGACAAATGTAACAATTACGTTACGCAGCTAATGCCAGATGTAACAATACGTTGCGCAGTTAATGACAGATGTCACAATTACGTTACGCAGCTAATGTCAGATGTAACAATACGTTACGCAGCTAATGACATATGTTTCAATACGTTACGCAGCTAATGACAGATGTAACAATTACGTTACGCAGCTAATGCCAGATGTAACAATACGTCGCGCAGCTAATGACAGATGTATCAATACGTTACGCAGCTAATAACAGCTGTATCAATACGTTATGCAGCTAATAACAGCTGTATCAATACGTTAAGCAGCTAATAACAGCTGTATTAATACGCTACGCAGCTAATGCCAGATGTAACAATACGTTGCGCAGCTTATGACAGACGTATCAATACGTTACGCAGCTAATGCCAGATGTAACAATACGTTACGCAGCTTATGACAGATGTATCAATACGTTACGCAGCTAATGTCGTCAATACTTACCACCTTTTAAAAACGCAAGTATGGATTTTGTATCAAATCTGGATATGACATGAATAAATGATTCACCAAGACCAACTTTCTTACCTTGTTTTTTTTTTTTAAATTTCATTACAACAATTTCATCAATTTAGAACACAAATTGAGTTCGTTACTTGTGAGAACTGATAGAATTATAGCAGTTCTATGTGGGATGGAAATATATTCCATATTCAAAAGCTAGCGTTTTCAACGGCGTTAAATATGTAATTATACAACTCATTTATACATATGTTATAAATGAATTAAACGGGTATTTTATATGTGCATATTTCTTTTCATTTATATATCTTTTTAACTTAATTTTCAAATTGTTATTTTTCACATTATTCTATTTGATTTTAACACGGACTTGTAATTCCTTGATTTAAGCTTATTTATTTAAGCTCTATATTACGAAGTCCTATCAATAATACTCGAGTCCGTTTCTTTGTTTTAACCAGTGCTGGGTGTTGATTGTGAGAGCCTATGTTATTGAACCTGGGCTCGAACCCACTGCTCTTGGTGTACCGCCGCCCTACTTCTGTTTAAAGACAAATCACCATTGACTGTTGCCAATTAAGAATGGCCAGACTCGTGAGAGGTATTTTCATGTTTATTACAAAACATTTATGGTATCATTTTAATACAACATTTTTTTTATTTTTAAGGGTCCTCCGTGTCCGAGTGGTCGTGCCGTCTCAGAATCACTTGCCCTCATAGCTAAGGCCGTAGGTTCCAGCCCCGCTCGCCCCAAAAACGTTATGTGAGAAAGTTTGCCAGTTACTTTGAAGTACGGTTGTTCTTCTCAGTTTCATTCGGAGGTATTTTATATATAACCTGAAATGTGTCAAAATCATTTTATTTTCAAGAAAATAATACAATTGGCTTACGTCACCGTGCCCGCCCAGTTGGATCCGATAAAGTCGTTAGTGTACGATGATCCGCCGTTTAGCCCACAACAATGTCCCTGTAACAGAAATAACCGAGTTGCACATTTGTGTGATGTTTTCTCAATAGCTTGTTTTTCGTATTTGCTTTTGTAATTTTTATCTTTATTCTGTCTCGACTGCTAAACGCTCTCAACACCGAGAAAGTGTCTTCCGGTGACACAAAAGAGGCTTCGAAATTTACGTAACAAGGTGAGACGTCGTCAATTATCAATAGTACTGTATAATAAAATATATAAAAATGTAAATTAGTCATTCTTTCCGCCTATAAATGCTCTGTATTCACTCCAGCCTTCCGCATCAAAATGCAGATAGTTTTCAATATATTACGTTCGAAGTGATGCGTGGAAATGATCGTCTGCGCTGAGATTATAAAAAACGACCCATAATGCTATTGCTTTTGCTTAGATTCCAAATAGCTCCGACCCGTTAAATTTTTTAAAATACAGACACGATTAAAATGACATCATCCATGATAATTTTCAAAATTATGAATCATGAAATAATGTTTGATGGGGTTTAATAAAATTGCTGGAAAAGGTGTATTTCAGTAGAAAAGGACATTGTGATTTGTATTTCTCAGATGAATGAAATTGAAAATAATTGAAAACGAGATTTCCTGAAGCGATATTAGAGTCACACGTGGCAAAGTAACGAGAACACGTGCCAATTTCAATGTTCATGTGTAAAATTAATTTGATATTTCACCGAAACCAATCTATTTTTATAAATAGTATTTTATCCTCCGTGGCCGAGTTGTCTAAGGCGCCATCTCAAGATGACTTGCCTTTCACCACGAAGGTTGTTGGTTCGAATCCCGTTCGTCCAAAATACTTTATATGTGAAAGTTTGCCAGTTACTTGCGGAAGGACGGCGGTTCTACTCGGATTCATAACGAGGTCTTCCTTCACTAATTAAACTTGATATGCCATATATAACCCGAAATGTGTTGAAAATGGCTTAACCCCCCCTCCCCCCCCCCCCCCCCCCCCCAAATAAAAGCATAAAACAAAAGTAGATACAATTCACACCTCAATAAACAATACATTCCATCCTTTAGACACCGTGTCGGTAGATTGTGGTCCGTGGTACTCCTTTATCAAGTGTACCATTTTGCTGTATACCCAGTCGTCCGACTGAAACATATGATAATAATTTCAATAATGGCGTCTCTATTAATTCAAATATGGATGGCATACTATACTATATCCGTGTGTCTATATAGAATCTTTATTTCCGTCTCATAATAAACAAACATAGAATAAAAGCAATGTACATACGCCTGAAATAAAGTGTATTATGCCATTCATATTATAATTATAAGAGACTCAATAATATTATAACATGAATAATTATGATCCGTCAAAGAACGTAATTTATTAGTGTTAAAACATATCACATACATAACTATGACCAGTTGTTGTTAATCGTACCATAGAGCATCACAATGTGATACAGAAGGGTCTAAAATTGTATTAAAAGGAACAGAAATAAACTGTGATGTTTGTAAACTAGCACCTGTACATCGAGTAATTATATGTGTGTTTATTATAATAAAACAGAAATAAAGACTATAGCATAATATTTCTTGTGCAAACTTATCTCATATCTTATATGTATTGTGTGACTGATGGTGCAACATGCAGCATGGCTCCATTATCTGTATCGAACTATTTTGCGTGGCAAATAATGAAACCAGTTGGTGCATGTCATGTTATTATTAAAATATAAGTAGACCCTGTTTTATGGCTTTTATTCAGGCAGTATACGCAAATATGTGCACACGCACCCATGGAGGAATAATGAGTCCGGACCCTCCGTCGGATCCCCGAAACATTGCTCAATGGCGTCATTTCAACCAATGTTTACACATTTACTGTCTGGCATCCCCATCTATTTAGCCTTTAAAATAATAAAGTTTTTCATGTTCTTTTCTTTCAGTTTGAATAAATCCACAGCTTCAAAATCATATTTACAGTAATTGTGCTTAAAAAGGTTTGTAAATCTGATCAAAATTGTTGAACATTTATACATTCCCAGAAGAGACGTTTTTAACATTCATGGTATAAAACTCAAAAAGGTTTGAGCAGACTAATTTGCATTTAAACACAGATTTATTTGTGGCTATGATTCTCATCATGTATTTATATTGAACACTTTTGAGCTTTGAATTAATTGTTGATTTGATTGGCATAATAAATATATCGGGTCCCATTCTTTTTCTGTAAACATGGCTTCCCATTTAAGTTGTGGTTTTATTTCAAGGTCTGCTTTAAATAGTTTAAACTTCTTTATTTTACTTCGATTGTGAAACAAGTTCTTACAACTTAGACAAACACACTGGAAGTATTCCAAGCTTACTAAGAACAAGAACTAAGCATATGCGGAAGTGCTGAAGGACACCATACATAGCCGTAGTGGAAGAACAAACCCACGACCTTTCGATTATGGGGCCGATGCTCTACCACTGGACCACGCGCTCCACAATTTTTAATAGAAAGTGATATTCAAATCATTAGATTGTTTTACCTGAAGGGATATATTTAATAAGTTTTTATATCTACATGTATCTGCATTGATATTTACTTGTTTAACATGGCCTTCCAATTTTTAGGTATATTTCACACTAGTGATGAGTATTGTAAAAAAATAACGTGTTTGAAATTTCGTATAATTCACATAAATCATGACATATATAAGACTTTTTTTTCTGTAGCCAAAAATGTGTTCTACAAATGCAATTCCTATATTATTCTCGTGTTTCATAAAATACTTTTTTCCTCCTGCCTTAAGGTTACACTTATTCAAAATGATTTCTTGGCTTAAGTTTTTGCTGCAGGAGTTCCCTTTTGTGTTACACCATGATGCCAGTATTTCTGTCAAGAACTTGTTTTCTGTAAATAATTTACACATGTTCCTATGTCTGATTAGTTTAATTTACAATTGAATATAGGGTTCTCTCCTTTGTTGTCTCATTCAACGGTGTAAAATAATTTACATTAACCATTATTGCCTGTTTATAATATACGTTTTATCCACTTAGCTTTTAACGAGTTGAGAAACATATTTATATCAAACATTTTGATACTTACATTTTCATAGACTTAGATATTTGTTCTTCTTTTATTTTATCGGTGATGTTAGCCCATTAAAATGGTTAAAATCTAGTTATTCGCTTATCTGGTGTATCACTTACTTAATTTATCACTTATCTGGTTTATCACTTACTTAGTTTATCAGTCATTTTGTTTATCACTTATCTGGTTTATCATTTACTTTAATGATCAATTACTTGGTTTATTATTTATATGGTTCCTTACTTTCACCTAGAATCAGAGCATCGCTTCCTTAGTTTATCACTTACTTGGTTTATCATTTACACGGTTGCTTCCTCTAACTTAAAGTCAGAGCACCACATACTTAGTTTATCACTAACTTGGTTTATCACTTACTTGGTTTATCAATCGCTTGATTTATAACTTACTTGGTTTATCAGTCGTTTGGTTTATCACTTACTTGGTTGATCATTTACATGGTTGCTTACTCTAACCTAGAATCAGAGAATCACTCCCTTAGTTTTTCACTGATATAATTTATCACTTATTTGATTTATCACTTAATTTGTTTAATAATTGTTTGGTTACTCGCTTAAGTGGTTTATCAGTTTATTGGTCACGTAATTGATTTGTCACTTGTTAAGTTTATCACTTACTTGGTTTATCACTTATTTGATTTATCACATACTTATTTTATCCTCACGTAATTGATTTGTCACTTGTTTAGTTTATCATTTACTTGGTTTATCACTTACTTGTTTTATCCTCACGTAATTGATTTGTCACTTGTTTAGTTTATCACTTACTTGATATATCACTTATTTGATTGATCTCTTCCTTGGTTAATCAATTATTTGGTTCATCATTTATTTGGTTTATCACTTATTTAGTCGATCACTTGTTTTGGTTTATCACTTACTTGGTTAATCATAACCTGGTTTATAAATTATTTGATTCATTATTTATTCGGTTCATCATTTATTTGGTTCATCATTTATTTGGGTTATCACTTACTTGGTTCATCATTTATTTGGTTTATAACCTTTTTTGGTTTATCACTAACTCTGTTAATCACTACTTGGTTCATCAATTATTTTGTTGATCACTTATTTGGTTCATCACTTATTTGATTTATCACTTATTTGGTTTATCAATTACACAGCTGCTTATCTAACCTGGAACCAGAGCATAACGTACATTAATAATGACTTATTTTGGGTTTTCACTTACCTGGATTTTCAAGCTAACCCAGAATCCCAGCATCACCATAACCATTATTATCGTGACTATGGCCAGGACTGCATTCTGAAATGTATGGTGGGCAAATAGTGACACAGTCAACAGAGATGTGTAAATGATAAACATTACACGTATAAATAATAAAGACTACATGTTTAATGATGTTTTGCATTATATGTATAAATAATAAACATGACTTGTATCAATCTTAAACATTAAATGTATAAATGATAAGTTTTATTATATGTTTGAATGATAAACATAACTTGTATAAATGATAAACATGACTTGAATAAATAATACACATAGTATGTATAAATGATAAATAATAAATATTGCATGTATAAATGATAAACACTTCATGTATAAATGATAAACAATTCATGAATCAATGAGTAACAATCCATGTATAAATGATAAACAATACATGTATAAATGATCAACAATACACGTATAAATGATAAACACTACACGTATAAATGATAACACTACACGTATTAACTATAAACACTAGATGTATAAATTATAAACAATACATGTATAAATGACAAACAATACATGTTTAAATGATTACACTACACGTATAAATGATAAACACTTCATGTATAAATGATAAACAATACATGTTTAAATGATAAACAATTCATGCATCAATGATAAACAATACATGTATAAACAATAAACAATACATGTATAAATGATAGCACTACACGTATAAATGATACACACTACATGTATAAATGATAGCACTACACGTATAAATGATAAACAAAACATTTACAAACAATGGTTATCAGGCTCTAAATTCATCAAACCGTTAGTGAATTTGTGGACTCGGATTCAAAAACTTAACTTGCTTTTAATTCTGTAAACACAAAATTATGGGCTACGAATGTGTTTTTTTAACATTTTCTGTTGAATAAATATTAAAATTACTTGTTTAGATAAGCAGTAATAATTAACAGATTTACTTCATGTTACTAAAGTATTGAACTTATTTGTCTGCGTTCAATGACACTAACTATTGATTAATTGTGCTTACAAAAATTAAAAAACGCCTGACTTTCTTGTATGCTCCCACTACGCCAACCAATGCAGCAACCATTATAGTGGCACCCACGCCCATCATTGTGTATGTAAGCGCGAGCATCAGCGTGCCAAACTTCATACCGCTGTACTCCACCTGGTCAAACATGTCGACGACCTCGTTCTCAAACAGACCGCTGTTAAATCGCAGATACAAAGCTGCCGCCAGAAAAACGCTTCCTGCTGCCTGTAACAGACGGCAATATTAGAAAACAATCGCAGATAACTGAAAAGAAAATGATGACGATAGTAGAAAGCACCTGTATATGACTGTAGGTTATTTGTAAATAAAAGCTTATTTTGAAAAAGAAAATACAACACTCACTGCCACGTTTGTAAAACACTCACTGCCACGTTTGTGAAACACTCACTGCCGCGTTTGTGAAACACTTACTGCCGAGTTTGTGAAACACTCACTGCAGCGTTTGTAAAACACTCACTGCCGTGTTTGTAAAGCACTCACTGTCGCGTTTGTAAAACACTCATTGCCGCGTTTGTGAAATACTCTCTGCCGCGTTTGAGAAACACTCACTGCCGCGTGTGTAAAATACTCACTGCCGCGTGTGTAAAACACTCACTGCCGCGTGTGTAAAACACTCATTACCGCGTTAGTGAAACACTCACTGCCGCGTTTGTGAAACACTCACTGTCGCGTTTGTAAAGGACTTACTGCCGCGTTTGTAAAACACTCACTGCCGCGTATGTAAAACACTCACTGCCGCGTTTGTAAAACACTCACTGCCGCGTGTGTAAAACACTCACTGCCGCGTTTGTAAAACACTCACTACCGCATTTGTAAAACACTCACTGCCGCGTTTGTGAAACACTCACTGCCGCGTTTGTAACAGCAAAAATAAATGGAAACAACTCCTCTAGATAAACGAAACTGTAGCAGACGATACTTTATATACGTGTAGAAAGAATCAGAAAAGGCAATACTTTGAATATGTCTGTAGGTGTAATCCCACCATTGAGTTTTGTTCTTTATGCTTTAGTTAAAAATAAATGTTTGAAGGCTTGTCATTCAGAGAGAGAGAGAGATGAAACTTATATTTTTTTTATCTAAATTCGCGATTCAAACATGACAATGCTTTCAAAATGTTCAAAATACATCAATAATGCCATTCAAATAAAAAAAAAATGAGCATTAAAATAATGAAAATGCATTTTTAAAGAAGAAGAAACGAGGATTATATGCGATGGTAGTACTATGCCTGTATAAAATATCAATATCAAGGATTGCGCTACAGTTTTTACCCGCTCCCTGAGGATGATATTATTTATTAAATGCTGTAGATGTTGAAAAATATCACAGTTGAGTTTAAACATGATGTAAGTGTAAAAATACCACAGTTGAGTTTAAACATGATGTAAGTGTAAAAATACCACAGTTGAGTTTAACATGATGTAAGTGTAAAAATATCACAGTTGAGTTTAACATGATGTAAGTTTAAAAATACCACAGTTGAGTTTAAACATGATGTAAGTTTAAAAATACCACAGTTGAGTTTAAACATGATGTAAGTTTAAAAATACCACAGTTGAGTTTAAACATGATGTAAGTTTAAAAATAGGAAAACTGAACAGATTACAATATTTTTCAACGTCTTTTTTTTGACAATAACGTTTAAACTTATTTATTTTACTTTGATTGTGAAACAAGTTCTTACAACTTAGGCAAATCACGCTCGAAGATTCCTGGGTTGAACCAGTTCTAAGCATATGCAGAAAAGTGTCTTGCTCATATACACAACACATAACCTTGGCGGAGGATCGAACCCACCCACGGCCCTCCGATCATGGGTTCGGTGCTCTACCACTGGACCACGCGCGCAACAATAAAGTCTATAAAATCAGACTGAAAGTTTAATTTTAGTTCATGCTAGTTAAGATTGATTTTATCTGACACTTAAACGTTTGTCCAAACTATGTGGGTCATTTTATGTTTATTTTCTATAAGAAATTAAAATATTAAAAGTATATGTATAAAAGTCGGTAGTTTCCTGTTGTGTTCAGTATAATTTCACGGCACCCGATTTTAATTGTTCTTTGATCACGAATGCCGTATCATGTATCAGGAAATCTGCCAAATGTTTTACCCCCTGGTCATTACTCGTCGCCAAAAAGGACATGTTTGTATCGTGTTATATTGGTACGACACGTTGTTGGTCATTTCCACGGCGGATCCGCATAAAGGGGCCTTGCTGCAGAAAATTTCAGGAACGGATCCTGGTGGAAAAAAGCAAATTCAGGGAATTTATGTTCTTTGCTTTTTTCAAAAGATTTGAATCAGACATTTTTAAGTTATTGCACGATACCCCAAAAACACGACTTTTCACAAAATAAAGGAGCAACGACAAAATTCACAACCCCTAAAATTAGCCTGTGTTTTGTCATTATAAACATAGTATTAAATTTTCAAAATATTTGATTCAGGCATTCTTAAGTTATTGCAAGTAAGCCAAAATGTGACGGATGGACAGACAAACTGACAGACCCATGATTAGTGTCTCCCGCTTTTGGCAAAGTGGGGGACAAAAATAATTTAAATAACTTAAGCGAGTATCAAAAAGTGTAAATGACCACATACGAGACACTTTGTACGTGTTGAACTCATTTACTCCAATAAATGTCTCTCTTACGAAATGTGAATGAATCCAATTCCGGGCCGAGTCATGTCAAACTCATGGAAATGGTTCTAGAATCTTTCCCGATCTGCGTTCAGCATTCAGTAGATAGGGGTCCAATGTCAGGAAATTGTGATTAAGTGGGGTGTTCACTACAATACAGAAGCGGGGCGGTAGTGTAATGGATAAAGTGTTGACCCAGGAAACGGACTCGAGACTGGCCTTTAATAAAGGCAATAAAGATGAAATAAATCAGTTACTGTATAAACTATACTACATACATGTGTCTGTGACATGTTACTCTAGACGTGCTGCACTTAGTACACTGCCTCAATCGGCAGCGCGTCTGATTATCAAAGGGTCGTGAGCTCGAATACCTGCTTAGTCACAGTCTCTATGATGATTGGTGTACAACACTGCGTCCACATTGTCATAAGTTTCTCACTGCTGATTCAAGTGGGAACGTTATCAGTTGTTTGCGGAATTGGGTGTACCCGAGTACTTGTTAATCTCGCAAGATCCCAGAAAAGAGTTGTTAGGTTAATTTATCGTATGTTTGCCCTCGCATACAATAGCGTTAAATATTCTAGTTAAAATCAAGCAGACGCCTTCGTTATCGCAGTTTGTTTTCTCGCGTGTACTTACAAAAAGGACACCACTGGTTATGACAACTGCATATTTGGCTATCTTGTAAAGTCCCATCTGAAAAAGTAAAAGAAAACAGTACAATCACATTCTTGTGGTGGCATAGTTCAGCCATCCTGATAGTCTGATATACACTTCATGAAGTCGACATCATGATTTTCAAAGCTGGAGGCCCGTGATGAATAGGAAAAGTAAGTGTCTCAATTTTCATCGTATAAGACCCAGTATAATACAATTATCCAGTAATTGATTAAAAAAATGACTACTCTTACTTAAGTGTACTTGTCCAAATCTGCTTCTTTGCTTGCGAAAGTATTTTGAACATAGAAATATTTACGGCAGTAAAAAGTAGCGGAGCCCTTATGCATTTTTGGATTAAGTTCATTTCAATTGATTTTGCAATATTAAGGGACACTCTTCCGTGGAAAATACATAAGCTTGGTTATATTTTAAGTCGAAACCATGGAAAAATTGCATTTGTAAAAAACGAAAGTGTACTGTTAAGAGACCATGCCTATTAGGCGAGTGTACAATTTAGACAAGCTTAATTTCCACGATTTGTTGTCGGTTTAGATAAGGATATTGTGTACGTGGCAGGGTCACGTACATGGGGATTACATTTGTTGTCGGTGATTTTTCTGAACATAGACAATGCTGTCGCAGCATTCAATCATTAATGAATTTAACATTCACAATGATTTCTTTTACTTGTGGAACTGCCGTGTATGAAGTTTGTATGTGTTGTCACCTGAGTGGAAATAAAGAATACTGATCCTGCCGTGTATGAAGTTTGCATGTGTTGTCACCTGAGTGGAAATAAAGAATACTGATCCTGCCGTGTATGAAGTTTGTATGTGTTGTCACCTGAGAGGAAATAAAGAATACTGATCCTGCAGTGTATAAAGTTTATATGTGATGTCACCTGAGCGGAAATAAAGAATACTGATCCTGCAGTGTATAAAGTTTATATGTGATGTCACCTGAGCGGAAATAAAGAATACTGATCCTGCCGTGTATGAAGTTTATATTTGATGTCACCTGAGTGGAAATAAATAATACTGATCCTGCAGTGTATAAAGTTTATGTGATGTCACCTGAGCGGAAATAAAGAATACTGATCCTGCCGTGTATGAAGTTTATATGTGATGTCACCTGAGCGGAAATAAAAAATACTGATACTGCCGTGTATAGAGTTTATATGTGTTGTCACCTGAGCGAAAATAAAGAATACTGATCCTGCAGTGTATAAAGTTTATATGTGATGTCACCTGAGCGGAAATAAAGAATACTGATCCTGCCGTGTATGAAGTTTATATGTGATGTCACCTGAGCGGAAATAAATAATACTGATCCTGCAGTGTATGAAGTTTATATGTGATGTCACCTGAGCGGAAATAAAGAATACTGATACTGCCGTGTATGAAGTTTATATGTGATGTCACCTGAGCGGAAATAAAGAATACTGATCCTTCAGTGTATGAAGTTTATATGTGATGTCGCCTGAGCGAAAATAAAAAATACTGATACTGCAGTGTATGAAGTTTATATGTGATGTCACCTGAGCGGAAATAAAGAATACTGATACTGCCGTGTATGAAATTTATATTTGATGTCACCTGAGTGGAAATAAAGAATACTGATCCTGCAGTGTATGAAGTTTATATGTGATGTCACCTGAGCGGAAATAAAGAATACAGATACTGCCGTGTATGAAGTTTATATGTGATGTCACCTGAGTGGAAATAAAGAATACTGATCCTGCCGTGTATGAAGTTTATATGTGATGTCACCTGAGCGGAAATAAAGAATACTGATCCTGCCGTGTATGAAGTTTATATGTGATGTCACCTGAGCGGAAATAAAGAAAACTGATCCTGCCGTGTATGAAGTTTATAAATGTGATATCACCTGAGCGGAAATAAAGAATACTGATCCTGCCGTGTATGAAGTTTATATGTGATGTCACCTGAGCGGAAATAAAGAATACTGATCCTGCCGTGTATGAAGTTTATATGTGATGTCACCTGAGCGGAAATAAAGAATACTGATACTGCCGTGTATGAAGTTTATATGTGATGTTACCTGAGTGGAAATAAAGAATACTGATATTGCAGTGTATGAAGTTTATATGTGATGTCACCTGAGTGGAAATAAAGAATACTGATACTGCAGTGTATGAAGTTTATATATGATGTTACCTGAGCGGAAATAAAGAATACTGATACTTCCTGCCGTGTATGAAGTTTATATGTGATGTCACCTGAGTGGAAATAAAGAATACTGATACTGATTCTGCAGTGTATGAAGTTTATATGTGATGTCACCTGAGTGGAAATAAAGAATATTGATACTGATCCTGCCGTGTATGAAGTTTATATGTGATGTCACCTGAGTGGAAATAAAGAATACTGATACTGCAGTGTATGAAGTTTATATGTGATGTCACCTGAGTGGAAATAAAGAATACTGATTCTGCAGTGTATGAAGTTTATATGTGATGTTACCTGAGTGGAAATAAAGAATATTGATACTGATCCTGCCGTGTATGAAATTGATATGTGATGTCACCTGAGTGGAAATAATATGGCAATAATAAAAATAATGAAATAAGAAGAAGATTGACGAGGAGGAGGAGGAGAAAAATTAGTAGAATTAGATTCAGAAACAGACAATGAAACAGAAAAAACAAGTAAAAGAATAAGCAATAAAAAGAAAGAAGAAGAGGAAGATGATGATGATGATGAAGACAATATGAAGAAGAAAAGGAACAAGAAAATGAAATAAATAATGTTTAGGAAAAGTAAAATGAAATGATAAAACAAGAGGTTTAAGTTTGGTCGGAGCATGGGTACAAACTTGCTGCACTGTTTACAAGAAAAGTTACCGAAAGGGCGGATAAATTACCACGGCATAAGCCCTTCTGACTTTTGATCAGCTAGAAACTATACTGCTTTACAAGTAATAACAACTGGTATTTAATACCATAACATATTTACATATTTTGGTAAGCATAAAACATAAACTCTGTATAACGGTACATACCTTCATACTTTCACAATTTCGATTTTAAGGCAATGTGTCTATTTAGCACAGCTTATTTATCATGATTTTAATCTTATTCAATATTTATTTAAATAAAAAACAAATGCTAATTCGTAAAATAATATGAACAAAAATAAGTAATTTCTTTAAAGATCTTTATATATGAAATATACTACACCATGTACAAGAGATCCACCTGAACGGTTTTATTGTTTCTATTGTTATTTTAATTTAGATAAAAGTGTGTATCCGGCCAAGAAGAGTTATAGATCAATTGTTTGAGGTGTATGTCGAAAGTTTTTTCGCATTTATAAATAGTCTACAACTTAAGAAGCATATAATTATGTACGAAATAGATATCTGGAGATAATTTTTAAGTGTTTAATAAAAAGGTTCTACCGATGTGCCACTATGTCAATACTTAGAACAAACATGTGGTTTCACAAATAGTACTTTTAATTCTTAGCAACAGATAGCAAGGTGCCCAGCGACAGACCAGAGTGCCCTCTCCGTTAGAGACTCCCTCTCCGAGTCTCTGTCCGAATCTGCCCAGTCTGGCTAAAGTGTCCAGTTTATTAAGCCCCCACATCACGAACAATAATGTACAATTATATTTCATCGTGAATTTAATGGAGCTGCTAACGTGTAAACAAATCAATCAAGCTTTCGGTTTCGGGTCATGGCTAAACTGATGACGTACAGCCTGACCCACATGGAACAGTTTGACCTGGACCAAATTCAATACACATTAGTAACATGATGATCGATATTAACACACATATACTTTTTTGAAAATCTAATAAAAACAGTTTTATAAAAATCAATTTTAAACGGGGAAATCAACGCAAGTTGAGTACTTGTATTACTAAGATAGTGAACATTTAGACATTTTGAAGTAACATTAACTATTCTAAAAAAGAAGAAGAAAAGAAGTATGCTTCCTCTCGTTTTCCACAATAGAATGATGTTGCTTCAAACGCATGCTTTTAATGTATGGATTGTTGATAACGAAGTAATCTTGCTGGCCGTGTCCTTCATTTTAGACTACGGACACTTGGTTCGACTCTTGGGTGATTAATAAACATCATGAATATGTCATTATGGATTCAGTGATTTTGGTCTTTTTGAAGTGCCCTACCCCATATATAACTGTCAAAAAGCTATAGTAAGAAATTGCCTGTGCTTTTAAATGAACTGACTGAATCTTTACGACGTAGGACCTATTGCATACCTTTTCAGTGATACTGTTTAGCATTTCTGAATTGAACGTCGAAATCAGCATTGACGACAGGTTCAACTTTTCAAGCAGAAAGCCGGTAACATTTGTTTCTGGGACTATTTTCATTGTTGCTATGCGATATGCTAATTAGTATTGGCACTTCTGTATTTCAGCCTTCGCTACGCTCCATTAATAGCGAACTTGTGCAGACTGAAACATCAAATATAAAAAAAATAATACGTTTGAACGTCATTATTTTACTTTTTTCCGACAGTAAAATGTAACTATCATCACACAGGTATATAAATAATCAAGAATTACTTTCTCTTGAGTAGTTTGAAACCATGAAGAAGCAGTTTTTTATGCATATGAAATGAGCAACAGTTATCAACCTACGATACTAAAAGAAAACCCGACCCGACTCCAATAATTATTTTAGGCGACTCAATGCAATGCTACTTGTAAAATATCTAAAGTGTGTGCCTTGCACTTTCAGAAAAGACGATTTTAAGACGTTGCGGGGGCATCTGTGGTCGAATCATGCTCGTGCATCCAAGATAAATAATTGCTGTGCAAGTTTTAATAAGACTTACTATAAAATGGGGACGATATCGCGTCTTAAAAAGGTTACCAGTCACCCGTCAATTTATCACACCAAAGGCCAGCTGAGCTAAAAGCCCTGCAACAGGGCGATCGCAAAAGCTCGCCTTTGTGCTAAATACAACACATTGTGTATATTATTTAAAATTTTAATCTTTGCTATATATTAACCCCCTGCACTCTTGATTGAGAAGTCTGTATGCATTGTGCTGATAAATGTTATACCACAACATTGTATGAAAAACATCACGTTTGTTTGCAGCTAAACTATTTTATTTAGACTATAGATTTTTGATCTTGGCAGTTAAACATAATGAAATGAACTCGGAATAAAATTGTATACTGTTTCTATTTCTCCATTTGCAGAATAGTGTAGGTAAAAGGTATACTGAGCAAATGTAGAAACGTCCCACCATATTCAAAGAAAGATTGCTGGAAATTTATAAGGTTGATGGTACTAACACCGATACAGAAAATGAAGTTTATTCATTTGTGAATCCGTTTCAGTTGACCTAATTTTGCTGCGATGAAATGTTTTCAGTGTATATGTATATATATTTCGCATGTACATTCACTGAATATGTAACATAAACATAGCCGGATATATGTCGGATCCATAAGTGGGACGTTTCTACTTTTGCTCAGTATACTTGCATTTTATTCAATTCATTAAAATCTATACACGTCCACGTTTGATCGATACCTCTCGAGAACAGAAATAGTGTGATCCGATTCGTAGAATGTTCATCTGATATTGTTACCAAGTTTGCCAATGTATTTATACTGATAAATAAACATGTTTTGATCATTTTATCAGTTACATAAATGTGCACGTTCCAAGTTATTACAATTCAGAAGTTTATCCACATCCAGTATGTAATATGGAATTACCTGTACCATTTGATCTGTTGTGCTGATGGATTTACAAATACTGTCAAAAACTGTCACAAAGTTCATAGACATTTCAGAGTACAGTTGCCACTTAGTACACGTGAGCATGCCATGTAAAGTATTGTGGAAATTCAACTGGCTGCTAATGTACTGTACAAATAACCTAGGTCGTTACAAATATTTAGATCTCGACTGTATCTCAGACAAGCTGAAAAACTGACCATAGTTACAGATTTATAAACCAAATCATACTCAGGGTCAATACCCGATGGCGTTTAGGCCATCCTTAAACAAGAAATGTCACTGTTAAGTGGCACATGCCCCCCAAATGGTCTGTGAAAAATAAAAATATATGGTATAATAGGTAGCGATGTATCAATAAATATTACGGTAATGGACTAATGTTTCAGACTAGACATGCATTTTTTTTTTTTAACATTAAAGCATGACCTTGACCTTTGTGCAACCTTGACCTTGACATCTGGTGTATGGTCTGGGTATTTCAACAGTTAAATGCAGATGAAACATTATCATGACATGCTGATCACTTGTGTCAAGCTATTTTAAAATCCCTAAATGTAAGTTACAGATCAATTGTTGATCAATTGATAAATTGAGCCAATTGTTTTTAAATCCGTCCATATCTGATAAAGTTAAAGGATAGACTTGAAATCTTAAACAGATTCAAAGTGTTATCATACATACTCAAAGTGTGACCGTGTCTAGGTTTTACAGACCAGACACGCAATTCTCTTACATACAATTAATTATGCCATGTTTATCAACTGAGCAAAGTGTTTTTAAAATATATCCATAGATGATAAAATTATAGATCGGACAAGAAATCACACACAGACAAAGTGTTGACAAACAAACTCAAAGTGTGACATTGACCTTTGAGGTACACATGTGTGTCTTAAACGTGACACTTTGTAATGTCATGCTGATGAATTAAGCCAAGTGTTTTTGAAATTTATCCATAGGTGACAAAGTAACAGACCGGACACGAAATCTCAATCAGACTAAAAGTGTCATCAACCAAAGTTAAACTGTGACCTTGACCTTTGAAATGGGATTCTGGGTGTAACGTGCGACATATCGTAATGTTATGTTGGTCATTTGTAGCTAGTATTAACAAATCCATCTATGCATGACAAAGTTACAGGCCAGACACGAAATCCCAAACAGACTGAAAGTGTTGTCAAACACTCAAAGTGTGACTGACTTTTGAGGTATGGGAATGGGTCTTACTCGCGACATGTCATGATGTTATGTTGATCGTTTGTAGCAAGTATTCAAAAACCCATCTATACGTGACAAAGTCACAGACCGGACACGAAATCTCACAAACTCAGTGTTGTCAAACAAACTCAAACTGTAACCTTGACTTTTGAGGAACAGAGGTGGGTCTTACTAATGTTATGTTGATCATTTGCAGCAAGTATCATTAAAATTCATCTATGAATGACAAAGTTACAGGCCATAAACAAAATCTCACACAAACTCAGTGCTGTCAAACAAACTCAAATTGTGACCTTGACCTATGAGGTACTGGTATGGGTCTTACTCGCGACAGGTCGTCATGTGATGTTGATCATTTGTAGCATCAACAAAATCCATCTATGCAAGACAAAGTTACAGGCCGTACACGGAATCTCACAAACCCAGTGTTGTCAAACAAACTCAAATTGTGACCTTGATCTTTGAGGCGGGGATGTGGCCAAATTTTGATTTTGTAGTCATTTTAAAGAAGACAGAAATCGTGAAAAAAATCCAACTCTGCAAGTCAGTAAAAAAAGTTTGGGTAGCTGCAATTTCGAGCGAGTAGGTAGGAGTATGGCAAACAATTTACTTTTTAGGACGGCAATATTTTTAACTAACATGCTCGTAGGATTCGTAATTTAAAGATAAAAAGAAAGATTATTTTTATATAATTTATTTGCTCAATGGCAGCGTACAAAGAGAATATCACAAACATACAAGGAGGGACGTCACACACACAGAACAGGAGCGCTGGGGTTACATCGTTAAATCCTGAAAATAGAAGGAATACAAAACATTTTATAAACAAGGTTCACACAGTTACTTCTATTACAACTTCATCAAAATCTCTCGTTTACATACTAAATATTTACTCCCTGCTTCAGACAAGTTGCCTTGCAGGTTCTAATCGTAAATGACATATACATGTATAGGGGTTGTTTTTTCTCCTTGCATCAGACAAATTGGCTTGACAAAAAGCTGTTTATCTGCATTTGTCGATAAGTCGGGGAAAGACTGTCATCATAGCAAGCAATAAATTAAGTTATTTTATTTTACATTTCAATACAAATAGCAAAAAAAATTATGTGTTTAAGCTTTAAAGTATATCAGTACATGTTATTTTGACCAACGCACCACCTCAAAACTAATCAAAATGCATACATAGCAACCATGTGTTCAAAATTAAATATCATTAGTTGAACATAGTTAACTGATGTACAGCCTCACAGGTTCTAATCGTAAATGACAGATACCTGTATAAGGGGTTGTTTTTCTCCTTGCATCAGACAAACTGGCTTGACAAAAAGCTGTTTATCTGCCTTGCAGATTCTAATCTAGATGACATATACATGTATAAGGGGTTGTTTGTTTTTCTCCTTGCATCAGACAAATTGGCTTGACAAAAAGCTGTTTATCTGCATTTGTCGATAAGTCGGGGAAAGACTGTCATCATAGCAAGCATTTAAGTTCTTTTGTTTTGTTTTACATTTCAATACATATATATAAAAAATTGTGTTTAAGGTTTAAAGTGTATCACATGTTGTTTTGTCCAACGTACCACCTCAAAGCTACAGTCAATTTGCATAAACAGCATCCATGCATTCAAAATTAAATATCATTAATTGAACATAGTTAATTGATGTACCATCTCGTAGGTTCTAATCTTAAATAACAAATAAAAGGTGTTTTTTTTCTCCTTGCATCAGGGAAAGACTGTCATCATTGCAAGCATGTTCTTTCATGGCATTTATACAGCATGACAGTGCGACCAATTTATAGCTTTTCAATTTGAAGAACATTTAAGTCTTGTGACAGTGAGAATACTAATAAGTATGCTAAACACACACACAAAAGTTATATCACCAGAAACTTACCATTATAGCATTAACAATATCGTTACTGTTTTTCTTGAGGGCTTTAACTGCTTTGTTTCTGGAAACATTGGCTTGTGACATGACAAGGTCAATATCTTTGGCTTCCACACCAGTCTCGTCAACCTGTAATTCATGTAACATATTACATTATTCAACTAAACCAAAAAAAATAATAATTTTTTTTGTGCTAATTCTTGATTTTTCCATTTACTCAAAATTGATGTTCACACAATTTTAGAACAGTATAGAGTAACTAACTGCTTGCAACGCAAAAAATGTAGACTGGGATATTACCAAGATTAAGTTAACAACAATTGAAGCTGAATAGATACAAACAAAGACTTTACCAAACAGATGGATTAACTGTTACAATGTGTAATACTTGCATACTGTGATCCATGCTCAACTTAAAAAATAACTGACAAAATAAATGTAAATATATGTAAAGTCGAATTTAGTATTAGAGTTAAGCATGAAAAATATTTTATAACATTGCGACCAGGTCATTATTGTGGAGAAATAATCGCTTTCACAATAGTTAATCATTATTGAAAGATATTTCTTAGCCAAGAATGGGACTGTCATACTCATAAATAGAACGTATCAGAATATCTTTCAGTGCATATTCAAGACATCTTTAAGTTATGTATAGATATGATCTGGAGGTAATGTTTTGGAGACTGTAGTACAGTTGTGTTCACAACTTCTGCAAACTTGTACCCTTCCCAATTCTCATAAAAAAATGTATAAAAAGTCCACCTTAAAGCATTTTCAAAACATGTCTAAGCATCATACAAACTTAAAGACAAAGGCTGACGATGTACAATAAACATAAACCCTTGTGATTTATTAACTCTGTATACAATTTGCAAATCAATAAAAGAACCACAACTCTCATAAAAACAACCTCATCAAAATTTCGCCCTTTGTGTGTGTGTGCAAATAATGTCCAAGGTGTGCAACAAGTTTATAGGTTATGACTTAAAAATGTACGAGAAGTTGAAACCCGTATATAGACAGACACTGCAAAGTGGTGCTTTACATTATTGACAGGGGAACAACAAAATGTCCCCATTACACAGATTCTGGTTGCCATAGTAACATACCTCTTCCTCCTCCTCAGATTCTTCCTGGATGGGTTGAGAGACGGTACTGGGTAGGTCACCAAGACCACCGGCGGGGTTCTCCTGGCGTTTGAAATTCTCTGCTGCTGCCATCTGGGCTTGCTGACTCAGATCTTCAATCTGTCAGATAAACATGTATGCTAAGATTAGAGATCAGTTATTTCTGTAGAATGTGCCAGTATAACAGACTATTTCCATAATAGGATATGATTACTGTAAGAGCATTTCATGGGTATTCCCTATTAGATTAAGAAGCAGTGACAAAGGTAATAATCATTCTACCATATAATGTATTATTCTACATAAAACAAGGACTGAAGTGTTCCTTCATTGGTAAGGAATGTTTATTTATTTTGCAATACACAATCAACATCAGTTTTTCATTGTATTTTTTTTGAATGGGGTTTAACACCAGTTTCAACACATTCTAGGTTATACATGGCATATTCAGTTTTAATGGTGGATGAAGACCTCAGAATCAATCTCCAGTAGAACCGACAACCTTCTGCCAGTTGCAGTTAACTTTCTCCCATAAAATATTTGGAGCGAGCGAGACTCGAACCTGCGACCAATTGGAGAGGCATGTTGCCTATAAAATATCACAATGGTGACAAATGACCACAATTCCAAAATGTACTGGAAAACACTGTTGAGCACAAATATGGTATTATTATCTCTATATCTCTTATTATACCAACAGCTAATACTTTCATATCAAACATAACAACTGAATCTTATATGAAAAAAAGTGTAAATATTTATTTTAAATACGTTGCTGCTGTACGACACTGAATCTAAAATGGACTATCATTTTTCATAATTCTGTACAGAAATAAATCTCTGGGGCTGTTATTGAAAAGCAGTAATTATACTCGTAAACGAAATGAAAAAGGGTTCGAGCAGTTTTCTTGCTTCAGACAAATTGGTTTGACAAAAGCTGCATTGCCCATTACCCCAAAATCCTGATTTATAAGCTTGCATCAGACAAATTGGCTTGACAAAAGCTGCTTATCTGCATTTGTCGATAAGTCGGGGAAAGACTGTCATCATTGCAATTATCTAAACATTGTCATAATCTGCATAACATTTTTGTACAGGGTACAATTGTTATTTACTGCAGGGATCAATTATCAGTATCTAGTTAAACTGACTGTAGTTAATTTAAAACATCTAGCTGCTATGGATTATTATTTCTTCACAATACTTTACACTGCAATAGATTTAGAACAATTTGAAAACAGTAATACCTTGGCTTCACCAAACACAATGTATGTGTCGGAGGCTGGACTTTTGTAGACATCCGGTCGTCCAATAACAAACAGGATATTTTTGGATTTACGAATGGTAACCCTGGTAACACCAGTCACTTGTTTCAAACCTGAAAAAAAGAGAAAAATATATACATTTATATTAATAGATTTAATTCAGTTATGTGAATTTTAAAAAGGAAAATTGTTTACTAAAACGCTTTTTTGTTCTTAAATATGATGATGTTGGTGAAATATTAAATAATTCCATGAGTATTTATCGCAAGTTCATCCACAAGAAGAGAGTTGAAATTGGCACCAGGTTCTCAAGTTATGCTATGTAGCCAATAAGCTATGATATTGTTACATAGCAAAATCCTGAGCTTGAAATCAAAGTTTAAGTCGCCATGGCAACCGAATATTATACCAGGTAGCCAGAAATGGAAACATTAAGGAGACAGTTTAATGTTAATGCTGCAAAGGTTTGACAAACCAGATAATCCAATAGGTGGTCCGTAGATATTTTGAGGATTTTAACTTCACAAAATAGTGCAACTGCTGCGATGTTGAGAGCGAAAACAGCAGAATAGTTCAACAGCTGTGATGAGACCAAATAAAACAGCAGAATAGTGCAACTGACGTGATGTCGAGAGCAAAATAAAACAGCAGAATAGTGCAACTGACGTGATGTCGAGAGCAAAATAAAACAACAGAATAGTGCAACTGCCGTGATGTCAAGAGCAAAATAAAACAGCAGAATAGTGCAACTGACGTGATGTCGAGAGCAAAATAAAACAACAGAATAGTGCAACTGCCGTGATGTCGAGGGCAAAATAAAACAGCAGAATAGTGCAACTGACGTGATGTCGAGAGCAAAATAAAACAACAGAATAGTGCAATTGCCGTGATGATGAGAGCGAAATAAAACAGCAGAATACTGCAACTACCATGATGTTGAGGGCAAAATAAAACAGCAGAATAGTGCAACTGCCATGATGTTGAGGGCAAAATAAAACAGCAGAATAGTGCAACCGCCATGTGGAGAGCAAAATAAAACAGCAGAATAGTGCAACTGCCATGATGTTGAGAGCAAAATAAAACAGCAGAATAGTGCAACTGCCATGATGTTGAGAGCAAAATAAAACAGCAGAATAGTGCAACTGCCGTGATGTCGAGAGCAAAATAAAACAGCAGAATAGTGCAACTGCCGTGATGTCGAGAGCAAAATAAAACAGCAGAATAGTGCAACTGCCGTGATGTCGAGAGCAAAATAAAACAGCAGAATAGTGCAACCGCCGTGATGTCGAGAGCAAAATAAAACAGCAGAATAGTGCAACCGCCGTGATGTCGAGAGCAAAATAAAACAGCAGAATAGTGCAACCGCCGTGATGTCGAGAGCAAAGTAAAACAGCAGAATAGTGCAACCGCCGTGATGTCGAGAGCAAAGTAAAACAGCAGAATAGTGCAACCGCCGTGATGTCGAGAGCAAAGTAAAACAGCAGAATAGTGCAACCGCCGTGATGTCGAGAGCAAAATAAAACAGCAGAATAGTGCAACCGCCGTGATGTCGAGAGCAAAATAAAACAGCAGAATAGTGCAACCGCCGTGATGTCGAGAGCAAAATAAAACAGCAGAATAGTGCAACCGCCGTGATGTCGAGAGCAAAATAAAACAGCAGAATAGTGCAACCGCCGTGATGTCGAGAGCAAAATAAAACAGCAGAATAGTGCAACCGCCGTGATGTCGAGAGCAAAATAAAACAGCAGAATAGTGCAACCGCCGTGATGTCGAGAGCAAAATAAAACAGCAGAATAGTGCAACCGCCGTGATGTCGAGAGCAAAATAAAACAGCAGAATAGTGCAACTGCCATGATGTGGAGAGCAAAATAAAACAGCAGAATACTGCAACTGCCGTGATGTTGAGGGCAAAATAAAACAGCAGAATACGTACCAAGTTTTGACATTGCTTTTCTGGCCTTTTTCTCACTTCTGCTCTGCTTGGCTTTGCTGACCAGCTCTTCCTGAATACCAGCTGCCTCGGCTACCTGCAGTATACAGTATTGCACTTGAAATTTATTGTCAGGGGAAAGCTATTGCCTCCTCCCAATACAACTGTGAATTATCTTAAAATTGTGATGGGGCTGCAAGTAATATTGTAATGGCTCTTAAAATCAAAGTGGATTTGCACACTGAGGCTTCAAATTGAGTATTTGCAGCAAGTTTTGTTTGGTTGCTGAGAAGAATGGCAAATAAGACTAGGGTCCTCTGGCATTTGGAAAAACAAAAGGTAATTGTTTTGAAAGAAAAAAAATGAAGAGTACATATTATTTGGTGAAGGGTCACTCAGAAATGGACCCAAATTTACATTGGTCTTGCATAAACAGTACTAAGTCCAGAAAACAATTAGACAAAATGGCTTGACAAAAGCCGTTTTATCTGCATTTGTCGATAAGTCGGGGAAAGAATGTCATCATTACAAACTTAAGAATTTATTTTCTTGATTTTCAACAGTTCAGTTTTCTCTAATTTCATTTTAAATCACTCATTTTTTGTATTAAAAGGGTGATGATTTTAATTTAATTCAGAAATATGACAAGGCTTTTGGAATCAGGGGAGAAAACTAAAGGGATTCATTATTTTAAGCTTGCTTCAGACAAATTGGCTTGACAAAAGCTGTTTATCTGCATTTATCGATAAGTCGGGGAAAGACTGTCATCACAACAAGCATATTTGATTCTAGGATTTTTATGTGGAGAGTTCTTCAATTTTTTTTGTGCTTTTTTTCACATTTTGAAATAATTCAGAGATATGACACGGCTTTTGGAATCAGGGGAGAAAACTAAGGGGATTCATTATTTTAAGCTTGCTTCAGACAAATTGGCTTGACAAAAGCTGTTTATCTGCATTTATCGATAAGTCGGGGAAAGACTGTCATCACAACACGCATGTATGATTCTAGGATTTTTATGTGGAGAGTTTTGAAAAGATTTGCTTTTTTCACAATTTTAAATAATTCAGAGATATGACACGGCTTTTGGAATCAGGGGAGAAAACTAAGGGGATTCATTATTTTAAGCTTGCTTCAGACAAATTGGCTTGACAAAAGCTGTTTATCTGCATTTATCGATAAGTCGGGGAAAGACTGTCATCACAACAAGCATATTTGATTCTAGGATTACCATGTGGAGAGTTTTTAAAAGATCTGCTTTTTTCACATTTTTAAATAATTCAGAGATATGACATTGCTTTTGGAATCAGGGGAGAAAACTAAGGGGATTCATTATTTTAAGCTTGCTTCAGACAAATTGGCTTGACAAAAGCTGTTTATCTGCATTTATCGATAAGTCGGGGAAAGACTGTCACCACAACAAGCATATCTGATTCTAGGATTACCATGTGGAGAGTTTTTAAAAGATCTGCTTTTTTCACATTTTTAAATAATTCAGAAAAATGACAAGGCTTTTGGAATCAGGGGAGAAAACTAAGAGGATTCATTATTTTAAGCTTGCTTCAGACAAATTGGCTTGACAAAAGCTGTTTATCTGCATTTATCGATAAGTCGGGGAAAGACTGTCATCACAACAAGCATATTTGATTCTAGGATTACCATGTGGAGAGTTTTTTTAAAAGATCTGCTTTTTTCACATTTTTAAATATTTCAGAAAAATGACAAGGCTTTTGGAATCAGGGGAGAAAACTAAGGGGATTCATTATTTTAAGCTTGGTTTCAGACAAATTGGCTTGACAAAAGCTGTTTATCTGCATTTATCGATAAGTCGGGGAAAGACTGTCATCACAACAAGCATATTTGATTCTAGGATTACCATGTGGAGAGTTTTTAAAAGATCTGCTTTTTTCACATTTTTAAATAATTCAGAAAAATAACAAGGCTTTTGGAATCAGGGGAGAAAACTAAGGGGATTCATTATTTTAAGCTTGCTTCAGACAAATTGGCTTGACAAAAGCTGTTTATCTGCATTTATCGATAAGTCGGGGAAACTTGTCATCACAACAAGCATATATGATTCTAGGATTACCATGTGGAGAGTTCTTAAATTTTTTTTTTGCTTTTTTTCACATTTTTAAATAATTCAGAGATATGACATTGCTTTTGGAATCAGGGGAGAAAACTAAGGGGATTCTTTATTTTAAGCTTGCTTCAGACAAATTGGCTTGACAAAAGCTGTTTATCTGCATTTATCAATAAGTCGGGGAAAGACTGTCATCACAACAAGCATGTATGATTCTAGGATTTTTATGTGGAGAGTTTTTAAAAGATTTGCTTTTTTCACAATTTTAAATAATTCAGAGATATGACACGGCTTTTGGAATCAGGGGAGAAAACTAAGGGGATTCATTATTTTAAGCTTGCTTCAGACAAATTGGCTTGACAAAAGCTGTTTATCTGCATTTATCGATAAGTCGGGGAAAGACTGTCATCACAACAAGCATGTATGATTCTAGGATTTTTATGTGGAGAGTTTTTAAAAGATTTGCTTTTTTCACATTTTTAAATAATTCAGAAAAATGACAAGGCTTTTGGAATCAGGGGAGAAAACTAAGGGGATTCGTTATTTTAAGCTTGCTTCAGACAAATTGGCTTGACAAAAGCTGTTTATCTGCATTTATCGATAAGTCGGGGAAAGACTGTCATCACAACAAGCATATCTGATTCTAGGATTACCATGTGGAGAGTTTTTAAAAGATTTGCTTTTTTCACATTTTTAAATAATTCAGAAAAATGACAAGGCTTTTGGAATCAGGGGAGAAAACTAAGGGGATTCTTTATTTTAAGCTTGCTTCAGACAAATTGGCTTGACAAAAGCTGTTTATCTGCATTTATCGATAAGTCGGGTAAAGACTGTCATCACAACAAGCATATCTGATTCTAGGATTACCATGTGGAGAGTTTTTAAAAGATTTGCTTTTTTCACATTTTTAAATAATTCAGAAAAATGACAAGGCTTTTGGAATCAGAGGAGAAAACTAAGGGGATTCATTATTTTAAGCTTGCTTCAGACAAATTGGCTTGACAAAAGCTGTTTATCTGCATTTATCGATAAGTCTGGGAAAGACTGTCATCACAACAAGCATATTTGATTCTAGGATTACCATGTGGAGAGTTCTTAAATTTTTTTGTTGCTTTTTTTCACATTTTTAAATAATTCAGAGATATGACATTGCTTTTGGAATCAGGGGAGAAAACTAAAGGGATTCATTATTTTAAGCTTGCTTCAGACAAATTGGCTTGACAAAAGCTGTTTATCTGCATTTATCGATAAGTCGGGGAAAGACTGTCATCACAACAAGCATATTTGATTCTAGGATTTTTATGTGGAGAGTTTTGAAAAGATTTGCTTTTTTCACAATTTTAAATAATTCAGAGATATAACACGGCTTTTGGAATCAGGGGAGAAAACTAAGGGGATTCATTATTTTAAGCTTGCTTCAGACAAATTGGCTTGACAAAAGCTGTTTATCTGCATTTATCGATAAGTCGGGGAAAGACTGTCATCACAACAAGCATATTTGATTCTAGGATTACCATGTGGAGAGTTTTTAAAAGATATGCTTTTTTCACATTTTTAAATAATTCAGAAAAATGACAAGGCTTTTGGAATCAGGGGAGAAAACTAAGGGGATTCATTATTTTAAGCTTGCTTCAGACAAATTGGCTTGACAAAAGCTGTTTATCTGCATTTATCGATAAGTCGGGGAAAGACTGTCATCACAACAAGCATATTTGATTCTAGGATTTTTATGTGGAGAGTTCTTAAAAGATTTGCTTTTTTCACAATTTTAAATAATTCAGAGATATGACAAGGTTTTTGGAATCAGGGGAGAAAACTAAGGGGATTCATTATTTTAAACTTGCTTCAGACAAATTGGCTTGACAAAAGCTGTTTATCTGCATTTATCGATAAGTCGGGGAAAGACTGTCATCACAACAAGCATGTATGATTCTAGGATTACCATGTTGAGTCTTTAAAAGATCTGCTTTTTTCACATTTTTAAATAATTCAGAAATATGACAAGGTTTTTGGAATCAGGGGAGAAAACTAAGGGGATTCATTATTTTAAGCTTGCTTCAGACAAATTGGCTTGACAAAAGCTGTTTATCTGCATTTATCGATAAGTCGGGGAAAGACTGTCATCATTACAAACTTATATTTGTTACCCAGAATTTCATCCTCAGCTTTCTTCACACTAACATTAGCCGGGTTACAAAATCACCTCATAATTTAAAGTTTTAATACAACTTCTTCGACTCGCTAGACCCCATGAAAAATTGTTTGGGACTCAGTTTTGTTAAATCACTCAATTCATTTTAATTCCACTAATATTTACCTTACAGACACTAACAGTCAATACACAATCTATTTATAGCACAAGTAGTCAAAATCCTGATTGATCTTAAAGTTCATGGTGTTCATTTAAAATTGATTAATTTGTCACTTGTGACATACCGAGTTAGAATTTGACAGGAAAACAGCACTAACAGCAGAAGGGATAAATGAACTTGAAAAGGCAATTTTACAGGTTAAATGAATATTTTAGCCAAATTAATCATTTAAAGAAAAGGCATTTGTACAAAAAAAAAATCAATTAACAGATAGAATGTGGTTAAAGGAGATCTGCATTATAGAACTTTGTTACCCTTCAAGGACATTTTGCGACAAGATTTCCAGTTAATTGTGTACAACAGAATGAGAATAAATTAAGCTTGCATCAGACAAATTGGCTTGACAAAAGCTGTTTATCTGCATCTGTCGATAAGTCGGGGAAAGACTGTCATCATTACAAGCATATAATTATGATACTCTAGGATTACTATATGGAGATTGGAGAATTCACATGTTTGGTCTTGTATAAATTTGTATGTTTAGGAATGTGTCTGTTGTCAAAAAATTCAATGTCCTCATAACAAGCACATATGATCTTACAGATTCTCTTATACAAAATGGTATTGATTCTTTTTTGCTAACGAAACTACAATCCCCACCAGTTTTGCTCTTCAATCCTCAACTTACCCGACTTTGCTGGGCAACATCCTGGTCTTCAAGCTCTGGCATAGAGTCATCACTCTCAGATTCGGTACCAGACCCAGAGTCGTCTCCCTTGACATCCTCGACCAAAGGCCTTTCTACTGCTTCTGTGGGCATAATGACTGCAATGAATTGAATATTCCATGAATAAAACATAAAAATAAAGCTACAGAAGTGGTGGTGGCATAATTTGCATTTGTTTTTGTACTATTTGTGATGACACAATAGTGCAACATCGATTAAACAATGAATGTTGTTCAGTTGAGAAGCATTAGCAGTTACCAATACTTTTGAATATAATTATTTATGTAACTGAAAACAGTCGTGCCAGGATAGTACATTATATATTATTAAGCATGAACCACCATTACCAAATAATTATATGGTTGAAATCTTGAAACTTCATATCAGTGAAAATCCGGCCTTATTCCACTGGCTTACGTTTTCAAACACATAAAAAATCTGTTATCTTGAAGCAAGTCTTATAGAATTTGATTTTTTGGGGACTGACAAAACTGGGTACTTACATCTATAGTAAATGCACTGTTATTTCTCCTAATTATAAAAAAACCCACAGCATCCTAGTTACAAATAAGGAAAATGCAATCAGATGTCAAACTATTGGAAGGGTCTGATTCAAGGCATAAAAGTCGATCCCGGTAATTATGTACACCTTTGGACAATGATGGATAAAACAAAGTATGGTGATCATAAAATCTTAATATCTGTGAAAAATACATTTTCTACTTTTGTTTTCTAATGTTCAACAATGTTTGACTATGCATTTATATAGCAGTAGCAGGCCTTTTTTAACCTATTAATATTAAACAGGCTAAAATTCGGAGTCTCCCCAATCAAATAAACCATGTATTTAATTCCCAAATTAGGAAAAAAATTCCATAAATAAACAAAAACATTTTTTATTTAATTTTTCTAACATTCGTGAGTAAACCAAGAGATGAGGCCCAAGGGCTTTACAGTCACCTGATTATCCAAAAAGCATTCACACAAGTCTATTCAGTCATAAAATATAACGTTTTTTGTCAATTTCTCTTGAATAGATTTAGGTAAATATTTAATTTTATTGGTAAAACACAACTGATCTGTTGTTATTACATGAAGTTCATATTAAAATTTTTTGTTCTGGCGCTACAACTTCACTTCAATGAAATCGGTCATAAATTCAGTGATTTTGATATTTTTGAAGTGTTCGAAGTTCCATTATTTACTATATATATATATATATCCAAAAGCTATATAGCAAGATCATTGCACCGGTGTCTTAAACGAGATATTTTGTATATTTGGGTTATACATATATGGCATATTATGGTGGTGCCAATTATATGCATACAAACGATAAGGCACATCTATCTACCATTGCCTTCAAACAGCTAAGCTCTTGCCTAATCTAAGCAAGTTATACTTTTACATGATGGTATATGAACAATGAACATAAAATAAATGTTTCAAATATATTAAATCATTCTAGCTTCATAGGCTTGAACTGAATTTCTAAACATAAACCAATCTCGTTGAAATTTCTATGAAACAAGTTGGAAACTTTCATCTGATAAAATATACAACATATAAACACTTTTTGGCGATAATAGAGAGAAAAGACGAGAGAAAAATATCTCAACAGTGTATCTACATACATCAAATTATTGTAATTATGAGTATTTTGACGATTGTAATAGATTTTCTCACATGTTTTTGTGCACTCGTCCCTTCGGATAAATAGCAATGTCGGAAAGGACGTTTCCGGTGTAGCGTGAGACCTGTAAAACCCATGAAAAATGCGTATATATTCGGGTTACACAAGCGATAAGAAGAAACTTCTTTGCGACAAGGAGCGATTAAATCAACATTTCATTAATATATTACATATATTTGTTATTTTATTGAAAATAACATTAAATAAAAAATCGTACACGAATGCGTATTTTATGAAAATTACACTGACAGTTAACTCTCATTCTCAAATGAATTGGGATTTTGAACAGAAGTATCATTGGAGGATTTTAAAACGTTTATTTTAATAATCACAAATAATGAACATACATACAATTTTGGTTCCAGAATATTGTGAACATTAAAACAAAGTTGTTATAGAACCGATTGTTTAAATTACCAAGGACATTTTCAAAAAAGCACAACACGTAATGTACGATTTGCCACATTGGTGGTGGATGTATTACCCTGTAACAGCTTTAAACAGTGAAATTTTCAACTGATATTACTTGGATTTCAACAGTCATATATTTAAATCGTAAAATAAGACAAAACATATATCTACATGTGATATTTTTTATCCCCCCTCCCAAAAAATTTTTTTTTGTGGGGTGGCATATAGTAATCGCAGCGTCCGTCCGTCCCTCCGTCCGTCTGTCTGTCCGTCTGTCATTCCGTCCGTTATTTCGTGTCCGGCCTGTATCTTTGTCATGCATAGATGGATTTTGTTGATACTTGCTACAAATGATCAACATAACATGACGACGTGTCGCGAGTAAGACCCACACCCGTACCTTAAAGATCAAGGTCACAATTTGAGTTTGTTTGAATACACTTTGAGTCTGTGTGAGATTTCGTGTCCGGCCTGTAACTTTGTCATGCATAGATGGAGTTTAATGATACTTGCTACAAATGATCAACATAACATGAGACGTATTGCGAGTAAGACCCACACCCGTACCTCAAAGGTCAAGGTCACTATTTGAGTTTGTTTGACAACACTTCGAGTTTGTGTGAGATTTGGTGTCCGGCCTGTAACTTTGTCATGCATAGATGGATTTTATAAATACTTGCTACAAATGATCAACATAACATGATCACGTGTCGCGAGATAGACCCACACCCGTACCTCAAAGGTCAAGGTCACAATTTGAGTTTGTTTAACAACACTTTGAGTCTGTGTGAGATTTCGTGTCCGGCCTGTAACTTTGTCATGCATAGATGGATTTTAATGATACATGCTACAATTGATCAACATTACATGAAGACGTGTCGCAAGTAAGACCCACACCCTTACCTCAAAGGTCAAGGTCACGCTTTGAGTTTGTGAGATTTCATGTCCGGCCTGCAACTTTGTCATGCATAGATGGATTTTTATAAATACTTGTTATAAATGATCAACATAACATGACGACGTATTGCACTTTATACCCAAACTCCCACTAAGGTCAAGGTCACAATTTAACTTTGTTTGACAACACTTTCAGTCATTTTGACATTTCTTGTCCGGTCTGTCATCTATGGATAAATTTTAAAAACACTTGGCTCAGTTGAGCAATATGACATAATTAAGTGTCGCATGTAAGACCTAGAACCTTTCCTCAAAGATGAAGGTCACACTTTCAATTTGTTTGATATTGTGTGTCTGGTCTGTCACTTTGCCTTTAACTTGGCTGAATTTATCAAGATGACATGACGACGTGTCATAAGTTAAACTTAGACCCATACCTCAAAGGTCAAGGTCACACTTTTAGTATGTATGACAACGCTTTGAATCTGTTTGAGATTTCAAGTCCGTCCTTTCACTTTATCATACATGGATGGATTTCAAAAACACTTGGCTCAATTTATCAACATTGATCTGTAATTCTGTCTTACATTTAGGGATTTTAGAATAGATTGACACAAGTGATCAACATGTCGTGATGATGTTTCAGCAGCATTTAACTGTTGAAGTACCCAGACCATTACATCAGATGTCAAAGCTACACAAAGGTCAAGGTCACACTTTAATGTAAAAAACCCACATGAAATTGCATGTCTCGTCTGAAACATCAGTCCATTACTCTTTATATTCATGGATACATCGCTACCTACTATAACATAATTATATTGTTATTTTTCAACGACCATTTGGGAGGCATGCGGCACTTACCAGTGACATTTCTTGTTTTAGATATTTTCAAAAGTTAAAAGCTAATTAAATTTCTTTTATGTTTTTCTACCATCATATTCTATACGTCAGTTGGAATCAGTTTTCTATTTATATTCAATACCTCTTATTACACGAATGTACTAGTAACAACAGAACATGTTATGAACAGAACAGAACATTCTTTTATTATTATTATTGTTATGGTTATATCTCGCCAAATATTTTAGATTTAGTTGTTGAACTATGGTTTACAAAGAAAAACGTGTATTGGCTTTGTATCGGGCGTTACTCAACAAAATTTTGTCAGATGAAAAAGACGTTTGTTAAATTCTGATGATGTATTAGCCAAATGAAACAGGTTAATATGGACAAAGCATACTACTTGTTGTCCTTGCAACATATACCGTGTTGATTTTTACCTTATCCTCGTTTGCTATTTGAAACATTCTGTTAGATTGACATGTTTCAATTGGCTTGTCTATTGTGCATAACTTACTTTATCTACGTCTCACTACACAGTTACGCCCCCTTTTCCCACGTTAATATGATTATTACGCTTAAAAACAAGGCATATCTAATTTGGTTTTGGAATATTTTCAAAATGGTTCATAGTAGTTGTGGTTACTTTCTGCAGATGAGTAGAGCAAAGGTTGGTATAGCATATACTGCAATAAGCATCACTGGTGTTAAAAAAAGTGACTTTAATATGATTTCAACATATGCATGTATTTATGAGCATTTGAGGACTTCTTTTTTAAACAAATCTCAGGGTGTTACTGCATCCTCTTTTAAAAAAAACAACCTGGTCAACCTATCACTTATTGTGCATTTTTATGTGGGTTTACATTCCTGCTATGAAATAAAAAAGAATACAAGAAATTTCTATGTGGAATTCTTTTTTTACAAGGGAAATCCTAGACCTTATTTTACATAGAACAAAGAACAAAATTCAACTGTGTAGTGAGACCTCTATTTAAGTTTATCAGGATGCAAGGACCATCGATATATTAGTTTTCTTTGCTCTATAAAGGATATTTCCACGTCACCATCTTCTAAATCAACGTTTATGATCTGACCTCTATATCAGCTACAAAATCTTATTTACAAAAATCACGTTTAACTAAACTGACATTTAGCACTGACTATGACTAACCTTCTGATTGAAAATGAATGCCCGATTGGTTCAGAACATGCTAAGAATTACCACTCGATGTTGGGGGGACTTCGGGGCAACCTTTATGGTAGTGACTTGTTTCCAGCTTTGGCAAGCACCATAACCGGAAATAGTTACCTGACAATAACAACTGGTGTCTCGGACGAATGCCGTTGACTTACCGGCGCCATAACAGCATTGACTTTCATTGTACCTTGTACAGGGCACGACTGACCCAAGGGTATCTTTATTGAACTTGTCTACAATTTAGGAATCTGACACAAATTTGAAAGTAACATCTTACTATGATTTTATTAAAAAGAATATTAAAAATACATTCATGCGTATTTTCAGAAAATTTCATTGAAAATCTAATGTTTTATTACCAAAATGAAATTATCCATGTATTGAAATGGCGAATTTACGAAAAGGAGCGATTTAATCAAATTTTTCTTTATTTTTATGTTTTCTTTTATGGTATTATTGAAGAGACCATTAAATAAAACTTACATGCATTGTCAAATTAATGTTTTATTACCAAACTGATTGTTTTCAAAATCCTCACTAGTTTTATATTCATTCGGCCTTCCACGGTTTTGACAGTATCGTGATTTAATTGGTCTTTCAAATCAGTTCTAATTGAATGCTTGGTTTTAAAGTATTTTGAATTTTGTTTAATGTGTTTCACCATGCAATGACATATTCTTGGAGGGAATACACCAATATTTTCCACTAGCGCAACAACCGTTGGTAAATTCATCATATCCTCCAGTATCTTCTCGAACCAAGTAATTCTTCTTTTAAACTGGGTTCCTTCTGTCGGAGAGGCCTTAAGTATTTGATATAATACATAAATGTATATACATGTACGAGGTCTGTTCAAAAAATGGACTTTTGTAATATTTTCAACATTTAATACAGTATAAGAATAAAAATTATATTGCCATTAATCGTAATGTTTCCTCCGCAAGAGCGCTAAAATATATTTATCATTCCGTGCCGGGCTGTTGCTACATAACCGTATTCAATATGGATACGAAATTTGGCAGTTGCATAGATGAAATATTACGATTAATGGCAATATAATCTTTATTCTTGTGATATGTTAAATGTTGAAGATATTACACATGTCCACGTATTTTTGTTAAATACACCTCGTAGTACTTCAGATTCTGCGGGATGTTGTTGAAGTGGTATAAATTCCCTTTCTTTTTAATATATCTTTCAGTACAATATTGGCCTTCGCGTTTAGCCACGGATACCAATTTGCCGTCTCGCGAAGTGTACATGGTCATGGGTGTAGCAGATTATTTCCATGCACCGCAGTCGTCCCAATACGCCTTTGAACATTGGTCATATTATCTATTACATAAAACATTCCATCTTTTTTCCCGTCGGTATGTTCTCTAGTATAGAATATGGACCGCTTAATTTTTTAATTGTTTGGTGTTTGTCCAAGAATTTGGTAAGTGGTCCTGCGAGATAATCTGGTGAATATTCTGGTTCTGTTATGTCATCTTCACTGCATGAATCAGCTTCCACGATTCTTCAACAATTGTTGACAGGTCACTTATGGAATTCGTTGTGTAGTTTTCTGGTGTATGTTGTCATCCATGATCATTTATACCAGTATTTTGAATACTTTCCTGTTTAAATCTGTCTAAACTAACTTCTTCTGTTTCTGTAGTTTCTTCTGTTACAGTTGGTTTCACTGGTGTCATTCGACATGGAGACGTCAATTTGTTAGGAGTTTTGGTGATTTCTTTTGCCGGTTCCACTACTGAAGATCCAGTTGGAGACATCAATTTGGTGATTTCTGTTGCCGATTCCACTACTGAAGATCCAGTTGGGACGTCAATTTGGTGATTTCTTTTACCGGTTTCACTATTGAAGATCCAGTTGGAGACGTCAATTTGGTGATTTCTGTTGCCGGTTCCACTATTAAAGATCCATTTGGGACGTCAATTTTGTGATTTCTTTTACCGGTTCCACTATTGAAGATCCAGTTGGAGACGTCAATTTGGTGATTTCTGTTGCCGGTTTCGCTACTGAAGATCCAGTTGGAGACGTCAATTAGGTGATTTCTGTTACCGGTTCCACTACTGAAGATCCAATTGGAGACGTTAGATCAACCTCTTTAACTTCACCCATTTCCAAACCTTTATATCTATTCGGATACACACACATTGGCAGATCGGTCTTCTGTGGTGGTGTTACTGGTGGTATTACTGGTGCAGACAGTTGTGTGTTTGAAGTTTTGATGTTTTATTCTGTCGGTTCCACTGTTGAAGATCTGTTCGGAGACACATACATTTGCAGGTCGGTCTTCTGTGGTGGTGTTACTGGTGCAGACAGTTGTGTGCACTGGCGATCATTGTTCGTAACTTCCACTAACGGAACAAAATTATTGGGAGCCCATTCATTTTTGTTTCGTCTCTCTAGAGTAAACAAGTTATTTCCAGGAAGTGACGTGTTTGTCCACTTTATTGTTACTTAACCCTTTTCAGGATTAAAAAAGGGTGATCTGAACACAGTGTTCAGAAACACAAACACAATGTGTTTACATCAATTGATGTTTGGGTGTAAAGATTCCACTTGTATTTTTAATAGATTCGAAATGGCTATCATTTGAAAAACTGACGGGTTCGTGCCTGGCTGTGCAGAGTCAATGCAGTCCGTGTTGTAATCCGGTGATATAAATGTCAATCTTGAATACAACCTGTGCCCCTTAATTGTTACCATTTCTGCACACTGATAACGTTATTCAACACCTCTCGATATATCTCCCACTAAGCACACGGAGAAGGCGCTAAACAATGACCATCTCAAGTACTCAAAAGTGCAGTCTTTGGGTAGTGTAAGTATGGAATTAGCCACATGATCTTGTTGATGTTGATTGAATTCAGGATGTAATGATGTATCTACACCAACCGATTGTAAGAATAATTTCTCTTATGACCACATTTTTTAAAATTAATTCAGACTTTGTTTGGACGCGTTCTTCAACAGCTCAGAGCTCATTAAGAAATAAAATGTGCAACCATCATCAATGCAGCGACATGGGATACATATATATATCCTATGAATGTCGGCATATTTTTCCATGTTTTGCGACCTTGTCCATTGATGATCTCGGATATTTAAAGAAACGTTTCATACTTCTTGCCTTAAAAATGGGCTATAAATGAGAAAATTATCTAAATTAACAACTGTAAGCGGAGGAGGTATTTGTTTGGATATATGCAAATAACATGACGTCCTTTGTATGGAACGCCAAACCCGAATTTGATGGTTCATTTTCATTCTGGTGTGTTCTGATTACATTGTGCTGTGCACTTGACCTGAAAAATATGTGCCCTGAAAACTTGAACAAGGGGTCAAAAGTATACATTAGACATTACATTATACAAAGCTCTTCATCGAATTATGCAAAAGAAACAGGGGTCAAAAATCTACATCATATTCAAAAAGTGGGGTCAGAACGGTGGCACATAATTATGTACTTACCAAGATGTAGGGAGTGCCTGCTCCGGGATATTTTAATTACTTTTAATTCTTATATGGTCATTATATATACATTATGATCATATGTAGTTAAATGTCATTCTGAAGTGGTCATTGAACAGATTTGATGGTTCAGTTGATCAATATCAGTAGTATATGCGTCTCTTTAGGGGCCATCTTGTTTCTATTATATGCGCATACACGGCGGCCATCTTGTTTCGTTTATATGCGCATGCGTGGCGGCCATTTTGGATGTGTGTTAGTATGCGCGGCGGCCATCTGAACGCGTCTCGGAAGGCAGCCATCTTGGATGACTACTGATAGAATCACGTCTGCGCATGTGCGGTGGCCATATTAGATAACGTCGTATGTGAGGCCATAGTTTTGAGATAGAAGCCGACTGACGTCATATCTAAGTTTAGAACGATAGCCATGCGTTTGATAAGAACGTCTCAAAAGTATATAGAGCTGACTTGTATACTCGATCTAGGGCGTGTTCGCGGACATTAGGGGGGTCAGGCCCTCAGCCCTAGATGGAGACCCGAAAGCAGTTCGTTGAAAACGACGAATATAAACAAAAACAAAAACGTGGCTTCAGAAACCCGATGTTTGTAATAAAGAGGTTATGCAATTAAACACTTTAGACGCGCATATCTCTAAGTTATAAGTGAATCTTCATGCTGGGCGTGTGTATTTATGACAGGGAATTGATGGTAATATGCCAATATAATCCCTTTAAGGTCAGCATCCGAAGCGAATATTTAAACAATGAATCCTATTTCATTTTTTTCTTCTTGTTTCATATATGAATATGTTTTATTGCCATCTTCATTGTTTTTTTCTAAATAATTTGTTGTCGGGAAGGGTCGATTTTCATGTTGGATAACTTGTGACCCGACACTTTTGCTACTACATGTATACTCAAAAACAATATAATATGTTTAAAGTCAAGAAAGGTCTGTTTGACAAACTTATTTGATCAATTTTGAATTATCGATATGAAGTTTGGGGCCATTCAAATGCTATTGTTATATAATATGTTCATTTACTGTTTTGTAACAAATTATTAGGAGTTAAAATTCAAACACAAAATAACTCTATATAGTTTCAGTTTCAGTTTTATTGGCATAACGACAATACACATTGCCTATGGCCATTTACAGAGAATATTTAAACAAATATGGCATAGACACACAATATATAAACATAGATAAGACATTCACAAACAAACAATCAAATATTGTGAGATAACAAATCTAGACATTATATTTTCAATAAATCATTTAAGTGAATATAGTTAAGAAGCAGTCGTTGTATTCAAGGTAGTTTTTCTAAGCGTAAAAGCCTCAGTAATATATCTTGATGTATTACGCACTAGTCGTTTATTTGTAGATGAAAGTAGATTTATAAATTTATTAACTGTTGGAAATGATATATTTTTTTAGATATTTAGTTCTTATTGTTCTATATTTTGGACAACATAAGAGAAAATGATACTCTGATTCAACAACATTTAAGGAACATAATTTACAAATTCGATTTTCTCTTTCTACATTATTATATATGCCTGATTCTATTTCTAAAGTATGGGCACTAAGACGTAAACGTGTCAGATTTTTGCGATTATTTTCGTTTGAAATAAAATCTAAGTACTCTTCATATTTAAAATCTACTTTAAACTTATTAAAATATTGTAGTTTTTGCATAGTCTGGACAGATGCAGTCCACGTTTGCATGTATTGGTCTCTAATTCTTTGTTTAAATAAGATAGAATAGTTTATAATTGGGTTGAAATTTTGCCAAATGTCTCCAAATCCTAGATTATTTATGAAAGATTCCATACATTTGGCCCAACATTTATTATTTTGAAAGTTATATTGCTCATTAAAAGATTTATACAAAATTGAATTCGGTTGCTTCATGATCTTAGTCCAGTACATAATGGAACGTTCTTTAGCAATCACAGATATAGGAAATCTACCTAGTTCACCTAAAACAGCTATGTTCGGAGTTTGCTGTTTTACACCTAAAATATGTTTGCAAAATTTTATGTGTAATTTATCTAAATCTTTAAATTCATATATTCCCCAAATTTCCGACCCATATAAAAGTATAGGTAAAACCATTGAATCGAAAAGTTGTAACTTGGTTTTAATATCTACATTGATTCTACTAAACACCGAAAGCAAACAATATACGCTTTAAGTGCTTGCTCTTGAAGAGCTATTATCGCATTTGCCATGCTTCCTGTATATGAAAAACGTATTCCTAAATAACAAAATGTATCTACTGTTTCTAATTTCTCATTATTGATAAACCATTCGTAGTGATGTAATTGCTTTCTTTTCTCAAATATACATACTTTTGTTTTATTAACATTAATTTTTAAACCCCATTTAGCTGAATATTGAAAAATAGTATCAAGCTGTAATTGTAAACTATGTGGATCAGTCGTAAATAGAGCTATGTCATCGGCAAAAAGTAACATATAAATAGATAATTGATCAATGTCCTTATCAGTTAAATTGTTAAAATCAATATTTTCGGTTATATCATTGATGAACAAAATAAAAAATAAGGGTGACAAGGGCTCCCCTTGCTTTAAACCAAGGGTTACATCAAAGAAGTTTGAAAAAGTCATATTAGGTGATTTTATACAAGATTTAACGTTACTATAGATCGCTTTTATAATATTAATCATTTTGCAACTTATACCGGATTGGACGAGCTTTACCCACAGTGCATCATGTATAACGGTATCAAAAGCCTTTTCATAATCTATACATGTACAGTATAATTTAGATTTAGACATAAGTACTTTTTGTATAATCGAATGAAGAATGAAGATGCAATCTGTCGTGCTATGATTGTCCCTGAAGCCAAATTGGTGTTTGTTGAACACATTTTCAGATTCGCACCATTTATTAATTCTGTTTTTTAACGCGAGCGAGAATATTTTAGATAGAACATTTATAAGAGTTATTCCACGATAATTGGAGGGATTATCACGGTCGCCTTTCTTGTGAATTGGTACAATAAATCCTTTACCCCACGAGTCCGGATAAATTCCTGTATCATATATTTTATTAAAAATTTGAACAATATACGGTGTAATAAAGGCATTTGCATCAATAAAGAAGTCTGCTACATTATTGCTTAAGTCACAACTTTTATGTCGTCTCATAGATGAAATAGTTTTAGCTATTTCAGATATAGTAAAAGGGCAATCAAGTTCTTCAATATTTATTGACTCTTGTCTCTCATTTGCATCAGTATCTGGTACAAATTGGCTGTGTGGTGTATTCGATAATGATCGAAAGTATTCGAAAAAATCATTTACATTTATTCCAGAGGTGTTTATAACCTTTTTCGAATAGTATTTTTTAATATATTTCGAAATTTTCGAGAGTTGATTTTACTTAATTTTGATAGGTTATATTTTTCTTTGGTAAAATATTTGTTTTTTGCTTTCCGTTTTGCTTTAGAGAACATACTCCTACTATTTATGAAACGTATTCTATTTGTTTCTGATGGATTGTTTTTATAATTTCTTTTATCGTTAAAAAATTGAGTTTTAAGAGTTCTACAGGTATCATCAAACCAATCTGCCTTTTTAATGCGTTTTTGCAATGGGTTTAACTTACATGTTCGTCCATTTGTTTTGAACGATATGTCGTATATCAAATCGGACAAATCAATTATACAAGTATTTATATCAGTATTATTTGTAATCAGATTTTGAGTAATATTGTCAAAAATATGTTTTTTATCATCCAAACAATTTTGAAAAACAAGTGGATCACTATTTTCCCATATAATTTTATCATGGGTTAGATTATCCGTTTTGTACACATTCATAATTTCAAATTACACGAAAATTCAACAGGACAATGGTCCGAAAATTCTGTTATTTCGATTACTTTCATATTTGTGATAAAAGGAAAATTGTTAAAATTTGTAATCAAATAATCGACAACACTTGCTGCGGTACGATTGTGGCTAAAATTGTGACACGTGAAATTACCTTCTTCTAATCGTCCGTTAACAATACATAAATCATTTTCCTTACAAAGACTCAATAACGTGTTCCCAAAACTATTTATAGTATGATCACGTGATGATCGTGCCGGTATATCGTGCGCAGGTATACTATCCTGAGGCATATTAACATACCGTTGTAAGTTTATATTGTTCACAGTATCTGGCTTTTTACCTGTCCTAGAATTGAGGTCCCCGGAGATGTAGATATCCCCATATGCGCTATAATTACAAATATTCAAATGCTCAAAAAAATCAAATTCGTATAGAGGGGAGGACGCATTTTTATAAACCTTAGAGTCCTCTGGTGGTATGTAACACGTATATACATGTATGTAGAACTAGGAAGAACTCCAAATAAGAATTATAGATGGTTAAGGTGTTTCACTGTGATGAAATTAAATACGATAATTACATTTATAATGATCTGTGCAGACATGGAAAAATATCCAAACAAAATTGTTGGGCTTCATCAGTTAAATCAATATTAGAAAGCTTAGGGTTTAATCATGTTTGGTCGTTCCAAGGAGTTGGTAATGTTAATATGTTCCTTAATACTTTTAAACAAAGACAAACGGATAACTTTATTCAGAACTGGAATGAAAATATTCAAGGCTCTACCAGAGCAAACTGTTATAAATAAATATCAAATTTTAAGTTTAAAACCTATTTGGACGAGATTGGGATAAAACATAGACATACATTGACTAGATAAAGAGTGTCCTCACATAGACTTGAAATTGAAGTTGGAAGATCGCACAAACATAAAAGAAGATAGATTGATTGATTGATTGAATATTTAGCGTCATTTTTATGCCATCGAGGGCTAACAGATGATCAGTTAACCTAACCACCGTTTCCTGGGATTAACCAGTACTCGAGCACACACAGTCTCCATACGTAACTGATAACTTTCCCACTTGAATCAGCGGTGAGAGACGAATGATAATGAGACACAATGTCGTATATCAATCATCACGGAGACTGTTGCCAGGCAGGGGATTCTAACTAACGACCCCTGGATTGATAGTCAGATGCATAACCGACTGAGCTAATCGGGCCCGGCTAATACAAGATAGAAAATGCAAAATATGTAATTTTTAAACAGATGAATTCCAATTTATTCTAGAATGTCCATTGCACAAAGATTTCAGACTAAGCTAAATTAGAAAATATTTCTGGAAAAGACCAAATATGCTGAAATCAATTGAATTATTACAATAATGACCTACACAAACTGTATTACATTTTGCTGCATACACATATAAAGGCTTTGAGAAAAGAAACGAAACATTATTAAATAGATAATCGAACATTCATATTAAATTGATAATTGAGGTATAACAAATGATAAATTGATATTAGATTGTGTGCAAATATTATTATAGTATTTGATAATGGTGGCGAAAGGAGTTTTCAGATTAGTACAGATATGTGTTAAACGTGTTTATTTACTGATCTCGTATTTGACATCTTACGTATGATTGTATTTTAACATGTGTACTGATAGGCCTTTAAAGTTCTTCTTTTTATTTTGCTTCTTCTTCTTCTTCGTCTATATAACCTCTACTTTCATTAAAAAATCAACATATGTTTATAGATTATCTTATTTCTTTATAAAAAAAAATAGGTGTATTTTTGTGTAGGGGTAGTGTGTGTGTGTGTGTGTGTGTGTGTGTGTGTGTGTGTGTGTGGCGTGTGTGTGTGTGTGTGTGTGTGTGTGTGTGTGTGTGTGTGTGTTTGGGGTGGGGGTATTTTGTTTTTGAAGGTCAGGTAAATCACTGATACTGACGCCTGTGAGACAGCTCAGCATCTGCACCTTCAGGTCATTCTTCGCTTAGTAACCTGACATTACTTCATCAGATTAGGCACTGTAAATAGCTTTAAAATGTTAACAGTTGAAGCACTGTGTCACCACCACGCCGTGTATCGTTGAGTAAATACGTCGTGTATTACAATAGCCCTTTGGTGGGAGTCTGGCGAATCTCACGGTCTGAAGGATACTACACTACACCGGCAGGTGCGCGAGGTCTTCTATGTTTGGAGGAAGAAAACATCCAGAGCGGAATGGCAACTTGACAACAACAAACAAGCATAAACATATTTTTGACGTTACATTTACCAGGTAAATACTGTATTTGTGTTCCTATACAAATATACTCAAAGCAGATTGGCATGTTTTGGTTTGAATCGTTTCTCAACTGAAGTACAAGAACAGCAGTTAGTTATTTTTAGTATGGTTCAAGGAATTTGTTCGACTATCTTTTAGACAAAATCAGATTTTTTTATAGCAGCAGCAGTCACTTCCCGCTCTTTATCATCAGAAGTGTTTTTTTGTGGTGAATGTTGCTTAATTGTCGCTAACTCGGAAGTCTGGAATATAAACTTTGAAGAGCAAAATGTTGTCTGCATTTCATTGATTTTTTCTATTTTATAGGTGTTGGATTAAGCTAGCGCATCTGTAGGGAGCCTTTTAAGCTTATTTCATTTTCTGTCTCCTGTGACAAGTCGCATTATATCTAGGTAATATTCAGAAATTGATTATTGAGAGTAATAATATATTATGTAGATATCCAAATAATTAAAAAGGTAAACCTGTCATTGATTTATGACTACTCTAAAAAATCATGTTAATTCTCATGTTTATAGTGACAATACAAAATTGTTCAGCGGCATGGCTATCTAAGTGAGAAGAGCACCCTGCTAGTGTTCTAGTCATGGGTTCGAGTCACATATATCAGGTGGCCCTTTCTCATCTTGAATTTCTCTAATGTTGGAGAGCTTAATAAGTGCTGGAAATGAGGGGTTTAATGGCACCTGTTGTCATCAGCGGTCACACTCTATACACTGCTCTACTGCTTGACAATCTTGTTTTTTTCCCATTCTGACTTGAGCTATATTGCAGTATATGTAATGCTTTATCTCGAATTGCTTATATTATTTCAAACTGTTTTTTAACAAAAATATAATATAAATATGCCTTTAAGCTAATTGTGAATATATTGTTGATTTTATTTTAGATTGTCACAATGCCCAGCGCGGGTGCTGTGTGTCCGCCAGTGATAACGCCACTACGCAGGCCTGTGTATGGTCAGACATCTACACGCATAGACACAACTACACTCATTGAAATTAATTGTGGTGAGTTCAACAGATTGGCTCTGTTCTTTCTTCTTACCGTAACCTATGATATATGATTGTTCTACATATTTGCTTTTATAACAATGTCCTTATATTTACATAAATTTGCACAATGAAACATTTATCTTCCTTTTTCTCTTTCAATTCCACACATGGTAATTAATATGAGTAAAACTGGCAAAGGAAGTTTATATGCAGTCTACCTAAAGTTGTTATGGATATGAAAGATTTTATGGCACTTGCTTCTGAGTGGTTATATGGAAAAGTGTTTGATATGAAATTGATTGAATATTTAACGTCATTTTTATTCCATCTAGGGCTAACAGATGGTTAGTCAACCTACCCACTGTTTAACCTATCCACTGTTTCCTTGGATCCTGAAAGGTTAACCAATAATCTAGCACACCCCATCTTTGCAAGTAACTGATAACTTTCCGATTTGAATTAGCGGTGAGAGACGAATGATAATGAGACAAATTGCCATATATCTGTCATCATGGAGACTGTTGCTGGGGCAGGGATTCAAACTCACGACTTCTGGATTTATAGACGCATTTTCAAATGCACTTATCGGGCCCAGCTTAAAGTCCTAATGAAAAGTAGCAAAGTTCATGTGGTGGGGTATATGTGTAAATACAACCGGTTGGTAACAAAATCATACAGAAGACATAATCTACTAACTTATATTCCCTCATTATGTATCTTGGGCCATTCTTAAGTATAATTTGTTTGCCATGCTCCTACATACTCACTCAAAATCGCAGCTTCCCAAACTTTTTTATTGACTTTCAAGGCGTTGAAATTTATTTTTCATTATTTCTGTCCATTTTTGTTTAAAATGACTATGTAACATCAAAATCTGTCCAAAAAAAAAGCTACCTACCTTCCCAAATGAAAAATACTGGGTCAGAGCACAGTTAATAAACACTTTTTTAAGGATAGCCTTGGATATCTCACACTCACAAATAACAATTCTTCTCCCAGTTACATGTTACATGTATATAGCATTGTATATTATAGTAATGGTATAAATAATAAACATGTAGGCAATATTTAAAACATGTATTTCAGAAACACCAGACACAAAAATCTACTTCACCGCAGATGGCACAAAACCAAACCCATTTCAGCGAAAGGTCGGTGGAAAAGAAGTTGTATTTAGATATACAGCACCATTCAATCTGAAGGATGGAAAAAGAACAATTAAAGCCGTAGCTGTAACAAGGTAAATACTAGTAATATTCTATCACCGTATTGGTTTGGTTTGTCATACTAATAGGGTTCTCCACGGCTGATAGGTCTAAGGTGCCATTTCAAGATCACTTAGCTTTCATTGCTAAGGTCATAGATTTCATTGGATAAAACTGGATATAACCTGAAATGTGTTAAAAATGGCTTTGAACCCTATTCAAAGAAAAAAATTGTATTGTCAGCCACAGCTCAGATTATTTTAGGTAGACATGGGAAATAGAGGGAGAGGAAGGAATTTAACATCATTTTCAACACATTGTGTTCAACATATAGTGTGTAGGAAAAAAGGTAGAACCACCAACCTTCTGAAAGAAACTGTCTTATATAAAGGCTTTGAACAGAGTTGGGCTTTGAACAGAGTTGGGCTTTGAACAGAGTTGGGCTCGAAAATATTACCTCAGTCTGTGATGAGAGGTAAGCAGTCTGGAGACACCTTAGAATAGACCACTTGACCATATATTACCCACATGGAACTGCCAAATGAGTTGCTATACAGCTGATGATAATATATGTAAAGATAATTAAGACTGTGTCTTTTGATCTTTTGATCAATTTGGGATGGAAATTAAGATCATTAAATGGAAAATAGTAATTTATAGTCTTTTTTTTACTTTCTTTTTTTATATACATTTAGGGTCCTCCGTGGCCGAGTGGTCTAAGGCGCCGTCTCAAGATCACTTACCTCTCACCGCTATGGTCGTAGGTTCGAGTCCAGCTCGCTCCAAAAAACTTTATGTGAGAAAGTTTCCAGTTACTTGCGGAAGGACGGTGGTTCTACTCAGTCTGACTCAGTCTGAGGTCTTCCTCCACCAGTAAAACTGGATATGCCATATATAACCTGAAATGTGTTGAAAATGGCGTTAAACCCCATTCAAAAAAAAAAAAAAAAAAAATTATATACATTTAAAAGTTGAACGACTTGTTTTCTATTGTAGCAAAAGATATTTAGGTTCAAAAACATTTTTGATTAAAGCTTTCCAAACTTTCTTGATATTTTTCTTAATTCCATAGGCCTTCACTCTAATTTCCCAAAAAAGTTATAACAACAACAACAACAACAAAATAGCAATTATCCATTCAGTTTCCGTCTCCTTCAGATTGTTAATACCGGTACCCAGATAATAATGTAATTGGTTATTTCTAGCAAGCATCATTAATGATGTTGTTATATTTAAATCAGTACTGCATGTGTTAATTGTTTTCATTTCTATTATACGGCATTAAGAAAGTTGTCAGTATTGGTCAGTTTTGTTTGAATATTTAGCATCATTTTTATGCCATCAAGGGCTAACCGATGTTTAGTTATATGTTGCCTGCGATTCTGGAAGGTTATCCAGTAGGCAAGCATTTGTTTTAGATATTGATTATCCATTGAATAAACTTTTATAATTTTTTTGACAGGGATGGGTTAAAGGAGAGTGATGTCATTACCAAAGCATACGTGGTCGAGGATATAGGAAAGATAAATTCCAGTCCAATACCATTTACGTCATCTTCATCTGATTTAGATACATCAGATTTCTTTGACACCGATGGTTACGACTATACAGACTCCACACTGAAGAGTAGCACTTCTAGCAAATCCAGCAAATCCAGTAAATCTAGCAAATCCAGTAAAGAAAAAAAGAAAAAGAAGGTACACAATACTATAGTAGTAGTATATATCAGGTTTTTATTGGTATCATTGAAAAATAAATCTTCAAAACCACTAGTGATGCCACTAGTGTCACTGTTTGATAATAACAATCTCTTTAAAATAAGATTAACTTTAAGCTTCTATAGATCTGACAACATTGCATCGAAGGTCACCTCAGATTGACCTTTCATCGAATCTAGGACTTGTATAGACAGATAGGAAACTTACATCTCCTGACTTAATGTTGATACAGCATACAAAGGATCAATAATTTGGCAAATTAATCATTCATAATCCTTAGGCAACTGATTTCTTTACATAAATTGTAAGTTCTATGTAATCTTAGATGTTTAAACATGTTTCGATCATGCAAAATTATCTTGAAATCAAGATATTGAGGTTTGAAAGAAAATTTCTTATAATTTGTCGTTATTTTAGCTGCAGTATACTAATTTTGTAATCAGAAGCACTTCAACAATTTTAAACACAAGTTGCTGGGAATGGTATTGTTTTGATGAGAATTTCATATCTGTAATGTACGAAATTAGATTTGTATTCCTGGAATGAATGGAAGTTAAGACATTTGAAAACAAGATATTGCGATATTTTGTGCAGCTACGCGAGTGTTTACAAAATCTCAATCAGTTGCATTTTCTTCTTAATATAATTATTTGATGGAAATTATATTCATTATAATTCAGCCAATCAGATTTAACATTACATTCACAGTTTTTGCGATTTACACCATGACGTCCATTGATACATTCTTACAAGGTGCTGTTTCCTGGGCGTTTATTCGGCCATAGTGATCTTCTTATGTTGGTGTATAAATATAAAAAGTCCCAGTATTGTCCCTGATTTCTATAATTTTTTAAAATCATTTACATTTAACATGAGCGCAGCCATAATGTTTTCGTTGTAACAATTACAACACATGATTATCATACATGATATTGAGATTCATGCTAAATATAGATTTTTCTTTTGTTAAATTGACTTCTACTTTTGCTTTCAAAACCTTGAAAGCAATACTCTGATTGGCTAGCAGAAAGATCAATCTGAGGTGACAATCTATGCGATGCCGTCAGATCTACTTTGCGTAGAGTATGGAAGCTTCAGAATTGATCTGATTTTAATGAGATTGTGATAATTGTATCTTAAACATGAGTTGCGGTTAGTAAATACGTAGAGTTCGGTATTTCAGTATGGTATACGGTACATTTATAGATGAAATGATTGATTTGATGCATGAACAAGAGTCGAATAGATCTGAATATTGTTATGTGCCCCTTTAAATAGTTTCTCGGGCTACTTCTGGTAAATGAAATCCTGGTGAAAAAGGCGTCAGTTGAAATTTCCAAATTTTTATGATAAAATGTTAAATAATTGTCATGATTTTGATTATTATAATGATGTGTTTCTCTAATAAAATTTGTTTTATGAAGTTTTTGTGAAAAGGAAACATTGTCTTTTTATCTGCTTGTGTTGTATGGATGTTGCAGCCAAAATGTGTTAGTTACATTTACTTTATTGAAACTCATTTTAAATGTGGAGAATATCAAACTTACAAATCGTCCAATCATTCTTCACTTAACCCTTTAAATCCTTAGATACATGTTTTCCTGCACCAATCACAGAAGGCCTTTGAAAACAGTGCAGGAAGACTTCAGATTGCTCATAACGAGCCATCTGAACATTTCCTGCATTGTTTTCCACTCTGTCAGTTAATATAAACATAATTCACCCATTGCTGATATGTGGTGAATTAATGCTTTCTATATTAGAGGTGTCCAAAGGCGTCTATATGAAGTAAAGGGTTAATGCACAGAGACATCATGTCAAACCTTCAAATTTCCGGTAAAATTTAGACTTTTTCCAGAATTTGTATTATAAAAATCACAAATACAACAGTTTACAGACATCTATTTCAAGCACATCATTGTAGAAGATAAAACATGTTGCTGCAGAAAATCACACTGATTTCTTCAAATTACATGAATTTATAAGGGCTTCATGCCGAAGACATGCCCAGAATAGGGAGAGGTGATCAAGCTTTCCAGTATTGATAATCCCCAAAATGATCACACATGACATGGACTACTTTTTATTCATCAAGTTATTTTTTTCCCTTTTATTTTATATATGCAACAAATCCATCAATGTGAATAAATTGGGAGCATTATGTTGTTTCAAAAGTTGTCTTTCCTACTGTCTACAGTTGACATATTAAGGTGAAGATTGTTTAGTTAACCGCTTACATTTTTAAACAGGACAAATCGCCATTGCGGTCAAGTCTACGTTCAAGATCTAAATCACCAATGAGAAGTAGATTTTCTGGACCAAAAGAAGCATGGGCAAGCAGTGGAATTACAGAAAAAAGTAGTTCTGGTGCATTTGGTGAACATGGTAAGAGTCTTGTACTAATATAGGAACATTCCTGAGTACAAATTAGGTGTTCAGATAGTGTCACCATTTTTAAATCAGTTACACTCATTTAATGTAAATCTCCTGTCTCCACATTTCAGCATGATTGTGTAGCATGTGAAGTTTGAGATTAAAATAAACATGTAGGCTGTGTATGAAATACTCCGGGATAGTGTTCAGATTGGGTTTAGATCATTTAAGTCCTTTATCATGAGCCAGGTCCAGTTAGTTCAGTGAGTAGCACATCTAATTATCAATATAGGGGTCATGAGTTTGAATCCCTGCCTGGACACATGTCTGTGTATCATTGTCATTCATCTCTCACCACTGATTCAAGTGGAAAATTACCAGTTACTTGTGGAGATGGGTTTGCTTGAGTACTGGTTAACCTTCAAGTATCCCAGGAAAGAGTGGTTAGGTTAGTCCTTGTTGGCACAAAAATGACAGTAAATTTTTAAACGAACAAACACACTTTTATCATGAGTGAATGTTGCTCTAGATATATGGATGTAAAAATTGGACATTATTAACCAACATGCAAATGACTATTAATAGAAAATGAGTTTCTCCATATTGTATTAGATGTTACACTAGTTATGTTTTATGGATACTATTTTAAAATTTAAACTAATTTCTTTTAAAACTGATTGTAAAACAAGTTTTTACACCTTATACAAATCACACTTTAAACCTTCTTGGTGGAACTAGTACTAATTACACATGCAAATAAGCTGAAGGACACATCACATGGCCATAGCAGGGGGTTGATCCAAACCCTCCAGTCCTGGGTCCGATGCTATACCACATAATTTATACAATGACTTTACATACACAAAAGTTCCAGTGCTCCTAAGGCTGCCTTAAAAATGAGTTTTTCATGCTTCTACTTACTCACTCAAAATTGCAGCTACCCAAACTTTTTATTGACTTTCAGAGCATTGAACTTATAAAATCAAAATCTTGTTAAAAAAAGAATAACTTTGCTACCTACCTACACCCATGAAAGATATGGAGTTGGTGGACAGTAAATTATGGTGAGCTTTTGTGATCACCTGGTGTCCGTCATCTGTCGTCCATCATTAACTTTTACCTTTTAACCACTTCTCCTCTGAAACCACTGGACCAATTTTGATATAACTTCACAGAAATGTTCCTTGGGTGACCCTCAACCAAGTTTGTTCAAGCCATCTTGATTGGTCAAAAAACTTAAAAAATCTTCTTGTCAGAAACTACTGGCTCGATTTTAAAATAATTTCACAGAAATGTTCCTCAGAGGACCCTTCACCAAGTTTGTTCAAACTGTAGTGATTCGTCAAAAAACATGGTGGCCTGGGGGTGGGGTTAGTTTACTTTATAAGCTATAGTAAAAACTTAAAAAACCTTCTTGTCAGAAACCACTAGGATAGTTTTGATATAACTTCACAGAAATGTTCCTTGGGTGACCCTCTACCAAGATTGTTCAAGCCATCTTGATTGGTCAAAAAACATGGCAGCCAGGGGGTGGGGCAAGTTTAATTAGTAAAAACTTAAAAAATCTTCTTGTCAGAAACTACTGGCTTGATTTTAAAATAATTTCACAGAACTGTTCCTTGGAGGACCTTTCACCAAGTTTGTTCAAACCGTAGTGATTTGTCAAAAAACATGGCTGCCAGGGGTAGTAGTTAGTTTACTATATATGCTATAGTAAAAACTTAAAAAATCTTCTTGTCAGAAACCACTGGACCAATTTTGATATAACTTCACAGAAATGTTCCTTGGGTGACCCTTTACCAAGTTGTTCAAGCCATCTTGATTGGTCAAAAAACATGGCCGCCAGGGGGTGGAGCAAGTTTAATAAATAAAACTAAAAAATAATTTCTTGTCAGAAACTACTGGCTCGATTTTAAAATAATTTCCCAGAAATGTTCCTTGGGAGACCCTTCATCAAGTTTGTTCAAACCATAGTGATTTGTAAAAAACATGGCGGCCAGGGGTAGTGGTTAGTTTACTATATAAGCTATAGTAAAAACTTAAAAAATATTGTCAGAAACCACCAGATCGATTTTAAAACAATATAGCAGAAATGTTCCTTGGGTGACTCAAGTTCACTCAGGTGAGCGATAAAGGGCCATATTGGCCCTCTTGTTTTTAAGAATGGCTTAATTGTTGTATTTATTAATTTATCTATGTGTCATCATGAAGGAACATTAAGGAAATATAGTTGCGACATATTGGATGTCTCTAAGGAGCTTTTTAAGATTTGTAATGGCAACAGATAGGCATCTAAATAATAAAATAGTTGCCCATCCATGCCTAATTTAATCAGTATAAGGAAATATGTACATACTTTATAATATATGTATATAATTTATTGGTGCATAATAATTTGACAGTGAATCTTGATTTTATTTTTTAGGTCCACCACCAATCCCTGATGGCCCCTTTAACCCAACAAATTACTCAGGTACACAGATTAATGTTTGGGGAGGTGCTCCACCTCCTTACGTTCAAGGTGGAACCCCTGGAACAGTGAATTTAGGTCAACCAGGAATTTGTAACCCATACACAACACAGTATGGATATTTGACAGAGAATATGCTGCAGGTTTGTTATGTTTTACAAATAAAACATGGAAAGATAAAAACTCAATTTTATGGAGAAGTTCAATTCTGTCAAATATTTTGTTATTTAGTAACAATCTGTCTTTAAATATGTTGTTACTAAAAATGAGCTATACTGAACTGTTAGTTAAGAAGAATTTAAAATCATTACTCTTTCATGTATAATTTTCGGGTTCACTGTGGCCATGTGATTTAAGTCTCACAATAATGTTAATATATCCAGTAGCACTGAGATATTTTATTTATGTCCAGATGCATGTATGTTTAAAACAACATTATGCTTTGCCAGTTACCCATCATGGCTTTCCTTCCTTGAAAACAAATAGATGAAATGCTTAGCCAATTACTTACTAAAGGACAGTGGTTCTACTCATTTCTTGTGTGTATGCATTATAAGTTTTTAACTGATAAAACCCAATCTTATATTTAACATACATTGTAAAAATTTAAAGAAAATATTTATTTGTTAATATATTATTAAAGCATTATATTTTTTAGAGCTGTAATCCAGACACAAAACATGTTACTGTTGGTGATTTACGAAATATGCTACAAACTCGACAAAGACAACCACAACCACAGATTGCCCCACCCCCTCCGCCCCCGGAGCCCGAGAGGATAGAGGTTCCCATGTATAAAGACCCGCCAGTGAATCCCTTCAGCCCCGGAGGAGGTATGAGTATGAGGCGTACCATTAACACTAAAAATAATTCTGTCAGATTTAGACATGCTAAACCCTTCATATAGCTCTTTATGTATTCTTCAGTTTGATGCAGGTATTTAATATTATGTTATGTAGAGTTCTTATGTGTGGTGAAATCAAAGACTTAAATAGAGAAGGAAAAGCAACTGATTGAGATTTTATAAATACTTGCATATTTACGCAATATCTCGTTTTCAATTATCCAAACTTCCATTCATCTCAGGAAAACAAAAAAAAAATTCTTTATTTGCACAAAGACATATTCTCTACAAAATGAGACCATTCCCAGCAAATAGTGATTAAAACTGATAAAGTACTTGTGGTTACAAAATGTGTATACTGCAACTAAAATACAACAAAATACATGAAATTTTACCTTAGACTGCAATGTTTTTTAAATATCATTCTGCATGTTTAAAACATTATTAAACTTCTGAAGATACATAATGAATAAGAAATCAGTTGGATATGAAACCTGAATGATTAATTTGCCAAATTATCAATTCTTTGCATACTATGTAATCAACATTTAATAGTGAGATGCAATTTTCCGATTCTTCTATATAAGTCCTTGTTGATTTCCATCATTTGTTGAGAATTGATTCGATTTATGATGATCACTGTTCATGAGAAAAACTAGTATTTCAGGTTACGTTGAGAATCAAAATGTACATTTTAAAGAAAACTAGTATTTAATCTAAAAACCTGTCCCCTGGAAACTGGGCCTATTGTTTTTTGTGTGCCATGGCTATGTCTATGACAATATAGTGAACTAAGACAATTATCAAATTTAGGATAAGAAAATCTCACCATAGGGTAAGAATAGCGTGTTAAAACATAACTTGTGCTGACAGTGGTATTTTTTTATTTGTTATGTAACGCAACATGAAGAGAGACTTTACAGAAGAAATATGACATATAAGTTAGTTAGATACATATGTGATGGTGTCATTTATTGTATGAGACAAACTTGTACAGATAAGATTTTCTTTCTCAGAAAATTCTTACGCTATTACGTTGGAATCACTTATGATGTAATGTATGATATATGATGTAGACTTAATGTCTTGAAGGTGATCATGTTTGAAATTTAATGATGATTTGAATTGCATAGTTATATAGTGTGTGTGATTATGCAAGAAAAAGTATCATTCATGGCCTTTTTGGTTCGGGTAGAAAAATCAGAATCTTATTCCTGACAAAACATTATCCTTTGGGATAGAATATTATATCCGGTCCTCAAACTCATGTAAGATTCTTATACACTGCAATCTGGCATTTTCTCATAATATGTGACACATAAATAAATGTAATCCGGACTTTACTGTGATATAACCGATTGTGAATATGGTCATTTTGATATCATATTTACCTTTTTAATCATTATTTTGAAATTCACACATTAATTGATAGGAAAACCATTTTTTCAAGGTGATCATAATTTTTTAATCAGTGATAATTTCTTTAAGGTGTGTAGTTATCGCAATTATTTGTTAATATTTGAGTATTTATATATGCATATTATGTGATTTTATTTTTGCCAGAAATCTATGATCTAGTGCAATATCAATGTAATGCATGTCTACAGGTATCTGTACATGCATAATGAAAACAATCTAAAGTCTGTTAGTTAAAGACCACATAACACAATTTTTTTATATATTCTTTATGTACGGTAATAACATTATCTTTTTTTATTTAAGTGTAACATATACAGGTTTTCATGTTAGGGGTGTATATTTTAAATATACAAATTTAAGGGGACACAATATATAACTTGGTCATTTTAGAGGACAAACTTTTGCTGATTTTAGTGCCGACGTTTTAGTTAGTTTAGCTATACTTGCACATTTTCAACCCCCACCTCCCTGCTTGATCTGCTAGTGGATATTGTATTTAAAGGCACGATATAGTTTCAGTAATGGCTTGTATCAATGTGTTCATTATGTTTGTCTACCATTGATTAATTCCATACATACATATAGACATTGTCCAAACTGTGTAAACGTATTTATGTTTTGTATTTATCCTTGTTTATTGAAGTGAAGTTTTAACAAAATAGATCCCTTCCCTAAACTGCAGTGACCATATTAATGAGTACTGACCTATTTAGAGGGTTTGTTGTTTGTTTGAATATTTGGTATCATTTTTATGCCATCGTGGGCTAACAGTTACCAGTAACCTAACCACTGTTTCCTTGGATCCTGAAATGTTTGCCAGAAGTTGGCTACTATCTCTTATCTTCCAAAGTTACTGATAACTTTCCCACTTGAATCAGTGATGAGATATGTATGACAATGAGACACATTGCTATATACCTGTATCAATCATTAAGGAGATTGTTGCCGGTTGGGGATTTGAACTCACAGACCCTAGATTGATACCAGACTTGCTATCGACGGAGATAACTTGATTAATTGGTCAACCATATTTTTTACCAACTACTGGCAACTACATCATTCAAAGCATTGATATGCAAGTCAAAGCAACCAGTTCACTAAACTTCTTCTATTAAATGAAGTATTCAAGTCCATGATGCATCTACACAATCACTGCTATAGCCTTGTTATCTTTTTTGTGCATATTATTTGCTAAATATATATTGCAATGCTTTTTGTTTGTAATCTTTTTTTATTTTTGACACACATGAATGTTGCTTTTAGCCTGTAACTTGTAAAAATACTGTAAGAAGCTGATGTAGTCCAGTAGAACAGTCAGTCTGTCGACGAGAAGACCTCAGTGGCCTAATACTGGCTGAATTTTTTCTCTAATAATTTACGTACAACCGAGGCTTTAAACAGAATTAAAAAAATATCATTTGCTGTTTCACTTCCTAATTGCTGCTATTTTTGGAACAAGAAAACAATATTAAAAAAGAATTTCACAAAAAATTACAAGTGCCAAACTGCACACTTCTGAAATCCTGGGTTGGGAAACAGCAAAGACAAATATATGCACTGCAATTCCATGATTGAGACCTAGAACTATTTTCTCTCCCCTACAGACTGTATAGTGTTATATATGTGTGAATGTTAAATACTATATGTCAACTATTTCATTGCATTATTTTCAAGTGGAAAAAATTATGTTGATCCTTAAACTGTTGTTTTGTTTTAATTATATGTTACAGTATGTTGTGGTCAACTTACATGACGTTGTATAATACCTATTACCCAACCCATGTTTGGCGATAATTTCCTTACCGACAAATTGTTCACTTTCTAGTATTGTCTGGCCAGTATCTTTCAAAGTTTTTATTAACTTTTGGATTGTCTTGGAAATCCATACAATGACATATTGTTTGCTTGTCAGCTACTGATTCATACAATGACATATTGTTTGCTTGTCAGCTACTGATTCATACAATGACATATTGTTTGCTTGTCACCTACTGATTTATTATTTAATTATTAAATATCAAATTGATATTTTTTTTTCCGTTTATAAATATAAAAAATTTGTGTCCAGTTCGGGCATTAATGTTAGTAATAATTTTGCAAAACATTCTTTATTTGATGATGTAGGATGGTGTGTCTTTTGTATTTTTGGTTATATTTTAATTATAATTTATTGACACATTGTTGTCTTTTCTGGAAAACATGCTGACCATCAACGTCAAATATGAATACGAATAAAAATATTTAAATGTACAAACAGTTGAGACAAAAGTTTATCAAAATTTAAATGTTTTGAAACTTATAATTCCACAAACATCACATTCTGTGATCCTTGGATATCTGCCAATCAACAAATTATTTGTTAATACAGCAGTAGTGTAGTGGATAGAGTGCTTGCCATTTACACCAAAGTTGCAGGTTCAATCCCCAGCTTGACCTGATGTCTCTCTAAAAACAACACTCAGTACTGGTTCTGTCCAGGAAGATGGCTGGAGAGCAGCTCATACGAGCTTTGAGCTTTCTTCGCAGTCAAGCTACAATAAATAAGCATAAACTTAATCTTGAATTGTTTAGATAATTTTCTGGATCTGTTTGTTTCATGTTGAAATCTTAAAGTTATTATACACATGTATCTGATATCAATCCATTCATCAAGAATTTTACATTTACTGTTTTACCATGTATTATTCCTGATATGGATGTAGTTTTGCTTTAAAGTTACATACCGGTAGATGTGTATTAATTAATGACTAATATACAAGATTAGGAGGGTGGTTGTGTAGTGGATTGGGCAGTAGATGCTCATGCCAGAGGTCATGGGTTCAATCCAAGGATCAGACTGATGACCTCTCATCAATAATACCCAGTAATGGTCAGTTAATCTACATGAACATTCATTAGTATTTAAAATTATTCTGCGGAAATCATTATTAAACTGCTGTGATACTGTCCATTGGCTTTGACTAGTCGGTCACTAAAGTACTTTTGCTTCAATGACAGAAAGAATTTTATTATTTGGGAATAACATTTTGTGCTCACTATAGCTAAATTCTTTACTTAATATAGTGTGCTATCTTTCTATGGACATTTAATATAGATAATATATCTAATACATTATTTCATGTAAATAAAACATTAAATTTAAAATTTGTTTTGTTTTTTGTTTTAAAACCAAAAAATTAAGAAGTCTTATTTACAATGTTGAGTGCTAAAATCAATGTCCATGATTTTATTTTGTTGTTTTAAATTTACATGTAAAATTTTCTGCAATTTAAAAGCAAACAGTTCTTTAGTGTTTTTGTGTGCAAATTACTTTACATTTAATGATGAGCATAAAAATCTGCTTCAATCCTGGTTAGAACTCATCTTTATAACTGCACTATCCCTGGCCAAAAGCAGGTAGATATTGTTTTAATATTTTCCTTTCATTTGTCCGATGCAGACTCTGTAATAGTTGTCTAGATTTTAATAACAGTTTGTACTAGGCTTTATCTTCATAGCCCAATGAAACTTGCCAAAAATGGTTAGATCGCTATGGTAACTTCAGAGTTCTAGCTGCTGTTTTTTCTTTTTATAATTTAAATTTGTAAAAAGTATGAAATGAAGAAAAATGTTCTAATTTTATATTTGAATCCTTTTTTTTATATATATTTATGTGTTTTATGATATTTTTTGCACATTTTCTAACTAAATACATGAAGTTCCTTTTCTTTTGGCTTATTCCACATACAGCATTAATGGTATAATGATACAAAGCATCATTGCTTTTGCATATTTTTTGCATTCTGTGAACTTAACAGACTTAAAATTAGTTCAATAAATAATGACATGACAGTTACATCTCATCAGATTTCATGTTCACTTTTTCCTTTTAGAAAATTCTTAACCAGTTAAAAACCTCTTGATTCCCAACATTGTGAAGGAGGCCTCGCCCACATATGTGACAATTTTATTTTACATAAACAACATAACTGCATCCTTTAACTCTTGATCTGAAGGTTATATTTCTACTTGATGAAAATAAGACTAGAATACCTCAGTAAGTGTACTGGCCTACAATTTGGAAAGGGACACTTGTAATTAGCAAAATTATATTTCTACAGTAAGTGCAGGTATAGGGCCGCAGGTTAACTCAGTTAATAGTACACCTGACTACCAATCCAAGGGTCGTGAATTTGAATCTGGGTCTAGACAACCTTCCAGGATCCTGGAAATAGTGGCTAGGTTAACTGGCTGTTTGTTGGCACAAATGGCATAAAAATGAGACTTACTATTCAAACAAAACAAACAGTTAATATAATTATATTGTTGTAGGGATTGTGTCCAATAACCTATGTTGTGTTATGTCACTGTTATGTAGAAATTGTGATCTATTTTGGAGAATATAAATGTGAGCCAAAATAAACACTGTTTTATATAAAAGCTGTACTGTTGCTGTTATTTCAGGTGACTATAAATTGAACCTTCTACATGTATATGCCCATATGCTGGATTATGCCAACAACCACAAAGATTTTAGACTTCCAGTAGCTCAACCAAAGATGGGAAAGGTATGTCCTTAAGGAAATTGTGAGATTTAAAGGATGAATAAATGCTATGGGGATTCACATCATACCAACACATTACAGTTATATGGTGTAGACAGAAAGGAAGATTCTATGTTCATACCAAATACTTCTAAAAGCTTTTTGGCTTGGCACTTGGCATTTAGAGGATAGTTCTAGGTCTGGTTGGCCGCTTTTCAGTATAAATCTACTGGATGGGGTATCATAGCGTGTGTCATGATACTCCAGTGTGGCAGCACTTAAAATGTCTCGCATAGATACTGTTACAATATGACTGAAAAGTTGCCGAAAGTGATGCTAAACACCATACAACAACAACAACCTGCAGAACTGCTGTGTTTCCGCAAATTCTATATACTAAAATATAGAAGTTTATCGTGTAACTTACGGTACAGGAATGAAAACAACTAATAATATATGGTTTTTAATTAACTTGCGTTAAATCACTGTTGAATCATCAGTCAGTGTAATCCATATAATAACACGGCTCTGTTAACTGCCATATTACTGTCTGACTTACTGATATTAAAATGAGTAATAGTAACTCTGATCAGATATAAAAATTGAGAAAATACTGGAGCTATGGATATTATCTATTTTATACAAATCGTAACTCGTCATGGTTACAGATGCTGGAAGCTTCATTCAAGGATGAGCCAGATTGTTACGAGATCAGATTGATCATGGCCAAACCTGGGGTTCCAAGTAAGTCTTATACCGTCAAAATACAGAAATCTTGATTCTAACATTATAATTTGTTCAAAATTATCAACAATAATAAGAACAGCAAATGAGGCACATCGTCTAGGGGTAGAGTATCGTGAACCAAGGACTGGAGGTTCGTGGGTTCAAATACCAACAACTTTCAACAACGATGATGTCACCGGCAGTGACATCACCATCAAGAACAACAATGTTTGCTATACAATAATAAATATCTTTGACAACTCGGCATCATTCCCCTTGAAATTGAAGGTTGTTACAATTTTAGCTTGTATGAATTTCAAAGATATATTTTGATGTTTTTAATTAGATAATAAGATAATAGAAAGATAAAATATTACCACCGTAAAGATATTTATGTGTTAAATATTGCTTGCATTGCATATCCAAGATACCAGCTCAGCAAGCAAGTTGAATTTTGTACACTGTATTATTCTGGATTATACTGTTATTAATTGAATACATATTGGCCTTGAGATTGACAAGAAGGAGTAATTCAGTTAACCATTGCAATTTTTATTAATTTACGATCAGTCTCTGTTTGAACTCTAGTGTGTAAGAATTGTACTTCATGTTAATTACATAAACACATAACAGCAAGAGTAACGATAAATATAAGTCTTGATAAGAGTTTAAACAATGACTCCCATATTTGCAAACATCTTAACCAATCAAAACACTCAGTATTCATATTGACCTTGTTTGATCCTATTGGCCGAGTTTCTGTTAGTATTGGCTGAGCTCAGCTTAATATTTGCATGTTCCTTACCATATAAATGCTGTGATTTCCTTCTGACATCAAATATGTATATAGTTAATTAATAATGTTCTGTATTCTGTACCATTCTATATTTTTATCTTTATCATTCTGTATTTTGTTTTCTTTGTGCTGTATCATTTTATAATTGTCTTCTGTACTTTGTATTATTCAGTATTCATCCTAATTTCTTTAATAGGAGGGTCAGTGAGAAAACCACCCAAGGAGGAGAAAAAGAAAAAGAAAGAAGAAAAGCCAAAACCTAAAGAAAAACCCAAAGAAAAAGAAAAAAAAGAAGAAGTACCCAAGCCCAAACCAAAGAAGCCTGAAGTTAAAGCTGATCCTTTCTTATCCATGGAAACAGAAGATTTAAATGTAAGTGACATCAGACAAATCATGAATATACCACATACATATATATAGTTGTATAATGTATCATAAATAGCTACATAATTACATACACAGGGAATTTTGTTAGTTTCAGTCTAATATCGTTTTTGTTCCACCGATTGTAGTGGCATGATCAAAGCCAAGAGTGAGCATGCCAGTCACAGTGTTCACGAGGGAAACTTTTATTTTTATTTTATGATTGAAAACAGTGAAATTTCAGTGCTTGTGGCTCAGTGGAAGAGCATCAGACACAGGATCAGAGGTTGTAGATCCTCTGTCACGGTCATCTGTGGTGTACTTGAGCAAGACACTTTATCCGCATATGCTTAGTACTGGTTTTACCCAGGAAGATTTCATGCAGATTTGCCTAAGTTGTAATAACTTGTTACACAAACAAAGTAAAATAAATAAGTTTATATCAAAGTGAAACTACCGTTTATTAATATATATATAAAACAATAGTCACAGAGAAATCTGCATAGTTCATAGAAAATAAAGAATAAAGTACATTAGTTTTTAATATTAAAGAAATGTAAGATTTCCATGCGATCCTTGAAGGTTAACCAGAACTCAAGTATATCCATCTCTGCAAGAAACTGATAACTTTCCCACTTGAATTGAGAGACGAGTGACAATGAGAGGCATTGTTATATATTAATTATCATGGAGACTGTGACCAGGCAAGGATTCAAACTCATGGCTCCTGGATTGATAGTCAGACACACTACTGACTGAGCCAATTGGGCCCAGGCAACATTATGTAACTTTCAACAGATAATATTTATATATATGGACTGTCATGAAACAGATATTATATTGTGACATATCAGGTGTTATCTGTTGTGTTTATCACTTGTTCAATTATTTATCCCCAACAGCAAGAAGGCACAGTGAAGCCATATGCTAATTTCAATGCCGAGCAAGATGCTGAAGTGCTACGCAGTGCCATGAAGGGTCTAGGTACGAAGCCAAAATTACATTATGAGTTTGTCGAAAATGAAACTTTATTTGATAGCATCAGGTTTCTGTTTCAATCTAAGAAACGTGTCTATGTGATCATGATTTTAGACTGGCTCCAATACAGCTACATATGGTTAAACTGACATTTAATAAACAATAAGTAAATAACCAGTCAAATTCAATTAAATATTTTAGTGAAAACATTTGTGACACGCTTCTGTTTCAACAAGTTTAAGTGTACATGTACTTAAAAACTGACTCAGCTAGATGATCATGACATTTGACTGGTTCCAGTAAAAGTTCAAATGCTTTCATTGATATTGTTTAAATAATAAATAAATATACAGTAAAACTGAGTTAGGTTTTTAAGTATTTAAGTCAAATTATGTTGAAACAGAAGCCAGGTTTGTAGTATAATGTTGAATATGTAGCAATTGGTCTAAATATAGGTTCAAAGTGTACAGTATGGTGTCTTGAAATTACAAAATCTTACCTGAATAAATTAAATAATACCCAGTATAATAAAAATGTACATACTTAAGTACTTAGAAAATAATTCTAAGGCAAGCAGCCAAAAGATCATGATTTTAGACTGGTTCCAGTTAAACTGTATATAGTTTCATTGATCATGTCTATATAATAAATGAACACTCAGTCAAAATTGAGTTAGTTTTAAGTAAAACAAAAGAAATTCTTAGTGAAACAGAAGCCTTACCGGTATTTCTATTTCACTGATATACTTAAATACTTAAACTTTTAAATTTACGAAAACATCCATGTGGTCATGATTTTAGACTGACTGAAAAAAATGCAGTTGGTTTCATTAACATTGGTTGAAAAATGCTTTAATACATAATCAGACAATTTAAATTAGGTATTTAGTAAAATTTAAGAAAATATTGGTGAAATATAAGCCAGTGTCATGGTTTATGTTTATTTTATATTTTTTGTTATCAAGTATTTGCTTCCACTGCAGGGACAGACGAGGAGGCCATCACTAATGTTCTTTGTTATCGGTCAAGCACTCAGAGAGTGGAGATTGTCTCTGCATTTAAAACCATGTTTGGCAAGGTAAATATAAGTTTATCAAACCTTTTGAGATAGCTCATAGTTATTTGCAATTTGTTTTTCTAGTTTATCACAATATGTTTTTGAAGTTTACACTCTTTTCTGTTGATCCATCAAAACTCTTCCCATATTACTGAGTATCACACAGAATGCAAGCTTAGAAGTCATGTAATACATTTTTGACTTACAATAAATGTAATCACAATTTGTACTGTATTTTCATATTCAGCTTGTTGTATCATTCCTTCTGTTTACTCAAGCTATGTTAATCTAAGTTAACAGTTAATATGTCTGTATTGGCAGCCATATCTATTGAAAAGACATCTTTTCTAAGCAGTCACATTTTCTATTTTCCAGATATTTTAAAACAACAATTCTAAGCAATATATTCATTATCTATAAAATAAAGCTAATCAATCATTAACCAGTCAACCTGTTTAAAAATCCACATTTATTCCCATCATCTGTGTTATTAGTTTTTAATTAATCTGTATTAAAAAAACATTTGTTTTTATAAGGTTCTTTCTTCCCTTGAGATACTGCTTAATCCTTTACTCCATAGATACGTGTTTTCCCGCACCAATCACAGAAGCCTTTTGAAAACAGTGCAGGAAGAGTTCAGAGTGCTCGTCACGAGCAATCTGAATATTCCTGCACAGTTGTCCGCTCTGTCAGTTAATATAAACATAATTCTCACCCAATAATTCAAAAGCCTTCTATATTAGAGGTGTTCAAAGGCGTCTATATGAAGTAAAGGGTTAAGACAGTATTTACAAACCATTCTGACATGATTGTAAACGTAAAATTATGTTCTCAAGGAATTGAAATCTGAGCTTCACGGAGAATTGAGCGGCCACTACCAGGACACCATTAAAGCTCTCCTGATGTCGCCTGCAGAATATGACGCCCACCAACTACACAAAGCAATGAAGGGACTCGGAACAGATGAGGATGTTCTTATAGAAGTCCTGTGTACACGCTCTAATGCACAATTAAAAGAAATCATAAGGGTATATAAAGAAAGTAAGTTTGACTTTATTGATAAATAAATCAGTGTTGTTTTTTTTCTAAAGCCCAAGTAGTTGAAACTTAGAAGTACACAGTCAGTATTTGGAGTTACTGGTTCATCAATTTTATGGGAGTAAGAATCAAGATGGCAGAATGTACTGCCAAGGATGTGGACCAAGCCCTGCTTTGTGAAATACTTTGTGCGAAATTTACCAGTTACTTGTAGAAGGACGGTGGTTCTGCTTGGATTCATAATGATGTCTTCTTCCATCAATAAGACTGGTGGGTGCGATCCTCCGTCACAACTATGTGAAATGACCTTAAGCAAGATGCTTCATCCATTATTGCTCAACACTGGTGGGTGCGATCCTCCTTCACAACTATGTGAAGTGACCTTGATCAAAACACTTCATCCTTTATTGCTTAACACTGTTTCTCCCCATAAAGACTTCGAGCGTCTAAATCTTAAGAATTTGTTTAACATTTTATGTAAAGTGAATGAGTAAGCTGTACAATATGAATGTAAATCATTTGGTAATTCATACTGATATAGACATGTATTAGTCCATGCTGATGTATACATGTATTAGATCATACTGATATATACATGTATTAGATCATGCTGATATAGACATGTATTAGATCATGCTGGTATATACATGTATTAGACCATGCTGATGTATACATGTATTTGATCATGCTGATATATACATGTATTTGTCCATGTTGATGTATACATGTATTAGATCATGCTGATATATACATGTATTAGATCATGCTGATATAGACATGTATTAGATCATGCTGATATAGACATGTATAAGACCATGCTGATATAGACATGTATTAGACCATGCTGGTATATACATGTATTTGATCATGCTGATGCATGTATGTATTAGATTATGCTGATATATTCATGTATTAGACCATGCTGATATATACATGTATGAGACCATACTGATATATTCATGTATTAGACCATGCTGATATATACATGTATGAGACCATACTGATATATTCATGTATTAGACCATGCTGATATATACATGTATTAGACCATGCTGATATATTCATGTATTAGACCATGCTGATATATACATGTATTAGACCATACTGATATATATATGTATATATGAATAAGATCATGCTTATGCATATATGTATAAGACCATGCTGGTGTATACATGTATTCGACCATGCTTATGCATATATGTATAAGATATTGCTGATGCATACATGTATTCGACCATGCTGATGCATATATGTATAAGATCATGCTGCTGCATATCCAATGATTAACATCATCCTGATACATAGTTAATTATTAACAAAAGATTCATATATAAATTTGTTCACCATAATAGAGTTTAACCATGACCTTGAGAAGGACATCGTGTCAGACACATCGGGTAGTTTCAAGAAGCTTCTGGTATCGCTGGTACAGGCCAACCGGAGTGACAGCAAGGAGGTCGACAGGAACAAGGCAAAACAGGATGCTAAAGATCTCTACCAGGTACAAGTAATACCATATTTCCGTTGGCTCTCTTCGTTCGAAAAAATAGGGTCTAAATTTATCAAACAACAATTTCAGATTACTTTAGGCTGTGTAACTGTAAAACTATAATTATGAATTACGACTTTTTTTTATTCAAGTACACTTATTATTATTTTTTTTCTGCTGCAGTTTTAATTCAATATGATATAAAAAAAAAACCAAAACATATCTATAATGATTAACATGGCTCTTTGTATAACCTTTGCTTAATTAATTATACTTAATGGTTATACTTTATACAAACTTTTTTCTCATACTGTTAAAAATATTTCATTCATCAAGGCTGGTGAGAAGAAATGGGGAACAGATGAATCAAAGTTCAATGTCATCTTGGTCACGAGGAGCTACCCACAGTTGAGAGCAACATTTGAAGAATATGGTAAACTCTCTAAAAAAAACATCGAAGAAGTGCTGAAGAGTGAAATGTCAGGAGATGTACTTAGGGGCATGTTGACCATCGGTAAGTGATTAGTTGTACTTTTCAATAATAGACATTAATATTTAATATATAAGTTACTGAAAAAAAAATTGCATTGTCCAACTGGCATCAGCGCACAATTTTTCCATTTGTTAAAATGAACTTTTTTACATATCTTTTTTTGTCATTCAATTTTTTTATCTAAATAATTTATATACATGTTATACCATGTCTATATTCTACAATATTTACATTTTTACTGTGATCAGCCTAAATTAATGTTATAGATTAACTGCATTTTATTTCCCAATGAAAAACATTTGCAGCTGGGAGGAGCTTATATGACCAGTTTGCATTTCATTAGTTTCACAGTTTTGTTTTACTGTTGAAATGTCACATTGCCGTTAAGTGCACTTGACATTTGCCATAAGTTGCCATACAAATGCATGCACTTATTCAGTTTGATGATAATGTCGCCTTTACATTCATGACATTTTTGCTTTGCGGTTTAATGCATGTAATTTGATTTATGAATATCAAAATGGCATCAGGTGATGAAAAACATAAGCCTAGTTCAATGTTATAGATAAGCCCTTCAGTCTTCACGAACATTTAACTGGTCTAATGTTATAACTGGCCTAACTGGCCTAATGTTATAACTGGCCTAACTGGTCTTATGTTATAACTGGCCTAACTGGTCTTATTTTATAACTGGCCTAACTGGCCTAATGTTATAACTGGCCTAACTGGTCTAATGTTATAACTGGCCTAACTGGCCTAATGTTATAACTGGCCTAACTGGTCTAATGTTATAACTGGCCTAACTGGTCTAATGTTATAACTGGCCTAACTGGCCTAATGTTATTACTGGCTTAACTGGCCTAATGTTATAACTGGCCTAACTGGCCTAATGTTATAACTGGCCTAACTGGTCTAATGTTATAACTGGCCTAACTGGCCTAACTGGCCTAACTGGCCTAATGTTATAACTGGCCTAACTGGTCTTATGTTATAACTGGCCTTACTGGTCTAATGTTATAACTGGCCTAATGTTATAACTGGCCTAACTGGCCTAATGTTATAACTGGCCTAACTGGCCTAATGTTATAACTGGCCTAACTGGTCTAATGTTATAACTGGCCTAACTGGCCTAATGTTATAACTGGCCTAACTGGCCTAATGTTATAACTGGTCTAATGTTATAACTGGCCTAACTTGCCTTATGTTATAACTGGCCTAACTGGCCTAATGTTTTAACTGGCCTAACTGGTCTAATGTTATAACTGGCCTTACTGGTCTAATGTTATAACTGGCCTAACTGATCTTATGTTATAACTGGCCTGACTTGTCTAATGTTATAACTGGCCTTACTGGCCTAATGTTATAACTGGCTTAACTGGCTTAATGTTATAACTGGCCTAACTGGTCTAATGTTATAACTGGCCTAACTGGCCTAATGTTATAACTGGCCTACCTGGCCTAATGTTATAACTGGCCTAACTGGTCTTATGTTATAACTGGCCTAACTGGCCTAATGTTATAACTGGCCTAACTGGCCTAATGTTATAACTGGCTTAACTTGCCTTATGTTATAACTGGCCTAACTGGCCTAATGTTATAACTGGCCTAACTGGCCTAATGTTATAACTGGCCTAACTGGTCTTATGTTATAACTGGCCTAACTGGCCTAATGTTTTAAATGGCCTAACTGGCCTAATGTTATAACTGGCCTAATTGGTCTTATGTTATAACTGGCCTAACTGGCCTAATGTTATAACTGGCCTAACTGGTCTTATGTTATAACTGGCCTAACTGGCCTAATGTTATAACTGGCCTAACTTGCCTTATGTTATAACTGGCCTAACTGGCCTAATGTTTTAACTGGCCTAACTGGTCTAATGTTATAACTGGCCTTACTGGCCTAATGTTATAACTGGCCTAACTGGCCTTATGTTATAACTGGCCTAACTGGCCTAATGTTATAACTGGCCTAACTTGTCTAATGTTATAACTGGCCTAACTGGCCTAATGTTATAACTGGCTTAACTGGCTTAATGTTATAACTGGCCTAACTGGTCTAATGTTATAACTGGCCTAACTGGCCTAATGTTATAACTGGCCTAACTGGCCTAATGTTATAACTGGCCTAACTGGTCTTATGTTATAACTGGCCTAACTGGCCTAATGTTATAACTGGCCTAACTGGCCTAATGTTATAACTGGCTTAACTTGCCTTATGTTATAACTGGCCTAACTGGCCTAATGTTATAACTGGCCTAACTGGCCTTATGTTATAACTGGCCTAATTGGCCTAACTGGCATAATGTTTTAACTGGCCTAACTGGTCTAATGTTATAACTGGCCTAACTGGCCTAATGTTATAACTGGCCTTACTGGCCTAATGTTATAACTGGCCTAACCGGCCTAATGTTTTAACTGGCCTAACTGGCCTAATGTTATAACTGGCCTAACTGGTCTTATGTTATAACTGGCCTAACTGGTCTAATGTTATAACTGGCCTTACTGGTCTAATGTTATAACTGGCCTAACTGATCTTATGTTATAACTGGCCTAATGTTATAACTGGCCTAACTGGCCTAATGTTATAACTGGCCTAACTGTCCTTATGTTATAACTGGCCTAACTGGCCTAATGTTATAACTGGCTTAACTGGCCTAATGTTTTTCATCACCTGAAAAAAATTCAAAATTCAGCTTTTCATCCTTAATTTATTGTAGAGAAACAAAGCACACTTTTTATAAATTTGTTATTTTCATACAATCTTATTAACAGGTTAATTAATGCTATCAATAATTGAAAGACAAATTAAAATATTGCTCTAGTCCAAGTGACACAGTTTTATTTCTACTTTCTTTTTACTTTTAGTGAGATGTGTAAATAATAAATTTGGCCACTTCGCTCGTCAGTTACAGAAGACAATGAAGGGTATCGGGACAGATGATGACACACTTGTACGTGTTGTCATTACGCGATGTGAAATAGACATGGTTCAAATAAAGGAGGAGTTTGAGAAGCTGACAGGCCAATCACTGCAACAATACATCACTGTAAGAATCATCTCTCTGTCAGACCATTGCCTTTGTATGATAAGCCAGTCTTAATTGGTATCGCATCTGACTATCATTCAAGGGGTCGTGAGTTTAAATCCCTGCCCGGTGGCAGTTTCCGTGATGATTGATATACGACATTGTGTTTCATAACCAATCATCTCTCACTGCTGATTCAAGTGGGAAAGTTATCAGATACTTGCGGAAATGGGGTTTGCTCAAGTACTGGTTAACCTTTCAGGATCCCAGAAAACAGTGGTTAGGTTAACTGATCGTCCGTTAGCCCTCAATGGCATAGAAATGATGCTAAATATTCAATCAATCAATCAATTGTATGATTAAAAATAATTGTCTTTGTTTTACTAATAATCTGAATTAGTAGATTTTTTTATAAAATAAGATGTACTGTGCATAGATTGAAAAAATCAACAGAATTTTAAATTATTTTGAGTTATTTAATATGGTAGCCAAAAGTGAATTTATCTTCACAGACATGGTGTTGACACTCTTTTTTATACTTTCCATATGCATTTGTTTAAAGTATTCTTTTTGGTAGAGTAATGGATAGGGTGTTGACCACTTATGCCAGAGGTTGTAGGTTTGATCCCCAGCTCGATCTGATGCCTACAAAAACAACACTCAGTATTCTCTCATATGTACACTTGACCTGAGAGTATTTTTGTTCTGCTGCAGGATGATTTGTCAGGTGACTACAGGGATGCCATTTTGTCTCTAGTGATGGGAGGCCCCCCTCCAGACATGGCCTCAAAGTGTAAGTAACCTGTATTGTATACATGTATTTGATTTGATTATTCAGGATTCAAAAACACCAGGGGCTTCTCAAAGAGAAAAAAAAATTGAACCACCATAGGATGGCCCATTTATTCTCCCCATCATAAGTGTAAGGAGATTGAGGAGGACCAACAATTGTGAAATATAATTTTTTTATAGCATGTTTTTTCTCTCTTATTCACTCATCTAATGTTTCCTTCTTATATGGTATATCTTCTATAATGTGACATTAATGACAAAGATTTGTAGGTGAACACTAATATATATCTTCCTTTCATTAATTATTAAATTGTTTTTTATTAAATGGCTAAGGTAATCTATTAAAAATATAAAATGGATGATTGAGTCCATGCTCCAGATAAGCTTTTTTTTCTTCATATGAGTATGACAATTTCTGTATGTACAGCTGGTAAAGGTTTTGTGGAAGCTGTGAAGAACAAGACAGAAGAAGAGTTAGACGAGGATGTAAAGATGGAATCTGAGCCTGTACAGGAGGATCCTACACTCGTTCCTGCCACAACTTTCAATGCTGAGACCGATGCAGAAGTACTGAGAAAAGCCATGAAAGGATTTGGTAGGATGTGTAAATCATAACTCCCCACCTGTAAATATAAGTACTCTATCAAAGTTACATAGGAAGTTAGGTAGAGTTTGGAGAGTCATTATATTAGCAACAATTGAGATACATATACATTATATAATTGGTTTCACATGTGCATGAAATAGGTGTTTAATTTAATGCTCATAATTTGGGATAATTCTGAATACCTGGGCCTAGTTAGCTCAGTAGGGAGAGCATCTGACAGCCTGGTGACCATCTCTGTGATGATTGATATGTGACACTGCATCATCTATCACTGCTGATTTAAGTGGGAAAGTTATCAATTACTTGCGGAGATGGGTGTGCTTGAGTACTGGTTAACCTTTCAATATTCCAGGAAAGAGTGGTCAAGTTAACTGATCATCTGTTAGCCTTTGATTGCATAAAAATTATGAGCGAGTTGTTCAATTGTAGTCTTGTAGAGCTTATAATCAATATCTCTGTCTTAATACGCAGGTACTGATGAGAAGTCCATTATCAATGTGCTAGGATATCGCTCCAATGAACAGATGCTTGAGGTGGTAAAGTCATTCAAGACGATGTTTGGAAAGGACTTGATTTCCGAGTTGAAGAGTGAGCTCAGTGGTGGGCTGAAGAAACTATGTACCGGACTCTGTATGGTACCAGCACACTTTGACGCAATGAACCTTCATAATGCTATAAAGGTACTCCTCCAATTCTGCTGTAAAACACATTTGTAGATTTTTAAATATTTACTACATTATATTGTCCAAATGATCCACGAGTCACATATCTCGCTGAATTGTCAGTCTTCTCAAATAATTGATCCGATGTATTAGCAATATTGAATGTTTCAATCATTTATTTAATTGTGCAGTAGTTAAAATTAATTGCTGTACATATTTAAGAAGCATTGCCTATATTGCTGATATTTTTTCGATCTTCGCAGTAAAACACAATATTAAACATCATATATTATGGATATTCTTTTCAATAACTTAATATTGTATTTTGTCTCTTCAGTGTAAAATTCTTTAATTTTGTTGACTGAATACTCAATTATGTTCCGTGATAAAGTCACTCATTGGTCACTATTAGGTTACACTAAAATATCATAGAATAACGCAAAAAATGCTGATGTGTGTATGAACAAATTTTTTCATAAAAAGATGAATTATAAAGACAAAATCAACCATTATCTTTGAATGGAACCTTCTTCTTTGTGATTTGATAAACTTTCCATCATTTACTGAACAGAAAGTTCTAGGTGATCATCTTTAAATACATTTAACTTATTAGTAAGAGTTAATGATGGCCTGGTTGACCGTACTTTTTATTGATGTCTGACAAATATATATAATTCAGACAAAGTTTGCAGCCGTAAAGTTTATCTGGGATCAATTATTTGAACGAAAATTTAGATTAAATAAAGAAAATTTCAGATATTTTAAGTATTAGGGTTAATGATATTTTGAGATTAAGGCAATTATTTGAAGAAAGGATCAGGTATTTAATGAAAAGTTCAATTATTTGAAGAAAGGTTTAATTTTATTGTTTGAAAAGAGGATCAGTTGTTTTAAAAAATGTTTAAATAAAAAAAAAAGTTATGTAATTTGAAGAAAGGTGAAATCTGATCTATGAAGAAAAACAAATCAGTTATCTGAAGAAAGGTACAATTATTGTTGATCATATTTATCAATTGTAAATATGCAATTGATTGTGGAAATTCTGACATTTTATATTGTGGAGATTCTGATATTCTTAGATATTTTATATATGGATACTTTACTTACTTTCAAGGGTTTGGGTACAGATGAGAAAGTCTTAGTAGAAACCATCTGCACAAGATCAAACCAGCAACTAAAAGATATAAAAACAGCATATAAAGCAAGTAAGTGCAGACCGAGATATATTTATTTACTTCTGTTAGAAATATATACAAATAAAAAACTTAATCAGCCCATTAACTCTTTGTTTCATTGCAAAGTAAGCTCAGAGCATGATATTTGAATTGCTGTCAAGTCCCTTTTATTGGTTGAACCAGTACTGAGTGTAAATGTTTTAGAAAGGGGTGGGTCAAACCTGAGATTGAGCCTGCAACCTCTGTCCACTGCATCGCTGTCATGCAAGTAGTTTTATGATGGTCGTGGAGGAAATTAAACTTTTTACACATCTTAACAACAGATACAAATATTGTCAAAGCTACTTGTGTTAACAAACATAAGCATAATTCTTTAGTTTATGCTAATTTATTTTAGCTCATTTTGCAAAATAAGCACAGAGCTTTTATGAACCACTCTCAAGTTCATTTCCTGAGTGTTTTTTTAGGGGCCAACAGTGAGCACGAGCATAATTCTTTAAACAATAACTTCTTTAATGGCCGGAACAAAATATATTCATCACATTAATCTATCTTTGATTCATCATTTGTCAATATTCTGTAAACGGATAATTAAATTCATGAAATATTTGAAAATTGACACAGATTAATTTCTAAGATACTCCTTACATTGGTAGTTGTTGTTTTATTGATGAAAAGTGGAGATTGAAGAAATAAAGTTGAAATAAACTAAAGATATACTTTCTGTACCATTTCAAATTGAAAACAAATGGAGACCTTAGTGCGAGTTCTTCTGATCGCCCTGTCATTGCCATTTCATCTGTACATTTTTCCATTAATACCTTCATCAATTTATGTTTAAAGACATTGTTAATCCTGTCCAGCTTGGTCAGAATGTTAATAATTACAAAAGGAGAGATGAGTTCTTCTTGAAAGTGGAAGTTGTTTAAATGGCATTACCCCGGTACTTGCAATTGAAAAGTAAGAATTACATGTGCATATTGTAAACATAAATTATTATATTGGCTTATGATAGATGCTTAAAAATACCATACATGTACATGTGATATTTTCAGGACCTCAACCTGTGAGTTTAGTGATTATTTACAGGGAGATTCATGCCTTAAACTGTGGTTTTATATTATTTATTTAATCATGCGAAATTCAATATTCCTATAAAAATCACTTATTTGAAATACCAGTAATTCACATTTCCCACTTTCTGTAGATTACAACAAGGAATTGGAAGCAGATGTTGCTGGAGACACATCAGGTCACTTCAAAAATATCCTGGTCAGCTGTTTGCAGGCCAACCGTGATGAGAGCAAGGAATTTGATCGTAACAAAGCAAAACAGGATGCCCAGGCACTGCACGAGGCAGGCGAGAAGAAGTGGGGAACTGATGAATCCAGGTTCATAGTCATATATTGCCTCTTTATACTTGAGTTCAGCATAAATCTGATTGCTGACTGAATTCAGTGCAGTTGTGATTGCTGCCTGAGTTCAGCACAGTTGTGATTGCTGCCTAAATTCAGTACAGTTGTTATTGCTGCCTGAGTTCAGCCTAGTTGTGATTATTACCTGAGCTCAGCAAAGTTGTGATTTCTTTCTGAGTTAAGCACAGTTTGGATTGCTACCTGATCTCAGAACAGTTGTGATCGCTACCTGAACTCAGCACAGTTGTGATTGCTACCTGAATGCAGCACAGTTCAGATTGCTACCTGAGTTTAGCACAGTTGTGATTGCTCCCTGAACTCAGTACATTTGTGATTGCTACCTATGTTCAGTACAGTTGAGATTGCTACCTGAATTCAGCACAGTTGAGATTGCTACCTGAGTTCAGCACAGTGATTACTATTAATTTGATATTCATTTTCAAACTTTTGAAATTTTAAGTTGAATTTTGATCCACTAGTCTTGTTTCAGAAAAGATTCCTCAAGGCCATCTAACTTTGTTTCAGTAGTAAATCATTGTTCCAGAATTGATTAATTTTGGAATTTTTAATTATGGCCTTATAGTATTGCTTTAGAAATGACTAGAGGCATTGCTGTGCTTAAGGCAGTGCCTTTGCTTTAGAAATTATTGATTATGATATATTAATTTTTATTAATATATGTTAGCTAATGTTTTGTTTAAAAATAAGTATGTCTTATTCTACTTCTTTAGAAGTAGCGACACCCATTTAGCTCAGTTGGTAGTGCATCGGACTATCAATCCAGTTTTTTTGAGTTTGAATCCCCATCTGGCCACAGCCTCAATGATGATATACAACATAATGTCTCATTATCATTCGTTTCTCACCGCTGATACAAGTGGAAAATATATCAGTAAGTTGCAGAGATATGTATGCTTGAGTACTGGTCAACCTTCCAGGATCCCAGGAAAGAAAGGTTAGGTTAACTGATAATCTGTTAGTCAAATATAATGCTAAATATTCCAACAAACAAACAATGCTGCAGAAGTCTACTCTGCTTCACGATGGGTAAGTATACAATACGTCATAATCATATACATGATGACATTTTGCCAACATACGATGTGTATTGGTCACATGAATATAAAAGTTTAGGTGATTAATAAACCCGATACTTTTTATTTTAAAACTAATTCAGAATCTGTTCCTGGTTTCAAAATTTGTCAACACATTGCGAAATTTCTTATTTATGAAACATAATTTCAGATTCAATGTTATTTTGGTATCTCGAAGCTTTGCCCAGCTACGTGCCACATTCCAAGAGTATGCCAAATTGGCCAACAAAGATATAGATGACACAATCCAGAGTGAGATGTCAGGCGATCTCAAGGACAGCATGTTGGCTATTGGTAATGTACTTTGTTGAATGTCTTAATTGTTAAGTACCGGTTCTCTGTGGCCGAGTGGTCTAAGGTGCCGCCTCAAGATCACTTGCCTCTCACCGCTAAGGTCATCGGTTTGAGTCACGCTCGCTCCAAAAACTTTATGTGAGAAAGTTTTCAGTTGGTGGTTCTACTCAGTCTGAGGTCTTCCTCCACCAGTAAAACTGGATATGCCATATATAACCTGAAATGTGTTGAAAGCCATAAAAAAAAAAAAAAAATTGTTAAGTAGCTTAATACTAAATCCATTGTTGTTTTGGCATATGATGAAGTAGGCCCTGAAATGTTTATTTGTGAAATTTAACTATACAAGATCTTGAACCATTGAACAATCCTGGTTTACTGAACATGTCAATGCTTTTTGTTGACAAAAGTTTTCCATATGGCTCATTTATTCAACAGGAAAAAAAATAAAATAAAATGGTAAGAATTTAAAGCAGAAGTTCATGAAAAAGTGTAAATACATATATGTACATAAATCTTGCAAATTTATCATGATTTTGAATTCCAATTGTGAGCATAGACTTATATGGTTGATGTCTAGTTCTAATCTGTCTTCTGTTGAATGATGAAATTCCATTTATTATACTTTATGTAAGGTTTAGTTTAGTTTAAACTTATTTATTTTACTTTGATTAAGAAACAAGTCATTACAACTTAGATAAATGACACTCAATGTCTTATTTGGTAGACCCAGTACTAAGCATATGTGAAAAAATTGCCTTGCTGAAGGACACCACACATAGTCATGGCGGAGAATCAAACCTATGAACCGCCGATCCTTGGTCCAATGCTCTACCACTGGACATCACACTCCACACTAAGGTTAATGTAGAGATATAATCTCTCTTGTGTCGAATGAGTAGTTTAGTTTAAACTTATTTATTTTACTTTGATTGTGAAACAAGTTCTTACAACTTAGACAAATCACACTTGAAGTCTTCCTGGGTAGAACCAGCACTAAGCATATGCGGAAAAAGTGTCTTGCTCAAGGACACCACACATAGCCGTGGCCGAAGATCGAACACATGACCCTCCAATCATGAGTTCGGTGCTCTACCACTAGACCACATGCTCGATCGAGTTTTATTTATTTTTTATATTACTTATGTACCCCTGGTATATCTGCATGTACAGTAACTTTGTTCATTCCGCTTGCAGTGAGATGTATAAGAAACAAATCGGCCCACTTTTCCACGGAGTTATACAAGTCTATGAAGGGTTTGGGTACAGATGATGACACATTGGTGCGTGTGGTAGTGTCACGATGTAGTGTAGACATGGTTCAGATCAAGGAAGAGTTCCAGAGGATGTACAAACAAACGCTTGGGATGTTTATTGCTGTAAGTAAAGTTAATGACAATGTACATTTATTTTTAAAATGGTTCAATGGGGATGTAATTTCTGGCTACAGATGAGTAGAGCAAAGCTAGTATAGCACATGAGTCTGTAGTGGGGACCAAGCTCTCCTGATTGGGTCCGTTAAACAGCAATGTTGGGAAAGCCCTATTTCAGCACGTTGATTGGTCAGTTGCTTCATCTGAAAGTTTGAATGATGTCACAGTTTAGTAAGCATTCAACTACTATGAGTTGTGGGACAGGCATAGAATTCCCTGCTTTTCGTTGGTGATTTATAGACCTGATTCAGGAGATATTAGGTTCTGGGATAGACTTACAGCACATTTTTTAAAAAACATAGGGGAGTAACTGCGTAGTCTTTTAAAAAAAACAAAAAAACTTGTTAGCACACCATTTATTGTGCATTTTTATAAGCAGATACATTACTCTATGGAAAACTGTACTTTAAAATCCCCTTCCGTGGATGTTTGATTTATGGCAGAAATCCTAGACATTATTTGTTATAGACCTTGGAGCAAAGTTAAACTGTACAGTGAGACATTTTTATTCTATGCTTCTTGAGGAATTATAGATATTTCTCAGTGGATTATTTATGGTAATCCATTGTTTCAGTGAAATTGTGAAAAAAAATTAATTTTTTTTGTTGCATATTAATTGTTTAAAAAAAGAAAAGTATTTTTTTTTTTTTATTATTAATCCAATAATATCTTAAATGGCGGATTGATGTCAAAACAAACAGAAATTTATGTAAATGCTTCAAATAAGAAGAAAACTTGTTTGTTCTGGTGTAAGATCAATTGATATTTCATTTTGTGATCACCAAAAATGGTATAATATTACTTTTGGTGATCATTTGATGAAATAGAATTCAATCTTACAACAAAACAAATAAATATCCTCTATATAAAAAGATGTATGGTACATACTGCTGTATCTATATTATATATTATAATTTATTATTATTATCACTGTAATGTCTTTATTCCAATGAAATACGCACATTAAGTTTGGTACCTCATGATTGTACATCAGATATTGTTAGTATAAACTGAATACATACCAACAAAATATATTGTTCTTGTATTGACCTTCTTATTCTGAAATAATATCATTTTTGTCACCTTTTAGTTAGTAACAAATGTTAAATGTTACAAAATTCTTCACAGTATCCTGGATGTAAATTGTAGGAATAAACTACTGTATGTAAATGACTTTAGTACCATTTGTATTATTTTATTGAAATGATAAAGAAACACAGTGTAAATTTCAAAGCCACATTATCAAACCGTTGTTAACAATATTTACAGTTTTAAAATATGTATGTAAAGGTGATTCATTAATGATTTTGTCTAAAACTAAATGTCTTTTACAATAGTTTAATAATGTGGCTCTCAAATTCACCCAGCCTTTCTTTATCTGTTCAGTTTTTTGGCTTGGAAATAGAAAATATTTTAAGAAGACTAAAATTCATTTTAATATCAGAATAAATACATAATAGTTTTGTATAGTATTTATTTATGTCTCTTGTTTTAACATTTGTAATTTATATTTTGATGGCCTTAATTTTATTGTGTTTTATAAATAAGAACTGGAGGTGAAGAATACTGTATAGCTACAGGTTTTTACCACACTACCAACCTGTACAATCAAATTTCATATTGCACCGTTTCTCAATTTTCCTGCAGGACGACGTATCAGGCGACTACAAAACCCTGGCTTTGGCACTGATAAGAGAAGAAGGAGCGGGGCAGAAGAAAAAATAAGCAACACCCATTGGCTGCCTCCAGTAGCAGTCTTGCTTTAACTAAAAAAAAACAGTGTAGTTGTCCACTCTTACAGAATGATGGATAGATTCATAGCCTCTTTGTTATGTGATATTATTAAATTAAACCAATGTCGAGTAGACTAGTCCAGTTTATGTAAACTGTCATTTCCATTCGAAAATAGCTTCATAAGTTCATTGTAATAGCAGATTTATTATTCATATTTATATACATGTACATTAATTTTATAAAAATAATGCTCTTTATACGATAAGTAGCTCTAATATTTAACATGTTTAAATGCCTTCATGAAATTTGACATGTTGAAGAATATAATTGGGAAATAATATTCAGAATGCTTTGTTATTCTGTAATGGTTGTGGATTTTTAGCATAGGCAGCAAAGCGCTATATAGATATGAAGTTGTTAATAGCTCACCTGAGCAAAGCTCAATGTAAGCTGATCTGATCATCGTGTCTGGTGTCGTGTGCCCTCTAGCACCTGCATTTTTGTTGATTCTTCATTTAATTACATAATAGTTATATAACCATAATATTTAGGACAAGTTCTTGAATTATCAAGAGTTAATGTCCTTGAATCATTAGAAATTGCATTAGACATTTTTTGCACTCTGGCATCAACATATTTTAATTGGAGCTTCAACTCACCTACACAATTGTTCTTGTTTATCCACAATATCTTTGGCAAGTATTTGATAGCCAAATTATATAATTAATGTTGAATCTTCAAAAATTTCACAGGTGAGCGATTTAGTGTCATCATGGCCTTCTTGCTTTATTTAACATTCTCTATAATATAAAAGCTGTAGAATGGTACAAATTAGTCTGTCATTATGGGGCATATGCCTGCAAAAGCATGTGACAGTGTAACGTATATTTATTTAATTAAGTAAGTCTTGCACAAAATATTTCCCATTTTGAAATAATGAGTTCATAATTTATATATTAATTCAATATTGGAATTCTATATACAATATAGCATACAATAGTGCATGTAAAAGTAATGAATATGCCAAGTGCATTACGTAATGGTGAGGCATTGGACCTCGGTTCAGAGTCGTGTTTACAATCCAGCAGTGATCAGGTGTAGTGTCCGGCTCATCACAGGAAGGTTTAGTACAATTCATTTAAATTGTAAGAACTCGAATCTGAGTCTTATGTAAATCATTTTACAAATTACAACAAGCACTTTGACAGACTGTTATAAAATATGAAATAATGTTGTAGATTTTGTTCAATGAAACATGCAAATTAAGTTGTTATATTAAGGAATTTGCAGGGCTAGATTGCTTTATAATAGAAAGCTTGGGAGGTGGTAGGTTTATTTTTTCATCCAATGTAATAGTTTTGAAGAAATATAAAGTGGTGCTTTTGCTTTCTGAACACAATGTACATAAAAGCACGATTAAGCTATCACTTGCCACTCATCTAATTACTTCTTCCCTTTCATTGCTGTTGTTGCGGGTTCGATCATAGCTCCATAAAAAAACAAGTTACTTAACCCTTTACTCCATAGATACACATTTTCCCGGACCAGTCAGAGAAGGCCTTTGAAAACAGGGCAGGAAGAGTTCAGATTGCTCGTAACGAGCAATCTGAACACTTCCTGCACTGTTTTCCACTCTGTCAGTTAATATAAACATAATTCATCCAATAATTCAAAAGTTTTCTATATTAGGGGTGTCCAAAGGTGTCTATATTAGGGGTGTCCAAAGGCGTCTATATTAGGGGTGTCCAAAGGCGTCTATATTAGGGGTGTCCAAAGGCGTCTATATGAGGTAAAGGGTTAAGGAAGGATAGCGGTTCTACTCAAGGTTCATTTTGAGGTCTTCTTAACCTATAAATCTATATTAGAAATTGTAATGTTTACAAAAAACCCTGCCTGTAAACTTTCGTTCTGTCGATTCTTTATTTCATCAAATATGTGAATTCACATCTATATGGGTGGATTTATTCTTCTATGATCTTGGAAAATACACACAGAAATACCCAGATTATAAATCATCTCTTAAGAGTAAATGGAAGAATGTCAAAATATTTGGTGTTTTTCAATTTAATATACTTTTTTTGTGCCAACTGTTTAATATTTACATTATTTATATTTTAATACGTCGATAATGTTGTTTTACTTAAAATGAATGAAATTTAATATTTTTTCTTCATGTTTACACTGATGACATTTGTCTTTTGTAGTTTTCAAAACATGGATTTTTGTTTACATCAATTGATGGCATTTAATATTTTACCTCCATGTTACACAGTTGACATAGTGGTATTTATCATTTGTAGTTTATTGTACCTGACATGTAAAATTGAGATCTGAACATAATAAAAAAATTGAATGCAGTCAAACCTGTGCAAGCGCTCACCTCTTTCTAACATCGACTTGTCTTGGGTAACATTTAATACTTGCCATTTCTATGTTTTTAGAGCAAATTGACCTGTATTAAGAAAAACTTATCTTAAAAGACCACTTTGCTCCTTCCATTGACTGCCTGCTTAAGACAGGTTTGACTGCACATGTTTAAAGACTTGTGAAAACTTTGGTGATTTTTCCGACAAGCTGATTAGCTTTACTATATGTTGTAATGATAGGATTTACAAATCCTGAGAAAATACATAAAATTCCCTCATTGTCCACACAATGGTTCTTTGTGCCGAGTCTGAGATTTTTCCTATCTAAAGAAACATGATTATTGTAATATATACTGTAATATACATGTTTTGAAATTGCACCTTTATTTTACAATAATAACAGCAAAAATAAAAACTCTGAAAACCATTTAACGGTATACCAAGAAAAACTTAATTAAAATGGATCAAGATGTTGTTATTGATTGATTTATTATTGTTCTGTGATATTAGAAACTTATACTAGTTGTATATACTTTTTTACAATTAAAATATGTACATGTACGTAGATAGCAAATGCTACAGAAATGAATGCGTGTTATTGTAGTTTATTTCTCTCCAATATAACCACATAATATGTAACAGGGCTGGGACGTTTTAAAAATGTAATGAAAAAAGGAATGTCACTGGTATCATATCCTTCACCACCACCTCCCCCAGGTGGTCTGATATCATTAGTAGGAAATATCAAGTGTTTAATATAGATATAGACCAGACACGCAATTTCATGTTTTTACCCTTGACCTTTGTGCGACCTTGACATCTGATGTACAGGCCTGGGTATTGCATGTGCATCATGTCATGTTGATCAATTGAGCCAAATGTTATTGAAATCGATCCATGTATGACAAAGTTACAGGCCAGCCAGGTCTGGGTCTTGTGCGCAATACATTGTCATGTAATGTTCTTTTAAGTCCATTGATGTATGACAAGTTTAGTCTGAACACCAAATGGATGAATGGTCACTGCAATTTATGTATGCCTCCTCAAATGAGCGAATAAAAAGATGAATTTTAAAAAAGGTGCAACTCTAAATATATTCATGTTGGTAACGAGCTCCACATGCTGACCAGTCAAACGGACCAGAGAAGAGAAATTGCCACTCTACTAATGTTCTATACAGTCAATGTAAAACATCAGAGGTTCAACAGAATTGAGAATAAAATCATGAAACAGATCCATTTAAAATTGGGTACAGCTGTTCTTCAATAATGTTAGCGGTGGTCTCGGGGTGCCTCTAGTGATCAATTACCTCTTACCGCTAAGGTCATAGGTTCGAGTCCCGCATGCTCCAAAAACTTCATGCGAGAAACTTTGCTAGTTACTTGCAGAAGGATGGTGGTTTTACTCAGATTCATTTTGTGATTGTCATTCGTTCATAATGTTCCGAAAATTCTGTTTGTGTCTTATAAGAAACAAAAGCCAACAGGTAGTATAGTGCATAGAGAGTTGGCTCCTGACACCAGAGGTTGTGGTGTCATTGGTTGAGGCATTAAGATTAGCATGAACTGAAATTAACATCGTTAAAATCACAACAGTTTGTCTTTGCCATGCCATTTGTTACAACCAAGAATGCCAGAGTAAAGTTTCAAATTTAATTTTCTTTGTAAAATCATAAAAAATGAAGATTTTTTTTTAGGTTCAGTTCGATTTTTATTCGGTACTTCTTCTATAGTGCATGACTCAACAGTTGATGGGTATCATCTGGCTCAACAGTTTAATTAGATTTGAACACTAGTCATCAATAATAACTTTGGTCAGACAGAGGGGGGAATTTGAAGGCAAAAATATATGGTTAAGTATTCAGTCATTTTTAAATTTGTGACCATAAAGGAGTTTTAATGATGGCAAATGTTAACAACGCTACCTTTGGTGTTTACATAAAAAATATGCATTGCAAATTTCAAAATTACTGCATATTTAACCTAATATTTTAACTCAATGACAAGATAAGATAAAAGTTACTATTTAGTGCAAGTGAACAGTAGAGGTTTTATTACATGTACATGGAGCATGATATAACTATGAAAGACAGATATATGGTATTGTCTGGTTTCTTTACCAGTTATTTTTCCCCACAGGTCTGTGCTGCAACCTTTACCTTCACTTTTGGATTGTGGGAAATTTATGCTACACAGTATCTCCATGTACCTGGCATACTTGCAGACATTGTTATAATCTGCAGAGTTATCCATGTACTGGGCATACTTGCAGATATTGTTAGAATCTGCAGTTAAGGCCCAGAACCCAAACTATAGTACTTTGAACTTTGACCTTGTAATGACTTTGACCTTGGAATTGTGAAACAAGTCTTCATGTGCTCAACTGGCTATCCAATATATTTGAAAAACGGACTAATATACAAGGGGGTTGAATACAACCCATTTCTCATTAGATGCTGTGAGTTCCTGCAACAATTTTTACACTTGGGGACTGTCCACTGCATAATTAATATTTGTTATGTAGCAGAACAATTACATCCTTTCAATTTACCAAAAGTGAAACTGGACAATCCACGGAAATTTAGTCCAGAAGGAACAGTGTGACAGACTTCACATACATACAAATGGATGGACAACCCAAATGCTATATATAAGCTACATTCTCCACCTGGGAGAGACATAAAAAGTGAAATATATGGACCATCATAGAAAACACAGAAAACGTCAATCAAAATTCAACAAGTTTTACTGCATTCATATATTTCAGAAATTAGTGCTACGTTATTATCCAAATACTTGCACATTTTGTGTTGGGTATGCCGACATGCAATAAAATCTTGTGATAGTCGAAAGTAATTCTCAATTTAATCATACTAACACTATTTCATTTTATCATTGCAAAATAAATAAAATACCAATGCCCGATATTCAGTATTTCAAGTTCCCGAGAAAGTGAGTAAAACACACATTTTAATGTTGTTTTTTTATCATGCATCATTTATACAAGATCGTAAAAATTTCAAAGCACACAAAATTGTTTCAAACAATATCATTGTACATAAACACTTTGTTAAGGCATAGACAGATTTATTCAACTGGAAGTTCTGGTCGCTTCTCAGGCTTTGTCAAGTTCTTTACATCAATACTGCCGCTGAAGAGCTGAAATACAGTAAAACAATACATACAGAAATGTGTTATCTCAAGAGCGTTGGATGTAAGAGGGCAATTTAAAAAACAATCCAATAATCAATAAAATAACCATAACAATTTTGGTAAAAACCTAAAACCAATTGTCTGGCTCCACTACCTCAGTCAATAACACGCCTGAGTTTAATCCAGGTCACAAGTTTGTGTCATATCCAATTAATACATACCAGCGAATGGTCATTTGGTCACCTGATTACCCTTGATGACATAGAGCTATATCTGCATGTATTTTCAAACTTTTGTCATTTCGGAAGCAACAACATCCAAACATGGATTTTGAATGTCATATCTGCATCAACAAGTCCCATCATTTTCTCCTATATAAGTTTAGTAAAGAACAGTCAAACCTGTTTAAGTGGCCACCTCTATTAAGCAGCCACTTATCTTAAGCAGCCACATTTGCTATTCCCCATTTCCATGCTTTCAGAGCAAATTAACCTGTATTAAGCAACAACCTGTCTTAAAATGCCACTTTTTCTCATTCCCTTGACTGGCTGCTTAAGACAGGTTTGACTGTAGTACCCACTTAGAAAAAGTATTACTTAATAAAACATATGCATTAACTGTCATGTCAGCAACAACAAATCACACCAAAACCAAATGACAGGAATTATGTTTTTTTGGTCATTTTTTTTCTTATATAGATTAAGTAATGTAGGCCCCACCCACAGAGCCAGACTATGAGACCCAGGGGTATGAAATTTACAAATTTTATAAAGGACACAGGTGTCCATAATCATGCTCACCATTTGTTTCCCAGTAATTCCAATAGTAAGATGGAAGATTTTAAAGTTTGTTTCAGAGTGCTTCCTATAATAAGATTTTTTAAGTCCCACCCGCAGGGCCAAACTGTGAGACACAAGGACATGCAATTCAAATTTTTTTAAATGGGGTTTAACGCCATTTTCAACACATTTCAGGTTATATATGGCATATTCAGTTTTATTGGTGGAGGAAGACCTCAGATTGAGTCAGACTAAGTAGAACCACCGTCTTTCTACCAGTAACTGACAACTTTCTCACATAAAGTTTTTGGAGCCAGTAGGTCTCGAACCTATGACCTTAGGTGAAAGGTAAGTGATCTTGAGACGGTGCCTTAGACCACTCAGTGAAGGAAGACCCTATGGTAAGATTTTTAAAGTTTACTTTGAATTTGACTGCTTTGGCCCTGCCCCTATGACCCCAGAGGAATGGGGGCCATGCAATTCAAAATTTTGATTCACCCTTAGGTACAAAAGCTGCATACAACATTTCATTACGATTGAGCTTATGGGTTTTGAGAAGAAGTCGAGTTTGGGAATTGTTCATGGATGCACGATGGATGAAAGGCGATTGAGCTTACACTTTTTGAGAAGAAGTCTAAAATTGGAATTGCTTACAGATGCACTAATTTTTTTAGGCCCCATCCCCAGGGTCAAACTGTGAGACTCCGGGACAAGCAGTTCACAATTTTTATAAAGGACTCGTATGCCTTCATAATCATACTCTCAATTTGTTTCCCAGTGATTCCTATAGTAAGATTACTTCAAAGTTTATCTTGAATTCTACTGTTATGTTCAAAATTTTGGTTCACCTTATGGTACCAAAGCTGCATACAGCATTTCATTGTGATTGAGCTTACGGTTTCTGAGAGGAAGTCTAAAATGGGAATTGTTTATGGATACGCTAATTTTTTTAGGCCCCATCCCTAGGGCCAAACCGCAAAAGCCCCAGGGGGATGGGGATTATACAATTCAAAGTTTTGTTTCACCCTTAGGTACCAAAGCTGCATACAATGTTTCACTACGATTGAGCTTACAGTTTTTGAGAAGTCGAAAATGGGAAATGTTAGTGGACGCACAACAGACGATGACAAACAAAGGGTGATTGCAAAAGGTCACTTGAGACAAAGTCTCAGGTGACCTAAAAAGTGCTACAGAGATATAACAATAGGTAATAAAATTGATTTAAAAAAATAAAAAAATTCAAGCCCTAGCTTAACAAAAAACTTTAACCTAAGGTTTTAAATCCCAAAGTATGGAAATTTATGTAAATTGGCAATATACATTGTTTCTACAACATGATATATAAAAATTATGTGTTTATGAAGTTTAGTCACCAAAACATGAGTAGTTTGTTCAGAAACAAACAAGAGGCCCAAGAGGGCCTGAGGACACTCTACTGACTCATAGTGGCCATAGTACTTTTTGAAATTCTACTATGCAATAGAAACATCCATGTGAAGTTTCAGTTTAATTGGCCTAGTGGTTTCAGAATAAATGAAAAAAAAGACATAGGAACCCAGTCATTTTTACAAATATGAACCTCCTTCACCAAACAATGCTTCTGTGAAGATATAGGCAAAATCATTTCCATTTTTTTAAAAAAAAATAAAAAAATATTATAATGACGTGTCCCCTAATTGAACCCTCGGGGCGGGGTCATATTTAACCCTAGGGACACCATTTGAACAAATCTAACAGAACAATAGTTGGTCATCATTACTACATAAACACTTTGAAAATCTGTTGGGCCGTTCATGAGAAGATTTTTTTAAGTTTTTCACTATTTTTAGTAATGGCCGTCATCTTTCAGATCGAAAAAAAAAATCTTTTGTATAGTCTCCTTTGCAATAGAAACACCCATGTGAAGTTTCAGTTTAATTGGCCTAGTGGTTTCAGAGAAAGTGCTGCTAACAGATGACAGACAACGCGCCATCACCTTTGGCCAGTAGAGCTAAAAATGATGAGCTAAACATAAAACTTTAACCAAACCTGAGCTAAACAAAAAACTTTAACCAAAGGTTTTAAAGTTCAGAGTATGTAAATTTAGATAAGTTAGCTATATACATTGTTTGTATAACATTATTTGAATGTGTTTATGAAGTTTAGTCACCATAACACGAGTTGTTCGCTCTGAAACGTAGAAAAAGCTGAGCTAAACATAAAACTTAAACCAACGGACCACAACGACGATGACGCCAGGGTCATGTCAATAGCTCTTTTTCCCCCAAAAAAGACGAGCTAATAAAAAATACTTGTTTAAATTGCTTAAATACTAAATTGGGTATAAATTATTAGAAATTGTTACGACTGACCCTTTTGTCATGTTGACTTTCTACACTTATATATGTAACTTGATGGAATATAAAATATATATAACTAATACATTATACTTACTCCAATCTTATCATTTGGTTGAATGACTCGAGCTGGCTTGTGCTTGTTCAAACTGAAATCATAAACAATGTTAATCAATAACTATTTCATATGACAACAAGTGTTAACCCTTTACTCCATAGATACACGTTTTACCGCACCAATCACAGAAGACCTTTGAAAACAGTGCAGGAAGAGTTCAGATTGATTGTAACAAGCAATCTGAACACTTCATGCACTGTTTTCCATTCTGTTAATTAATATAAACATAATTCACCCAATAATTCAAAAGCCTTCTATATTAGGTATCAAAAGGCATCTATATTAGAAGTGTCCAAAGGCGTATATATAAGAGGTGTCCAAAGGTGTCTATATGAAAATAAAGTGTTAAGCCCTGTGACAGGGCTCAAAACTTCTGCTACTAGTCCAGGAGTATGAAAATGTTACCACATAGTCTCAGACATTCAATGTCCTTATTTGCAAGGTCAGGGGGACCATTTCGGGCATTCAGACAAACATCGTGGTCTTTGAAAATTCATAAAAAGGATTACATGTATATCAATTTGTAATTAACCTACTTTGATGTAACTTTCACCAAAATTAATGTTTAATATTTTTTTCAACATCAATTATGCACACATACACATCAGTTCTAAATCTGAAACATTTTCAAACTTTAGTCACAGCCTATGATATACATGTATAATGTATACAGTAGAATAAATTAAGTGAGTTTTTGTTCAGGACTTATTCTAGTGGAGACTGTCATAAACCACAGGTCTCTTGCTCACACTTTTGAGAATGGGCTCTGGGCCCTTGACTTTGGGAAATTAGCGTTATTTCTAAAGAAATTGGGAAAACTACAAACACAGGTTCCTTCAATATACAAAACAATATTATATGCAATGTATATTAAATGTATAAAAAATGTGGTGTTCTTGTAGACATGGTAGAAGACATTAAAAGCATAATATTAAAAAATCTCGAAAATATTTTTTTTGGTTTCATTGCATTTTGAAATTGGGTATATTGTTACTTTTGATTAGGGAAAAAAGATACTTTTTGCCATAGGAATGAGGCCAAATAACAGCCCCAAAAAATGGGCAAACGACTGCCCTACTGACATGGCAATACATGTTCTGATTGTGTCAGTTTCACAGCTATATTACTCACAAGGAAATGTTCCTTGCTCCTTGCAAAGATCTTAATAAGTTATTTCTAGGTTTGAGGTCCCCCTAATTTCTAAACAGAACACTGGTTTTGACAGCTATCCAGGGATGTTTCAGATAAACTGCAACTCAATTTGCAACTAAATCTGTGGTCTTTTCCAGTACTCTCTATGCTGCAAATTTTTCTTCCTTTTCAGATAATTGCCTCACTGTTTATTTTGTTTTCAGTTTCATCAAGACACTTTGATACAAAATGTAATAGAAATGTGCCCATAGGACATGAATGCTCTCGCTATATATTAGTAAATTGTACCAAAAGTAATGCCATAAAGAGGCTATAACTCCTATAGAATTTGACCAATGCTAACAAACACTAAACCTGTATTTTATGATACAGCTACACACCAAATGTTTTTAAAATACAGGAACCCTTTCAAAATTGATTGATCAATCGGCCCCGATTAGCCCAGTCGCTTACACATCTGACTATCAATCCAGGGGTTGTGAGTTTGAATCCCCGTCCGGCAAGTCTCCGTGATGATTGATATACGACATTGTGTCTCAATATCATTTGTATCTCACCACTGATTCAAGTGGGAAAGTTATTCATTACTTGTAGAGATGGTATGTGCTCGAGAACTGGTTAATCCCAGGAAACAGTGGTTAGGATAACTGATCATCTGTTAGCCCCCAACATCATAAAAATGACACTAAATGTTCAATCAATCAATCAAAATTGATCTAAAATCATTATTTTTTTCAAAACTAAAGTCAAAAAGAAGTTATAACTGGGTAAAAATTTATCGATGTTCAATACAGCTGTTCACATCAAATATTAATTACCAGACATAAATGAACCCTTTCAAAAGCAATTGATCAAAACCAGTATTTTAAAAGATTAAATCAAAACAACTACTGTAAAATTTGATTGACAAGACAAATATCAAACTTGATCTGTATTTTATAATTCTTTGGCTACACACCAATATCTAATTGTCTACAAAATATCTACAAACATACCAGCATAGACCCTTTCAAAAGGTTTTGGCCGGAAACCAATTTGACATAAAAACGCATCCAAAGAATAACTGGCAGAGGCAACACTTACCTGTATTGTGTCATCACTTTAGAATGGTGGTTGGCATAAAATAAATTGACTGGTTCACAGTAAATTTTTACGTCGCTTTTGACAAACAAAAAGTAAAAAAATTGTTGCACATGACGGACTGACATAACTGGATGTCAACAAATATTGATTTAAAACGAACATGTGCAGGGATCAGTCAAAAATCTGTTCTGCAAATTTTTTTTTTTTAAAATTGAAAGGTCCATCAAATCTCGCATAAGAAAAGATATGGACACATAAAACAGTGTGCGACATTAACGGTGGCCCAATGGCTAGAGGTTATGATAAATTTTAAGTTCATGGACCATCTGGCCATGACAATATTTTTGCGATCTGAAGAAAACATCTTTGAAAACAATGTACGCTGCAACAATAGCGCTTATATAACTGGTTTTAGGTTGTTGGTATATTAAGATGAAATGTTCAAATCATGAAACTTTTTAAAAAAGTCATGTTATTTTATAAATGTACAGACGATAATCTATCTGAGGAACTTTTTATTTAGGTGTAACCCAACCATTGATTTTTGTTCTTTATTCTATAGTAAATAATAAAAGTTTGAAGGCTTGTCATTCATAGGGAATCCCAAATAAAAGAAGTGAAACCTACATTTTACTGTTTGTCAACCTCTGCACTATCAAAATATGATGAGAAAAGTAGGGGTCATGTGTCATATAAGAGATTTTTTCTGCACAGTGTGTACACTATTGACAAAGTGAAAGTAGACTTCTGAAATCATGTATTCATACCCCAATTTCCAAGCATCAATTTTTTTTTTTAAATTCACAATTCAAACATGATTTTGCTATCAAAATGCTCAAAATACATCAATAATGCCATTTAAATAAAAAAAGAGCATTAAAATAAGGAAAATGCATTTTTAAAGAAGAAGAAACAAGGATTATTTTAACCACCATTATGCGACTACCCCACAGAAGCACTTCCTTTTTCCAATGGTGGTACTATGCCTTTACAACATCCGTTATTTTGTTTTATAAGGTATCGCGCCGCAAATGCACGACTTTCTCATACCAGTTTAAACATCGGCCGGTCCATATTTGCGATGCCCTTTCCGGTTTTAACTTTTAAAAAAATTATACCGATTCATTTTGAAAGAAACAAATTATGCTTAAAAAAGATAATTTTATATTATTTGAGAAAAATATTTTTTTTTTTCATTTTTAGGTAAAGCAATTACAAATCAATTGATAGATTCTCATCCAAATTGTTCTTAAAAGAGGGGAGGATGGGAGGATTTTATTTTTATATCTTATTTCTTAATTTTTTAAAAAAAAAAAATTATGAAAATAAAAAGTGTCAGGGCAGCAGGAAAATTAGGGGGCTGGTGGGGATAATAATCAAGCAATTAATTCATTATGGCCTAACAGAAATGCTTCTTAGAACAAAAAAAATATAGCTTTGTTTTACAAGGAGTATAATGCTTAGAACACTAAATATGTAGCTCAGTGTAAGTATTGAAATTAATAATTTTACTGTTTTTCATTGAAAATAGTTAAAGCATGATAATTCTGCTGGGGCCATGACATTTGAAAAGTTCATTGATCTGTGGCCATGATCATAAAAAAGTTAATGTCGCACAATGATAATATATGACACAAGAAAAAAGACGGTCCAGGGCCCTAGACTTCCATTCAATAAGCCACTGTAAGTGTAATAGAAATGTTATCATGGAACATTGAGAACAATATGAATTTCCTAACTATCGAATTATCTTATAAAGTGGAACAGATAAATAAATTATATCAGCAAAGTAAAATAAAATACTTACACAACATCTTTGACGTATAACAGCCTACCACAGTACCAGGCAGCAAACCCTGCGCCAAGCAGGGTGAAGAAATGAAGAGGTAATAACTGAAAATTAGAAGAAAAAATATTCTGAGAATGTTTATAGCATAGTTCCAAATTTAACTCCAGGTCTTTAATTTGGCTAGTAAATCAAATGTGAGCGATATCTATCGACAAGAAAATGTTGCCATTGAATGATAAAACACTATGGCTGTGTATTGCTTGACAAATGGCACTACGATATTTATCATGATGCAGGTATCCCGATAAGCGATACAATAAGATTATTAAAATATTACTGAAATTGTAATGAAATTCATATATACAAGGTATCACCCTCTTCACACATCATAACAAAAACTGGATGATTTTCAGCAAATAATACTCTAGACTAGCTCCAGTTCAGCACTGATTGTATGTTAACGCAGTACTATGTGCCTGATAATGTATTTTAGTTGATTAATTACTGTATTGACTACAGCCAAAGTGTAATGAGATATTTCAATATATTGCTACAGCCCTATAAAATGTCACCATTTTGCAATACAAATTTAGATTAATGGATCAGACTGGCTATCAAACTTGGCTGAAATATTTTGGCAAACATTGTGATCAAGTCTAGTGTAGATTGGGTAATAATTATTCAAGTTAGAGAGAGGATGTTGCTATTTTTTTAATTGATATGAAATGTATCAAAGGGCCCTTCAGTGTTATTGGGGCAATCATACTGATTGTTTATCTTGACTCAGACAATTTATCAGACTATTATGTCCAAACTAAATGGGAGACATCTTATCCTCCAATGGCCTGTAATAACCAGAGACTGTCTGTCTTATATAGCATCAGTATTCACTCATAATTAAGTTGCCATCCCACATGAGAATTATCTCATCACAAATAAAAGATCCAGTTGTTTATTCCCTTCCATGGCCTACTGCCAAATCTAGACTGGCTAAAAAATACTCCTCTTCCAGGGTTTCCACTATATTCCGGGAAATATTTCAAGGACTTTTTAAGGATACTTTTCAAAGTTGAAAGATTAAAACAGCAATTGTACCGTGAAGCTTGTTTGAGCTAAATTGATTGTTGAGAGTAATATGTAAATGTAGGGCGCTAAGAAAAAACATTTTTGAATGACAAACATTTTCATATTTACTCAAAACTGATGTTAAACAGGTGGCTACACTTTTTTGAAGTACTAAAATGGTAAACTAATTCGGTAGTTCTGCAGTACTACTGTTAAATATAGTTCTGCAGTACTACTGTAAAATATGGTTCTAACAAATTGGATTTTTTAACTGTTTCGTATTGTCAGAATCCTTTATAAATTTTTGGTTTAAAGTTATACAATAAATACCAGTAATAATATACCAAGAACACAGATTCATTAACAGAATGTCCATTAAATTATGATGATTATAAAATCATTTACAAAAATTCACCACAACCACCGTTTGTTTTGGTGAAGCAAAATATTATCCATGAAATTGTACAGATACGACAGAACAGGCATGCACCAGATACTTAATTGTTTATAAATATCTGACAACATAAAATAAATAACAAAATATTATTAATAGTATGTTCATACCAGTAATATGGGATTACTTCAGCAGTGAACAGATTTTCACAAAAAAAAAACACTACAAAACATGACTACAATAATGTCATTTCGCTGACCACGCAATATTTTTTTGATATTGCCAATAGATGGTTATGTCACACTGCATCATTGAAACAACATCAAACATGTTTGTTTCACCAATATTCCCATCTTATGATCTATAAAATAAGGCCATCATTCAAAAATTATTTGTTTGTAGTGCCCCGACCAAAACTTTTTAGTGTGGGTAGGTAGGTAGGATTTTTTTTTTTTTTTTTTTTTTTTTTTTTAATTGTAAATGCACGTAAATTTAGTCTTAGTATATTGGTAACTGTGTTGTTATCATGTATCTGTGATATGTACCTATTGGCTATTAACACTCCTCTGCACTATGCTAACCTGCTTTCTAACATATCTGCATGGGTGGTGGTCTTCCGTTACCATTTCAGCCATTTCCCAGACAACCATAGTGATTATGGATCTGGTGGTTCAGGTTAGACACAGGCAACTGCACATAAGACACTTTAAAAAATGCAGGACATCAAATATTAAAGAAAATATATTTTATCACATATGAAACTGAAATTGCAATATGCTTCATGTAGCTTTTTTATTTTTTAAATTCAGAACTTCTATGACAAATAATGTCACATTTATTTATAAGTGTCTTTGTTGAAAACAGTGGGAAACTTGGATTGTTCTCCTAGTTTATAGTAAAATAGTGTCTATTTTGAAGCACATTGTGATAACCTTACCTTACTTTACCTTAAATAGTTGTATTACTTCATTTACAGTAAGTACACCACAAGCTTTAAACATTATGATTATGCAATAAACATTAGGTTTGGTTTATATATCACTTTTGTTCTGAATACAAACACCTTGGGGTAAAAATAACAAGAGTTGTCACAATACAACTAAGCTCGCCGATTGGATAATCCCAGCCCCTGTAATGTAATTTTTAATTAGACAAGTACTTGTGTCGGTGGTTTTATTCATAAAGTTAACCGACACTGAAAAAGTCACTTCATTGAGGCTACATTTCACCTTCACGGGAGCGGACACTTTGAGACAGATACCGAACGCGCTAGTAGCGGAAAGGTAAAAAAATAAACGGAAAGCACACTTTTCAACGGAACGGACGAAAAGTGCGAAAAAAAAAATGTTTCCCCTCAAGGAGCTATAAAAAATTTTGAGTCGGGACCATTTTGACGGGTCGGTCGGGGCACTACAAACAAACAATTTTTTAATGATGGCCCCAAAGGAATTTTGTCAGCTTTTCACCTGACAATGACCTTGTCTGATCACTTACAACCCTTTGTGCAATTGGGCACTAATTTTTATAAAAACTTTAAAACAGTAACACTTTCATGTAATGCATCACTACATGAAAATAAGCATCTGGTTATTGAACATAAAATCTAAAATGTGTTGTTTTTGTGAAGACATTTTTTTCTTCATCTATAGTCGTTAAGCTATTTCTTCTTCTTCTTCAAAATACAAGACTCCTTCATTAATGAAGATAAAATGTTTTAAGATGTTAGTTATGATGGGTGCAGTTTATACAGTTTGATTACTCAATAATAATGATTTTAAATAAAATTGCCCCAGTGGAAGCAAAAATCATAAATTTTTCCCAGTTTTATAAAAACTTTTTCAACCAATTCCCGTTAGTGTGAAAATCCCTATTTTTCTAACACAACAATGTACATTGGAATTCTACACCTCACAATATACGGTATAACTAAATACCGGAAAGGGGCCCTTTCCGCGGAAAGGGCATACAAATCACACATTTTTGGTGCAAATCATATAAAATCGACTTTTAATCGTTTATAAACATGTTTTACGATATATCTGGGAGTTTTATAAATTTAATTGTATTTTAAAGATTTTATAACAATAAAACGAATTATGACCCAAAAACGGCTCTGCGGAAAGGGCTTTTCTGCACGGAAAGGGCCTACAAAACACACATTTTTAGTGCAAATCTCATAAAATAGACTTTTAATTGTTTATAAACACGTTTTACGATTTATGTGGGAGTTTTATAAATTTAAGTTGTATTTTAAAGATTTTATAACAATAAAACGAATTATGACCAAAAAACGGCTCTGCGGAAAGGGCTTTTCTGCACGGAAAGGGCCTACAAAACACACATTTTTAGTGCAAATCTCATAAAATAGACTTTTATTCATTTATAAACATGTTTTACGATATATCTGGGAGTTTTATAAATTTAAGTTGTATTTTTAAGATTTTATAACAATAAAATGAATAATAATGACTCAAAACGGCTCTGCGGAAAGGGCCTACAAAACACACATTTTTGGTATTTTGTTCATTAACTGAATACGCGGATAACGTGTCGGGGACATGAGTAATTAATTAACAAGCCAATGCTAATTATTTATTACAATATTTGAACACACTGAGAACGTGTCAGACACATGAGTTATTAATGAACAGGCCAGTGCTAATTATTAATTACAATAAATGAATACACGGAGTGCGTGTTAATGTCATGAACAAGCGAGTGCTAATTAATGCTTACAATTCATTATTGAAATAAGAATTTGAGTGATTAATGTTTTTAAAGTCGATGCAGAATATGTTGTTTAAATACATGTGTATAAATAAAAAATATTAAATATTTTGTAAATAAACCAATGTTATAATAAATCAATATATTGTTTTATTTATAGTACATAAAGTTCAATCACTTATTATATAATAGTGTTTGTTTATTATTAAAATAGCGAGAGGGATTAACTTTCTTTATCCTGTTGATTGGTTGTGACAATATATAATTAAAGCCTCGGTATCCTTTAAGATACCATATCGTTTTCACACCTTGTGTTTTGTCATTATCCTCTTCTTTTTATTGTTGATTGGATTATCGCACCTGGTTAGTCGGCATGCTATTAACGTTATGAAAGTTTGCTATATCAAACTCCTCAATAATTTTATGAGATTTGTACCAAAAATGTGTGTTTTGTGGGCCCTTTCCGTGTAGAAAAGCCCTTTCCGCAGAGCCGTTTTTTAGTCATAATTCGTTTTATTGTTAAATAAACTTAAAAATACAGCTTAAATTTATAAAACTCCAATATATATTATAAAACATGTTTATAAACGATTAAAAGTCGATCTTATGAGATTTGCAAAAAAAATGTGTGTTTTGTAGGCCCTTTCCGTGTAGAAAAACCCTTTCCGCAGAGCTGTTTTTTAGTCATAATTCGTTTTATTGTATAAAATCTTGAAAATACAACTTAAATTTATAAAACTCCCAGATATATCGTAAAACATGTTTATAAACGATTAAAAGTCGATTTTATGCGATTTGTACCAAAAATGTGTGTTTTGTGGGCCCTTTCCGTGTAGAAAAGCCCTTTCTGCAGAGCCGTTTTTTAGTCATAATTCGTTTTATTGTTATATAAACTTAAAAATACAACTTAAATTTATAAAACTCCAATTTATATTATAAAACGTGTTTATAAACGATTAAAAGGGTATACGGACAAAAGCCCCCCCCGGACATAAGCCCCCTCCAACAGGTAGGGCGGACATAAGCCCCCTCGATGTTTTTGCAAGGCGGACATAAGCCCCCTCGGCTAATCTCAAGGGGCGGACATAAGCCCCCTCGACCATTTTAGCAGGGCGGACAAAAGCCCCCTCGATCCCAAAAAATATAGGGCGGACATAAGCCCCCTTACCTCGTGTACAGAGCGGACAAAAGCCCCCCTCAATCCGTATAAAATAAAATAAACTGTTTGCCAAAATAGCGTATCAGACACAGCGTCACAGACGACACACCTAATGCACAAGTTATAATAATAATTATTATCGGTAATTTTTTCCCCATTGAAGCCTTTATTTTTGTTGAAAACAGCTTCAATTTACTTATGTGAAAATAGTCAGACAAAATTAAGAAAGAGGTTAAATAAAGACTAACAGGGAAACCTCCTATCAGACACAACGTCTCTTTTGACGACATACCTGTTAGATAGTAATTAGCATACCGGGTGCTCTTTAATAAGTAATCCACATTTTCGCTTAAAACAAACTGTGAATACGCGACCCAGTCTCTCTTCTTTAAAATTATATTTAATTATAATAACGTGACAGTTTGCATTAACCGTCAACAACAAACATCTCCTTATCTAATTATCAATTATGGTGTTCATACAATAATAAGTTATTATAACACACATTAAAGGTGAAAGATAACTTTATTCAGTCAAACAAAATTCCAGCATTTATAATATGATCGCATGTTTACAAACTTACAATTATCAACAACAACATAACATTAACTTTAATCACCCAGGATTTGTACAACATCGGGATAATTACGGTGTAACTAATCAAAATCATGATAGCCGAGTAGTGGCTTGATCAGGGTCTGCTCTGTTTGCAGTAGTAGTGCGGATCGTTCAAAGTTATAATTTATTAACCTTATTGTTGGGGCTTATAAACGCTTTCATCGCCAAAAAATAATGGGAAAAGGCGCCGAGTAGGGTTAAGTTTAACGATAAAAACAGAGTGTGCATTAGGTATGTCGTCAATAAATGACGTTGCGCATTGAGAGTTATAACGAGTACTCTCCCTTGCTTTAAACCAAATACGCTATTCTTTTTTTAAGACATGTTTAACCATTATTGATTCGGAAATTGTTAAGAAGATAAACATTTGAGCAGACCTATGACCAAAAACAAAGGTGAAGGGGGGTTTATCAACTATATTACTCTAGGTAAGGGGGCTTTTGTCCGCCCTGCTTAAATAGTCGAGGGGGCTTTTGTCCGCCCCAAAAAATTAGACGAGGGGGCTTATGTCCGCCTTGCAAAAACATCGAGGGGGCTTATGTCCGCCCTACCGGTTTGAGGGGGCTTATGTCCGGGGGGGCTTTTGTCCGGGGGGGCTTTTGTCCGCGAATCGATTAAAAGTCAATCTTATGAGATTTGCAAAAAAAATGTGTGTTTTGTTGGTCCTTTCTGTATAAAAAAAACCTTTCCGCAGAGCCGTTTTTTAGTCATAATTCGTTTTATTATTATAAAATCTTTAAAATACAACTTAAATTTATAAAACTCCCAGATATATCGTAAAACATGTTTATAAACGATTAAAAGTAGATTTTATGAGATTTGCACCAAAAATGTGTGTTTTGTAGGCCCTTTCCGTACAGAAAAGCCCTTTCCGGTGTTTAGTCATACCCCACAATATATGGTGACTCCAGAGGTCAACAAGTTCAATCAGGCAGTTTGCTCTTTTTTTAACTAGTTTTCAAGACACTATGTAAATCTCTTCTTTTATACTTCATCAATATAATTTAAGTCTATGTCCCCAACATTGAATGTAAGGAAGATTAATAAACGACTAATTTGCCCGATTTGATTTTCCTCCATAAATCAAACAAAATTTGGTTGAAACGTTCTCTATTATTCTACTTTAACAATATATGAAGGGGCACAGTTTACTATGGCAACAGGCTTGGTGGTTCCTATGTAAGCCGTATTGATCAGTCCCTCGTGGGCGAGAGGAAATGGGAAAATTAACCTTTAAAGCTGTGGAGAGAATCGTAACGGTTTAATGTGTACCCCACCCATTTCCTTCAGTCATAATTCAAGTATCAAGCTAAGAAATTTTCACACTCTCCATAATTACCGATGGATATTTCTTCAATGATGATGTATTCAATCCTGGAAGTGCCAAATCTATTTTACGCATAGGAGTGCTCAACTTTACAAGAGTTCTGGCCACCATCGTTGCGATCTTCCAATAACGACCTTGGTATAGTCTCTAAACGCATAAAAATGACAATTGCTTTCCTGTATTTTTCTGAAAACAAATATGCCCACGTTCAATCTAATTTGTATAAACTAACATTAATAAATGTATTATTCATCTGTATAATCGTTTACTGAACACTTCATTACATTTAGCAAATCATTTAGAATTGAGACTATTTCTGTTATAGATAATTCGCCCCATATGTATTCGCCTAATTATTTAAAACGCCATAGTTTATTAGTTGTTAATGTTTTATTGCTAAAAGATGTTGTGCTAAAACAATATCAGTGAATTTTATAATACCGAAGAAGTTGAAACACGACCGATATGTTTACTATCAGCCTAATCACCCCAAAAACTACTTGTAGCTGAAGCACGTTTGGACCGTAATTAAACTGGTTCCCTAATGTGCTATAGCAGGGTCCGCCCAACTTGTACAAAACTTGTATAAAATGACAACTGAAGTTGAATGGAGAAGACGTTGGACACCTGGTCTTACTGCTAGTCCGTGGCAACATATAAAAGTAGAAAACAAATCTTACTTGATGAAATACTGTTTTACCCAAAATTCTTACGAAGTTCTTTTGACGGATTTCACAAGTTTTTGGTATGAGGAATTGGCCGATGGTGCATTAAAGAAAAGAGTAAAGGTATACACATAAATGATGTGCTGATTCTGTCTGAATGTACATTTATTTAAATAATCATTAACCACCAAGCAATTGGACATGTGCTCAACAGCGTTCCTTTGAAGAAACCTTTCTTCTTGCCCCAAGGAAGTCGAGGCCACCTGCTACTAGTTTGGCCACAACTTGAATACATGTCCACTGTATTGGAATCGTCTACAAAGTAAAAAAAAAAACAATATCTAATTAGTGCAATGAAGAGCTGGTTGTTTTGTCACCAGTGAATATAGCCAAACAATCAGTTTTCCAATATGCTTCAGCACTTAGGCTGGGCGGATCTCCAGACATTTAGACAGCATTCCAAAGATACCATGATGTACCGTATTGTACATCAGCTTGGAATTCCATACAGCCCATAACAGCATGCAAGCAGATTTTTTCCTCCTATCACCAGTGTCAGCAGCTACAGTGACTCTGTCTTCCCATCTGGCACCAGACTATGGAACTCCCTCCCAGTCAGCCTTATCAATGCACCATCTATCGAAGCATCTTAGGCTAGGATGGTTGCAAAGAAGTAGTGGCCATATGAATGTTTTAACCTGTTTAGACCCTCTCCCACATGTACATATATTTCATAATGTGCGATTATGATCCAGAGGAGCCCTGCACAGTATTAAGAAGAAAAATGAAAATTTGAATAACTTGTAAACAATAACTATCTTCCTTCTGAACCAGAAACATTTAAACATATAAACACTTATAATTATCCCTTTACTTTATATATACGTGTTTTCCCGCACCAATCATAAAAGGCCTTTGAAAACAGTGCGGGAAGAGTTCAGATTGCTTGTAATGAGCAATCTGAACACTTCCTGCACTGTTTTCCACTCTGTCAGTTAATATAAACATAATTCATCCATTGCTGATACGTGGTGAATAGAGGTGTCCAATATATGAAGCAAAGGGTTAAGTCACTGCCTGAAAACATCAAAGTGCAGTGATACACTTTCATTGTGAGGCGCAATAATGGGAAAAACTTATAAAAATGCAAGAAGGGTTGATTAGTAGAGGGTGACCAACCTGGACCTGAAGCTTTCTAAGGTCTGGACAGCGGCAATGCACTCGGGGGCAGCAGATAGCATGGGGAAAATATGCCTGTATATATCTGTCCAGCAGAAGGAACCTTGATGAATGCCCTCTGGTTGTGAACACTAGTGAGCATCCAGCTATGTTTCTCCTTAGAAAGGCAAAGTTGCTGTTGGCTTTCGTCATTATGGCTGTTTCCATAGCACTTTTTTCATTAATGGTCTCACCCAGGTATCTCAATCGGGACAAGGTTGAGGAGCCAGAACCCTTGTTTGCTGTATTTTTGGGCCGAAAATCCAGACCTATTCACCCTATCCTTTGATATTCTTTTTTCTCTTAATTTGTTTTTATTTCTCTTAGGTGGTGAGGAGGTTCTTGTTAAAGAAACTAAGGAAACCTGTGACTAGTTAATCTAATGTTCCTTCTTTACAGCTTGTTACAATGTATCATGAGTGTTTCTGCATTACCACAGATACAACGCACCATGAAAACAACTAAAAAATTGCCACTAAGAGGTAAATTTCCCCTCAGATAAGCCCTGGCCCCATACCCCAAAGCGAAGGGAGAGCCCTGGGGTTTGTCCCTTGTTAGTGTATAATTTGTTGACAATACAATGATCTGGGTCCTTCAATGTCTGACTGGATTCTCCACCAATCTAATAAAAGGGCAAAAATCAGTGATTTCAGTGGTGATTTGAACCGATACCTTTCTAAATGTGCTACACTAGCTAATTCTATGATGAGACAGCAGTTATGAGCATAGTTATAAACCTATGTACATAAAGTCCACTGCTGGGTCCTTAGTTACATAAAATGCAGTCTATTTTGGTATTACATGACTCTGAGACTGATTCAACCCTGGGTTGCCAGGGCGAGAAGCCTGCATGTATTACTTGACCTCTTACAATTGCCATCACATGGCCAAGCTCTACATGATTTCAGAAAATTTGTCATACAAGTTTGAAAGGATGGTGATTCACTCCCAGATATTCCTACACTATAAAAATTTGTAATATACATGTTGAAATTGGCTGAAAACAAATTCTATCTCTCATTACTGTATGTAATCTGTCAGGATGGTTGGGCAGGGATTGTTTATGCAAGCATCATTAATTGCTATTCCATTATCCTGTAAGTATGAATTGCCTTGTGTTTGATGTTTATGGAATGAAGGGAGGCATGTAATAAATTAAGTAAACCAGTCAGCGACTCAAAGCCTGTACATCTGGAAGTTGAACTGGGGTCAGCATCAGTCACATGTCACCCTTTTACTAAAAATTTAGCAAGTACCAGTATTACAACTTAAAACTACTGATTGAATATCCTTTGCAATAACATGTGTAAAGCTCTCCTAAAATGATCGAACAAGTATACAAAAGCCTCGCTAAAATTGCATTTAACCATCAATAAGATCATTCACTGAGATAATTAACCTCTTACATGTTTTGAGAGTTTGATTGACATCTATTCGCCATGTAAAATTGATAAATTTTCATAAAGAAGGAGAAACAGAACTACCAATATTCAATATTTTGTGGTTCATGCTATTGACACTATTTACAATGTCCTCATGAGAAACTTAATTTAAAATACATTTTATATTTGGTATACATTGTGAAAGAAGCTTTAAAAAAGTATTGCAGATTCTGGAATAAATAAAATAAGTATTTAAAATATGGTTGCTGTTTGTAACTGATGGCGTGGGGGTATTTATTTTAGAGAGGGCATATATGCAATTTTAGAAGGGGGTTGGGGGTGGTAGGGATTGAGGGGACATGGCAGATTTTCAGTCAGTTTAACTGTAACTGTACTTGAACTTATTCAACACTCAACATTACTTGACATTTGATTCTCTTACTCTACACTCGATATCTTACTTGACACTCGTCTTTTCTAACTTGACCCTCATCTTTTCAACTTGACACTCAACTCCTCACTTGAAGCGTTATTGGTGCCCATATTTAATAATCTCACTGCCGTCTAGATCAACAAATGTACATTGTAAAGATATATATTTTTTTATCATTATTTTATTCCGACATTTAGAAGTTGAATCCTGGTATTGAAGCTCCGCTGACAAGAATACTGGATCAGATTCAGGGTGTTCTAGACAAAACTCAGGAGGAATCCGACAAGACTCTCAAGGTTCGTAGCAAAATCAAACTACATCATTTACTTTTAATTTCAATTAACATCTCCAAAATGGAGAAATACTCAGAACAACAGACTTCTGATGTCCTCTGACTGTTGTTGTTGTATGGTGTTTAGCGTCGCTTTCAACAATTTTTCAGTCGTATCGCGACGGTGTCTGCTTGAGACAGTATTCTAAGCGCTGTCACACTGGAGTATCATGCCGCAGACATGGTATGATACCCCACCCAGTCACATTATACTGACACCGGGCCAACCAGACCTAGAACTCTTCTCTAAATGTTGAGCGTCAAGCGAGGAAGCTTCTAGTACCATTTTTAAAGTCTTTGGTATGACATGGCCCGGGATTGAACCCACGACCTTCCGCATGCGAGGCGGACGCTCTACCACTAGACTACGCCGCTGTCAGATGTCCTCTGAAATGTCTTGATGTGTGTGATCCAGTGGTAGAGCATCAGCCTCATAATTGGTGGGTCATGGGTTCGATCATCTGCCACAACTATGTGTTGTGTCCTTGAGCAAGACACATTTTCCTATTATGCTTAGTACTGGTTCTACCTAGGAACACTTTGAGCATGATTTGTAATAAATTTGTTTCACAATCAATGTAAAATAAATAAGTTTAATCCTTTACTCCATAGATCCGCGTTTTCCCGCACCAATCACAGAAGGCCTTTCCACTCTGTCAGTTAATATAAACATAGTTCACCCAATAATTCAAAAGCCTTCTATATTAGGTGTCCAAAGGCTTCTATATTAGGTGTCCAAAGGCGTCTATATTAGGTGTCCAAAGGCGTCAGTATTAGAGGTGTCCAAAGGCGTCTATATTAGGTGTCAAAGGCGTCTATATTAGGTGTCCAAAGGCGTCTATATTAGGTGTCCAAAGGCGTCAGTATTAGAGGTGTCCAAAGGCGTCTATATTAGGTGTCCAAAGGCGTTTATATTAGAGATGTCCAAAGGCATCTGTATTAGAAGTGTCCAAAGGCGTCTATATAATGTGTCCAAAGGCGTCTATATTAGGTGTCCAAAGGCGTCTATATTAGAGGTGTATAAAGGCGTCTATATTAGGTGTCCAAAGGCGTCAGTATTAGAGGTGTTCAAAGGCATCTATATTAGAAGTGTCCAAAGGCGTCTATATTAGAGGTGTCCAAAGGCGTCTATATTAGGTGTCCAAAGGCGTCTATATTAGAGGTGTATAAAGGCGTCTATATTAGATGTCAAAAGGCGTCAATATTAGAGGCGTCCAAAGGTGTCTATATTAGGTGTCCAAAGGTGTCTATATTAGAGGTGTCCAAAGGCGTCTATATTAGAGGTGGCCAAAGGCGTCTATATTAGAGGTGGCAAAAGACGTCTATATTAGAAGTGTCCAAAGGCATCTATATGAAGTAAAGGGTTAAACTAAAGAGTTGGATGTGTAAGGTGTTATGTTGTAATGAACCAGACTAAAATAATCACTATCTGTCAATAGCATTGTAAATTTTATGTTCTTCTTTTTCTTGTATATTATTATCAACTTGTAAAAGTTCACTTGTTTTCTATATATTAACTTTGTATTTTTATAGTCTCTGATTTTGATTTTAGCTCACCTTGACTAAAAGGCCATATTGGATTATGCTATCACATGGGTGTCCTTTGTTGTTGACTTTGATTCAGGAGGTTGTTAAATACAAGAGAATTAAACTCAGAGCTGAAAATATTTCGTTGAAGTCAGTAATTTCTTTCCTCGAGATATTCAGGAAATTCATTGTTAGAAATATAGTAAAAAATATTTTCTTTTATAAGGTGTCATTCAGGACTGATCCTGACAGTGAAGGTAGCCGTGTGATGCTGTCTCTGAATTCTCATCTGGCTGGCATGCCATTCACATGGAACTTTCATTGTAAACCAGCAGAAAATACCCTGGTATTGTAAAATAATTTCTTATTTGTTTAGGCCATATTTAAAAAAAATGTGTTTGTCGTTCTTCTACATACTTGCTCAATATAAAGCTAACCAAAGTTTTTCATTGCTTTTCAATAGGTTGAAATTATTTTATGATTTCTGTCTGTTTTTGTTAAAAATGACTGAAATATCAAGTTTCAGCTCACAGTATATGAGCTACCTACTTACCCACATATAAGTAGGTGAGACAGAGCACAGCAAAGAAACACATTTTTAAGTATGGCCTTGTACAATAATCTTTGCTTCAATGAAATTTACAGTTTTTATGTTTAACACAAAACATGAATGATACATAGCATAAATTCAGCTTTGAACAGGTGTCTGCTACTGCATTAAATTGCAATATAGGTTGTGGTATGTATTGCAATACAGTCTTGTATATTGCAATATATTTTGTATGCATAAAGCTGTTTTACGTATTCATAGGGTGAAAAACTTGTGTAAAACAATTAAAATCATGATTAAATATACAAAAACATTCTTTTGAAGTAAAACCTAGTACAAATACTGAAATGAACAAAAAATTAGGAATTTTCGATTAGAAAATATTCTGTACATTTCAATATGGAACTGGTGTCCTGAGTGTATTGCATGCTGCATCCCTATACAAATGAGTAGTTACTTGGTTAGTTGTATTCTCCAAAGCCACTATTTTGTCTGTGTTTTCTTTTAACAGAACCAGAAAATAAGATTTATAAAGCAGGATATACGTATTGTGTCCACTCACACCAGATGTTGTGGGTTTGAATGCAGACTTGATCTGATGGTCTCTCAGTACACTTGTACTGATTCTACAAAGGAATTGGTTTCAGGAGCAATTCACAAAAAAAAACTTATTTTCTGGCTCACTGCTGTTGAGTCATATTACTGAATGTCAATTTACCACTGTTGATGTGTAAGAAACATGGTGCACATACATATATCTCGTTAATGAAAAAACTTTCCTCTTGATGTATGGAAGGTCCTCTTAAGATGTTGTGGTTTAAGATTTGCCTTAATGTCCTTTTCCTCTCAATACTTAGGGTGCGGGGTCAGATCTGTCCATAAACTTTACTTGTGGAGGTTTGTCACTTGTAACCATACCAGGTTCTTCTCAGGATTTATTCTGACATCTGCTATCAATAAAATCATGAAGTCATTAATGTAATGTTATCTGTATTGTAAAATTATCTGTAATATTTTGTTTGTATGAATATTAAGCATCATACTTATACCACCGAGGGCCAACAGAAGATAACTTAATCTACCCACTCTTTCCTGTGATTCTGATAGGTTAACCAGCACTTGAGCACACCCATCTCCGCAAGTAATTGATAACTTTCCCACTTGAATGAGAGTGGGGGGTGAATGGCAATGAGACACAATGTCATGTATCAATGTTGCATTACCGGCTGACCCAACCGTATGAGGCTCCTGCAATGTTTTGAAAGTAGAGTTATTATATAGTGGTTAAACACTGCCTCTCATGACACTCTTTTGTTAACACTTGATTATTTTGATATACAAATTTATTTTCTTAATTGATATTTGTAAGTTGTAATAATTCTACTCTTTTTCAGACGTCTGAACATTTAATTTTACCATTAATGGCAATGGTTGGAGAGATGACTAGAAGACAAGAAGAACTTATAAAAGTTATTCAAAATAAAGATAAAGAAATAGACGACTACAAATGCCAAGGGGCTAAGGCCTCCAGAAGTGAGTTGTTTATCACTCTGGTTTCCATTTCACCAAACACTTAAAACCGTAACTCAATGTTGTCAGGTTATTTATTTTTTATACAATCAATAGGAATATAAAATCATATGTAGGTTTACTGGATCCAATCTAAAATTATGATCACTTGACTGCTTTTATTATATTTAAGGTTTTCAAGTAATTAAGTAAATACTTAAATGTGTTGGTGATTATAAGCCTCTTACAAGAGTTGTTTTGAAATCTTGTCAAAGAAACATCTCTGTGCTACCTTTATTGTTGTTTTGATATTATTCGTTACAGTTCACATGACATAGTGCAAGGTTTTACATAGGTTGTTTATATTCCTACTCAATATCCCCTCCAGTCTAAAATGTCAGTCTAAAATCATAATCACCTGGATGCTTTTCTTTGATTCAGGTTTTTACAGATTGAAGTGTATATTTAGATATGTTGAGCCTGATGTGTTATGTGGCACATATGGCATGACACCTGTATCAGTCACAGTACACTGACATCAAGCTGACCAATATTTTCACTGGGATAAAAGAAATAAACGTGTATAACATATGAGTTCTCATCAGTCATAGAACTGCCCATATATTTCAGAGCACATAGAGACCCCATGTTTTGTGGAAACAGCATTTGAAATGAACATGATGACATCCAAGGTAACAAGAATTTTTGCCTCATGGCGTTTTAGACCCTGTCTATATATTTCATACTCTTACTAGTTCCTTTAGATATGAAAAAGAATCATGATGCTGTTATCAAAAGTATACATAAAACTGCATTTTACAGACAAAACAACAACACGAGGTACTGCGTTATGGTCCATGTTGTTTAACATTTACACGATAATAATGTCACTCATTAGTTCTTCAAAAAGTGTTCATTAGGCCTCACCATTTGTTCTCCTGTGAGCAATCGTGATTCCTACCTTGCACATACAAGAGACATTAATGATTTTTCAGAAATGGTTATTTGCATGAATGATTAACTTATGTCAAGCAGTTTGGTGACAGTTTGCCCTGATGATGTTAGACACTTGCTGGATTATTGCATCATTGATTTTCACTGGTCTTCTTCTAGTGTTGCAACTTTCTGCTATCCATCCAGCCGTATAACCTTTGTGCCACTTATAAAGTGGACTTTTAGACACATGTTACTTTCTGACATTTTTGTTTCCCCGTTGCACACAATATTGTTTTCACAGTTTTGCGGGCCGTAGTGTTGCCTGATGCCACTGTTTAGAGTACACTGTATCAGTCAGTGCTGTTTAATTTGGCATCATAAAGTCACAGTAACGTTAGGAACTTGAAGCATCGCTCACACACATGCCAATTGTCAACGTTGGTAAAATAAATTGTTTATAAATGCATGCACACTTGACCAAACAGCATGAAATTCAAATTCAAGTTACGGGAATGCAAAGTAGAATAAGCAGTTTTAGTAAAAAATCACTACAATAAGATAGATTAACTTACCAAGTAGCAATAGATTATGTCAAATTATTCAAAAGTTTTATTACAGTATTGTGTAGGCCTGTACAGTTATTGGTTTATTTGTGAATTACAAGCTATTTTGGGACAACCCTCGTGTGTATGCATCTATTAGTATACTCAGTCATGACATCATCATCTCAAGATGACAATGATTAATCAAAGGGTCTTCTGTGGCCAAGTCGTCTCAGGCACTGTCATCTAATGACCACCTACCTCTCATAGCTGAGGTCGTGGGTTCAAACCCAGCTTGGTCCAAAAACCTTTTTGTTGGAAAGTTTACCACATACTTATTGAAGAACAGTGGTTTTATTGAGATTCTTCCTCCATCAATAAAATGAGAAATGCCATATATGTTATAAACAGTCCTGTCATGTTTTGAAAATAATGTTAAACCCATTTAAAATAAAAGAAGATAAATTGATGATTAAACATCTGAATCTTTCATAGGATGTTGTATCATTTAAATACTCTGTACTCCATTTTGTTTGTACATTTTAAGTTCATGAATGTGACGATGACAATTATATATCTGCTAAAATGAAATATACCTGTATTTAACGCTTTACTCCATAGATACGTGTTTTCCCACACCAATAACAGAAGGCCTTTAAAAACAGTGCAGGAAGAGTTCAGATTGCTCGTAACGAGCAATCTGAACACTTCCTGCACTGTTTTCCACTCTGTCAGTTAATATAAACATAATTCATCCAATAATTCAAAAGCCTTTTATATTAGGTATCCAAAGGCATCAATATTAGGTATCCAAAGGCATCTATATTAGGTGTCCAAAGGCATCTATATGAAGTAAAGGGTTAAAAATGTTTACAACAGATATAGGAGTTGATAAGAAATACACATTCATAAAAGGTATTATGAATTCTTAGAAAAATAATTTACCTATCAGCGGGGTTTGTTGGAGGAGACCTGTGATGAATGAAAATGTATATGAAACTGTCAAATAGAAACATTATTTTCTCACATGTAACCAACTTCTGTAAAAGGATAGGAAATTTGCATCTCTTGTCTAAAATGTTGATAAAATAGCACACAAAGGATTAATTATTTGGTAAATTAACTATTCATAATTTACAGGCAACTGATTTCTTGTACATAAAATGTAAGTTGTATGTAATCTTAGATGTTTAAAAATGTTTTGATCACGAAAAATGATCTTGAATTAAATATATTGAGTTTTGAAGTAAAATTTCTTATAATTTGTTGTTATTTTAGCTGCAGTATACAAATTTTGTAATCGGAAGTACTTCATCAATTTTAAACACAAATTGCTGGGAACAGTTTTGTTTTGATGAGAATTTCATTCTGAGAATTTTGATTTGTTTTCCTGAGATAAATGGAAGTTCAGATTCTTGAAAATGAGATATTGTGAGATTTTTCATGAATATGCGAGCGTTCACAAAATATCAATCAGTTGCCGTTCCTTCCTTATATAATTCCTTGATGTAACTGACAGATTTTCTCACTACAGTGTTTTGGATTGAGCTGTACTTTAGCCTTTGACCTCTGCAGTGATAAGTTGATATTGAGATGGACTCATTAAACATGGAGAAATTTGATTTTATTGAAAAAAATCATGTCAGATTCATTTTTATAAATTTTCTTTTTATTGGTTATGTTTTTATAGCCTGGATGATGCTTTAAAGTCATTTTGTAGTTGACCAATGTACTAATTCATAAATTATTTAAATTTTCTCTTTACTTTATTTTTTATTTATTTTGATCAACAGGGATTTGAAGCTCGAGTAAGGGAATTTGAAACTAGAACCTTTGATGCCAAAGGTCAAGACTTATACAGGCAAATTATGTCTAAGCGAGCATGGATAAACCGATCACCATCAAAAGGTAAAATTAAATATAAAGGTATCTTAATCTAGGTGCGCATGTCTTCTGTTTCAATGTTTGTAGCTTTTCAGTGCACCTTGAGCCTTTACTCTTCGTCCATCTGTGAAAAAGCGCTTCAGACAATATCTTCTCTGAATCTGCTCATTTTATTTAAATCAAACGCCACAGGAATAGTCCTTGGAAGGTCCTCTACCAATATAGATAAAACCTATCTTAATCCATGCAGAAATCTGGTTGCCATGGCAATGTAAAGGAAAAATTTAAATATCTTCTCCTTTAAAACCTGTGGTCAGATTTTAAAATATTGCTACAAATGATCATTATGTGACCCTCTACCAAAATAGCTAAGATAAACTTGCTCCATTTAAAAACCAGGCCAACAAGGGACAGGGGACATAGCTTATTTTCCTTATAACTACATGCAGGTGACTTTATTTATAGAGGGAAAATTCTCTGTCACAGTCTGTTACAAATTAAAGATAATTTACTTAGACTGATCCTTGGATAGTCCTCTACTAATATGCTTGTATTATACTTAAGGACAATTAAGCTTTTTACAGAATATTAAATAACTAAATTAGGGCCCTGATGGTCCAGAACAGCCTACCGGTAACCCTCAGGCTCCTTGGCAATGTCCAGCGAATAACATGGTACAATTTCAGAAGAATTCCACAGGCATGATCAGTTAATTAAGTCAGCTGACACAGGTTAGCGATATTAGGACCATCATGACCTTATTAAGGCTGATGTTTTTGTATACAAACAGTATAAATAGTACCAAATGATGATATCAGTGGGATAATAAATAATATATTTGTACATGAAAATGCATGTATATATTTTTTAATATAAAAATGGAAATTTCTATTAAAACTTAATTTGACATGTTGTGAATGTATAATGTAAGAAATATTTTATAGTTGATTCAAATAGCAAAACAAATGTCTGAATTTCAGTTCTTCTGGTAAACAAAGCATATCATTCGACCCCTATATTGATATCCACCCCTATATTGATATTGACCCCTATATTGACTTTGACCCCTACATTGACATCCACCCCAATATTGATATCCACCCCTATATTGACATCCACCCCTATATTGGCATCCACACCTATATTGATATCCACCCTTATATTGTTATCCACCCCTATATTGATATCCACCCCTATATTGACCTCAACCCCTATATTGATATCCACCCCTATATTGACATCCATCCTATATTGATATCGAGCTCTATATTGACATCCACCCCTATATTGATATCGAGCCCTATATTGACATCCACCCCCATATTGACATCCACCCTTATATTGCCATCAACCCCTATATTATCATCCACCCCTATATGGATATTCACCCATGTAGTGATTTCCACCCCTATATTGATATCGAGCCCTATATTGACATCCGTCCTTCTATTTACATCCAACCCTATATTGACATCCACCCCTATATTGACATCCACCCCTATATTCATATCGAGCCCTATATAGACATCCACCTTTTTATTGACATCCAACCCTATATTGACATCCACCCTTATATTGACATCCACCCCTATATTGACATCCACCGCTTTATGGATTTCCACCCAAATATTGATATCCATCCCTTTATTGACATCCACCCCTTTATTGATATCAACTCATATATTGATATCCACCCCTATATTGACATCCACCCCTATATTGATATTGAGCCCTATATTGATATCCACCCCTATATTGACGTCCACCCCTATATTGACATCAACCCATATATTGATTTCCACCCCTATATTGATATCCACCCTTATATTGATATCCACCCATTTATTGATATCTACCCCTATATTGACATCCACCCCTATATTGACATCCACCCCTATATTGACATCCTCCCCTATATTGATATCGAGCTCTTTTTTGATATCTTCAGTTGTGATATTTAAACTTATATGATCTTGACAATGTTTAAAATAGCAAAATTGACAAATTTTATAATCAAACGATCAATTGAGGATTTTTTCTGTGAACTGTTCAGAAAATAATGTTATTTATGGATTTATTATCTATTGGTACTTTCAATCCAACTATCATAATATATCCCTTGTATACCTTATACCGCGATATACCTGTAACAGCGAATGCCCACATCATAACAGTACCTCACACATGGGCACTTAGAATTTCTCACAGTGTGTCAATTGCAATGGATTGATGCACTTAAAATACTGTACACCAGTAAGCTTTCTTGGGAGGGCGTCAATGTTTGTGTGAGCTCTTTTTTAGCAAAATTAAAAACAATGCAATAATTCTTTTAAGTGTACAAACTCACTGTTTATGTTGATTTGGATCTCTAATTATATTTTTCATACAGGACTTGCTTAATATTATTTGACAGTTTAATCCAGTACCAGTATTTTTCTTGATAACACCATTTCTAGTCTTCTGAATGGCCGATTCGCAGTTATGTTTATACTAGGAAAAAGTCAAACTGGCTGACTGCATATCATAAATAACGGCTGTTTTTTCATGAGTTTATCATTTTCAAAGGTTTATTTACAAGAAATAGTTTTTAGGAAGATTATGAAGGACAATAAAGTTACTTACATTATTACTGTTTATTATTGATGTCATCATTTACATGGTTGATGAAGTTTTAGACTCACAGTAATAGGTATAACCAGTATACATGTATTGATAAAGGCATGATTAATGCACACAAACAGATCTGAGTGGGTTTTTATTCATGTATTGAGTTCCAGTCTGTATTAATTGGCAGCAACATCAGATGATGAGAGTTTAATGGATGATATGCCAGCAGAAAGTGGCAGGAAAAGTTCTGCTGGTCAGTCATGGGGCAACTCTCGTCTGCCGCCTTCTCTCCAGCCCTCAAAGTCACCAACGAAGTCACCAAAGAGTTCTCCAAGTCCTGCCAAATCACCTCGCAGCAATGCCTCAACACCTGATGTATCTCCAGTTAAGGTAGTAAAAATGTGTAATAAATAAGTTATTTATATTTTATACTTGTATATTGCTGAAATGGTATTGGCCACAAATACAGCCTTGGAATTATATACGATTCCATGACAAGGTACATTGTTTATTACCACCACGGAATGATGATACATGTCATATTCAGTCTGTAGTATATCTGACTATCAATCCAGAGGTCGTGAGTTTGAACATCCCCAAACCAGCCACAGTCTCCATAATGATTGGTATATATTTTATCTCTCACCACTGATTCAAGTGGGAAAGTTATCACCTTCTTGTGGTAATGGGTGTGCTGCAGACTCCCAGGAAAGAATGGTTAGGTTAAATGAATGGCTGTTAGCCCTTGATGGTATAAATATGATGCTAAATATTCAAACAAATTTTGTATTCAAATAAAAAAAGCTTGGGATATGGATTATGCTATAATTAATGACAACAAATTGTTGAATTAAAAACAGACTTGAAATGATTTAGGAAATGTATTTATTTCCATCCTGTATTTGGTTGTATTTCAGGATATAATCAAGGGCTTATATAGAAGAATAGGAAACTTTCCTTTCTCTACTAAAAGTTGATAATAAAGTGACAGCAGTCACCTATCCAAGTACTAACCCCATACTCCATTGCTTAACTTCCAATACAGTCAGTGCACTTCAACCATGATGCTATAAAAGCTAGCTTAACAATGAGGCTGTTGTAAGTGACCTATGTACATTCACCCCACTCTTTTCCTCTTTAACCTTTAGGGCTTAGCCCAAACTGCACAGCCTGTGGCTTCCAGCAGTTCCTGACCATATCCCGCCCCATCCCAAGTTTAGAGAGATTCTTGCAGACCCATGTTCAAAAGTTAATCCCTGTCGCCAATGAAGTGACAACAGTCACCCATCCAAGTACTAACCCCGTACTTCGTTGCTTAAATTCCAATACTGTCAGTGCACTTCAACCATGTCACTATAATAGCTAGCTTAGCAGCGAGGCTATTGTAAGTGACCTATATACATTCAATACAATAAAATAAAATGTGAAAAACTAATAATTTGGCAAGTTATCGGAAATCTTTCAGATTTCACAGGCAAATCACAACTGATTTCTTATACATTTAATGTAAACTGTATGCAACCCAGGACGTTTATAATGTTTTAGACATGCAAGATGATCTTGATGTAAAAACACTGCAGTTTAAAGTAAAATTTCAGGTGCTTTTCTTGTTTTTTTTTGTTGCAGTATGCACTATTACACAGTTTGTAACTGTAAGTATGCCAACAATTATAAACATGATTGACTGAAGATGGTCTTGTTTTGCAAAGAATGAATTTTGATTTATATTTCTGAGATGAATGGAAGTTACTATATATAAAAATGAGATTTTGCAAGATGAATATGGGATGGCTTATATCCAAATTTTGATCAGTTGCTTTTTCTTCTCTATATAAGTCTTTTCTTCACTTGCAGGACACTGAACTACTACGTCGACAAGCATTGGAGAGGCGTCTAGAATCGGAAGATTTAAAGAAGAAAGAGAAGTCAAAGAAGAAGAAAAAGATTGGATTTTGATGTTGTTGTTTATTGTCCATCTGGTTATAAATACATCTAACAATTCTGTTAATGATACAAAGGCAATTTTGTACATGGATCAAATATGTGTGTGAATAAAGTTTGGTACGCAAAGGTGACAGAGTTGTGGTTTACTACATTGGCAGCAGCAGCATCACTGCAAATGATTTTTTTTTCAGTTGTAAAGCCACAATTGATTTCTTATCATCTCTTTCAAAAAACAAACATTATTAATTACATGTACATGGTTGTTATTCATAGAAAGAAGGAAAGCTAACAATTTGTGTTTATTTACATCTGTAGTGTTAAAATATCAGCAGAAAAGTTAGTGTTATAGAGATTTTTTTGTTTTCAATATAGGTACATAGAGAAAATAAACCTCTAGAGCAATGATTTCATATCTCACATTTGATGTTCTGAATTTTAGCTCTACTGACCAAAGACGAGCAGAGACTATGTCGTGGTAAATTGTCCGTCGTCCGTCTGTTAACCTTTTTCTTGTGAACGCGATAGCACCTTCATTTTTCATTGAATCGTAACAAAACTTGCACAACAGTTATATAACCATAAGATCTTGGAAGAGTTTTTGAATCAGCATGATTCGATCACAAATGCCCCCACCACAGGGCTTATAAGCACATTTTAAGCAAAACTTTAAAAAACATTTTCTTTGAAAGTGTAAGGCCTAGACCTTAGATATTTTACATGTTACATTGCATGGGGGTCCCCTAAAAGATTTGTTGAAGTGGGGTCCCTTGGGTCAAATTTGAGGCCACCACAGGGGTCACTGTTTGACATAGAGTTATATAAGGAAAATATTGTAGATGCGATAGTACCTTCATTTTTTTGTTGAATCTTAACCAAACTTGCACAGTAGTTGAATAACCTCAAGATCTCGGACGAGTTCTTGAACCAGCATCATTCGACCACAAATGCCCCCAGCCGCAGGGCTTATAAGCACATTTGATGTGAAATCTTAAAAAGTATTTTCTCTGAAAGTTAAAGGCTTAGACCTTAGATATTCTACATGTAGCATTGCATGGAGGTCCCCTAAAAGATATTTTGAAGTTGGGTTCCCTGGGTTCAAATTTGGGGCCATCACAGGATCACTGTTTTACAAAGAGTTATATAGGGAAAACGTTGTAGACACGATAGCATCTTCATTTATCATTGAATCTTAATCAAACTTGCACAGCAATTATATAACCACAATATCTCGGACAAGTTCTTGAACCAGCATGATTCAACAACAAATGCCCCCGCCACAGGGCTTATAAGCACATTTTAAGTAAATTTAAAAAAAAAACATTTTCTCTGAAAGTATAAGGCCTAGACCTAAGATATTTTACATGTAGCATCTGTTGCCAGTAGAGCGATTCAGGTCCTCTTGGGCCTCTTGTTTTTTCTAAATTCATAATTATATACATCACATTTAAAAATGTTCCAAATAGATCGATAATACCATCACTAATAATAAAATGACCATAAAAAGAAAGAAGATCCATTTTTAAATAAGAAAAAAAAAAAGTTTTACTTATGACCACCAGCATGTTATTACTTCACGGAATCACTTCCTGTTTCCAATAGTCATGTCATACCAGGCAAGTCAACCAGGTTCTAAGGGGGTTTTGGGGGCATGTTCCCCCGAATATTGTTTATCTAGTTTATACTAATTTATTTTAAATGGATTGCGATGAAAGCTCAGAACTTATTTGAACCCCTCTCGAGTCCGCTTCCTGGATAAAACCAGTACTGGGTGTTGTTTTATTAGAGGCATTGGGTTGAGCTGAGGACTGAACCCGACCTCTGATGTGAGCGTCAAACACTCTATCCATTTCTCTACTGCCCCCGCATGTACTGAATTATATAAAACAATGCAATGGTGACTGTGAATTCTCTGATTTGAATGGTGTATAGAATTATAACAAAAACAATGCAATAGTGACTGAATTCTCTGATTTGAACCGTGTATAAAATTATATAAAACCTGCTCCAGAGCCATCTTGCAGCTTTCAGTTGTGTGGCTCCCTTTATACCACAACGCCCTGGATTGCACATTTTTTCACTAATGCATCATTATATTTCCTTGAAATGCCCCCTAAAATACAGGGAACGCTTCTTATATAAACAATATTTACAATATAAATTCATGGATTTAATTGGCAAAAAGTGTTTGTTATGTGCAGTGTAAAAAAAATGTTTAAACTCCCAACTGCCAAAAATTTAAATTGTATGGAGGTAGAGGCTTGTTAGTTCATGCACTGTAAATTGCAAACACATACACCTATAATGTTAAGGTAATATTTAAATAGGTTGTTTGATTCTGTTAGCACGATACATGCATACAAACAATCCATTTGAGTTTCTCATATAACATTATGTGGCTTAAAAAAATATTTAACCCTTTACTTCATATAGATGCCTTTGGACACCTCAAATATAGACGCCTTTGGACACCTTATATAGAAGGCTTTTGAATTATTGGGTGAATTATATTTATATTAACTGACAGAGTGGAAAACAGTGCAGGAAGTTACGAGCAATCTGAACTCTTCCTGCACTGTTTTCAAAGGCCTTCTGTGATTGGTGCGGGAAAACGCGTATCTATTTTTTTTTAAATCTTTATGTTAATTTGTTGTTTTTGTACATGTAGAGTGAACCTGGAATCTTCCTTCCTGTTGGCGTCGAATAACCTATAATGTGTTGGTACGCCTTAAAACCCTATTCATTCATTCATTGTTTTTCTTGGTTCTTTTTTTGCATCCAAGAGATCATTCTCTCTTATCAAATATTATGCACCTACCTAACATAGATTGAGTTGAAAATGGACAGAAAAGATAGAATTGTTATTTTTCCTAAAAAATAATGCAATGTTATACTTCATGATGTCTGTGAATTCCTTCTGCATATGACATCGTCGGATACCCCCGGGGTGACAATTCCAATACTGGAGAGTATTGTAATGGGTTACCCTTGGGTATTCGACATGTGCATATGATAGCTTTATGATCATTGTCTATTATTGAAGAGAAAATATGGTTTACAAGAAAGAACCAAAGGATATACGTGTTTTTCAATACATGTTTGTAGTATAATGAAATTTATTGCACATCTAATGATTTTGTTACTATGTAATGTAGAAAAATATTTTGGCAGCATGTTGTAATGTTTACTTTAATTTTGTCCGTATATCTAATAGATTCTTAAATGTATATGCATATTGGTGTTGGTGTACATATTTTATTACCCACACATGGCCTTTCTCAACTGTTATCTTTCTAAATACATTCCAAGTATGAATGCTTATGTCCGTATGTATGACCTTCTTGTGTAATTACATTCATCAATGCATAAACATTCAATCAATAATAACAACCATGAACGCATTGACATTAAATCAATACTTATACCTCTGAGTGAATGCATAACCAGTAAATCAATAATAACACCCACGAATGCATAACCATTCAATCAATAATAACACCCATGAACCCATTGACATTAAATCAATAATTACACCCGGAATGCATAACCATTAAATCAATAATTACATCCGGAATACATAACCATTTAATCAATAATTACACCCGTGAATACATAACCATTCAATCAATAATTACACCCATGAATACATAACCATTCAATCAATAATTACATCTTGAATACATAACCATTCAATCAATAATTACACCCGTGAATACATAACCATTCAATAAATAATTACACCCATGAATACATAACCATTCAATCAATCATTACACCCGTGAATACATAACCATTCAATCAATAATTACACCCATGAATACATAACCATATAACAATAGTCATATCCAAGTATTATGACAAGAACCTTCATATAAACTTCAGATGTCACGCTGGTTTTGAAAATATGAGTAAATTGATATTAAGTTAGATTTTCTCTGTATCATATTAATAAAATCAGATGAAATTAAAACAATTATAAACTGATTGTCATTGGCAACGACGACAAATGTGCAAAATTGGGATGACTTTCAACCATTTACCATAGTTGTGCCCCTTTTCAAAAAAGAAATCCATTTAAAGGTAGCCATATATAATGAGGTAATCTAATGTCATATCTACATCATGTAGCTATATAATCAAAGAAATAATGTTTGTATTATGTGACAATTCATAAATTGGTGCACATGCGTCTCTTTAATTTGTTTTTTATTCTTTATAATTGTTTGTGAAATTAGGATTGTGCTTTAATATTGGTCAAGTCCTTGATGTATTTGATTTGGACAACATTTAAAATTTACACTGTCTTTATAAAACATGGAAAAACAATCATGAAAAATACAAATCGGATATTTATCATCATAACAAAAATCCTATGGAATTTAACTAGATCTATATTTTATTTTTTGTCCACAAATGTTATTTAGATGATTCAATTCAACCATTTACAAGAGTTATGACCCTTTCCAAAATAGAAACAAAATGAAGGGTTTATTTGCATCATTTAGAAATATAATAAAAAAGTAAACTGTTTGCGTGTCCCTTTAATACTTGTTCTTCTGATTCAGTTGCTGGCATGTACCAGACGGTCGGCATACCCTCGCATACCCACGGCTCCTATGCGTTGGGCTATAAATATTAAATCTACAGTAAAGCACAAATCTACATCGTTATGCCTACTAACTTTACTTTATTGGTATAAAACAACTAATAAGCTCATACATAAAGCTATAACAAGTTATTGATTAAATACACGATGACCTAAACTCTAAGTCGGATTATTTGGAGATTATGTGAAAGTCAATCGGACATAATCCGCCTACTACGGATAATCCTTAACGCTGTTTTTTTTTTATTTCAAATTACAACTGGAACGTATTTTCACTTTTTTCTGTTTAGTTTTTTTTAAAAAAAATAAGAAAGTCAACTTCTCGGTGTTTGTTAAGTCAAACGAGTTAATTAAAAACATACAATTAACACATGTTAATTTTAAATAGTTTCCCGGTTTCATAGTTTCGGCACGTGATTTAGGTTATACCCATTGCGCACGCGCGTTGCCAAGGAACGGTGCACCGGAAGTGGAAGCTAAATTCTGAGGGGAAAGTCTGCTTCGTTTACAATAAAATTTAATGTCCCCGTAAAAAAGAAAAAGTGATAGGAAGACACACAACATGTATCATGACGACAATGGATCAGAGGGACCAAGAGGAACCTTCGAAATATACAGAGCAGAAGCTGACTCGCTGTTTAAGCAAGGGGAATACAGAAAAGCCATTGAAAGTTACACAATCGTAAGTCCACTTAGAACAATATATACATTTTTGTGAATCGCTCGCCATGATTATGTTTTGAGTAGAAAAGGAAAAAGCAAAGTAATTAATATTCAGTAACGATTCTATATAGTATAAATATTTGTTGGGTACCGCATTGTTAGATCGTTCTTTATATGTCTCTGGATCATTCATTCATTTATTCATAAAACGACTTGTATAGATCTATATAATTCCTTGATGCATCCAATCTTCTTTGATATATTTGAGCTGGGCCCTTAACTAATAGAACATAGCTAGCTCAGTCATTCATAAACATTCATTCATTGAAGTAATGAAATTGTTGAAACTTGGTTTTAGAAATATTGGCAGACATCTGAATTTGCTTAATGATAACATATAAACATATGGAAATATCAGAGACATGTAATCAATGAATGAATGAATGAATGAATGGTGTTTTACGGCACGTCGACACATAAATAGGTCATTTTGTGCGCGCAATCATGTAATCAAGACACTGGCAATATTACCTACAGCACTTAGGTTATTTGTACTGGTTATACTTATTACCGCTAGTCTAAAACTGTGTCAACCATGTAAATAAAGACATCAAACACTACTTAAATTTATCCCTTAGAAAGACTCTTTGTAATTCTTTGATACAGTGTCATTTTGATTATGCATGTTCTTCATGGTATAGTAGTCTTACAAAAACGTTAAAGAAAAAGCTACAAGTTGCTCAAAATAAAATGATTAGATTTATTCTCAGCTATGATAGTAGAGCTACTTTGTCTGCGTCAAAATTTAAAGATCTTGGAATACTTGACATTGAAAATAGAAATAGACAATTAAGATTGAATCAAGTTCATAAGATTTTTAACAATTCTTTTATTGTGCCATGTGTTAATAGTTTTACAACATCAACTTTTTTTTCTAATGGCATTTTGGATTGGAATCAATTACCCCATACTATTAAGGAAATTAGAAAAAAGCATAAATTTAAAAAAGAAGTGAAGAATTATCTATTCGTGCAAATGGAAAATGTAGAGAAATGTGAATTCACTTTTTATTAAATTATTATTTATTTTTTTTTAAATCTTTTTATTGATATTAATGTGGATTTATAGCTGCGATACATATTTTAATATATTTGATGAATAACAAAGAATAATTTCATAAGTTTTGTAATAAATGCCAATATATTTATCCATGACATTATTTTTAAAAAGGACCCCATTGGAAATAAGTTGTAAAACTTTATAGGTTATCCTGTGAAATATATATGTTATCAAAATTATTATTGTGTTACAAGATAAAATATTAATCTGTGATATCTGATATATATTATATTAGATAATCAACTAGTTTAATATATTATTTAAAAATACATGTTATTGCTTCTGTATTATTGTATGTTAATGTGTTTGATATATCTTTGTATTTATGACATATATATTATCACAAAAAAATAAATAATAAACAGTCATAAAGTAACTTCATTGTCTTGAATAATCTTTCTAAAAGAAATTTCTGGAAAATAAACCTTTGAAAACAGTGAAATCATGAAACAACAGCACTTGGTTATTTATTTGTCAGATTTTTTTTGTATACATATTTCCACAAATCGGCCAATCGGATGGATAGAAATGGTGTTGTCTGGAAAATATTTGCACTAGAATAAACTTCCAAAAAGATAAAGCAAGTTGTGTATGAAAAATATAATTAAACATTTAAAACAACATGAAAACAAATTTGTATACTTCAGAATTTTGAACTGATTTTCAGTTCAGTGCCATAAAGGCAGTAGTGATCTCTTGGTAATTTTCTCACAAATTCCTTTACGTGTCAATAGTTGATTAATTTATGCACATATTTTAGTTTTTGCTATAAAGATGGCACAAACATGTTGACCCCAACTCCTAAGAATTTCTGGTGTACAGTACTTTCAGTGCACCCATCAATTGCAAGTGTCACATTGTCCCCAGGTAAGATATTCTAAGTGTGTATGTGTGAGATAATTTTAATTTATGGACATTTGCGACAATGTGTATATCATGGTATTAGGTATATAAAAGATATTTAAAGAAGTTTGTACAATACCAGTGGTGTAGCTGAGCATAGTCCAAAATATTCAACAGAATTTGAAAAATGGAGTAGTCTTTGTGAACCACTAAATAAGACTGATACATTAATTATGTTATTCCTCCAAAAATTAATTTATGTCACAAAAAACAATTTGGCAGAAACAAGCTCCCCAAAATTGGTATTAGATTGGTTTATTATTTTATTAACACTTCACAATTTTGCCACATTAACATTTTTTGCGTTTACCTCCTTTGCAGGCATTGGAACTTACACCTTGTGAAAAGAATTGTCTTGTTGCCAGATCAAAATGTTACCTGCAACTAGGAGATATGCAGAGTGCACTTGTGGATGCAGAGGCTTCACTTCAAGAGGACAAAGACTTTCACAAGGTCAGTATCTCAGCAAGTAACACTTCACAGTAAGCTGGCAGTGTGTTAGGAATTATTGCTGTAACTGTCTTAAAATGATAAAATATTTTTTTAAAAATCAGAGTAGAACATCTTGTATTTCATAAAATAGTACATTGTACAACATAATTTGAAATAGGTCATTATGACCTGAGGCTTTGATCAAACATTTCAGAGCATTGTTATTACAAATATACATGAAATGGCAGATATAATTACTGATTTCCAACATTAAGATTTTGTGGTAACATAATTACTAGTATGTGTTGTATCGATATAAAATTTATTAGTATTACAAACACTGCACCACTTTGGTACCTGTGTGCTAATATATTTATTTTAAAAAGGATTTACCCATCAGTTATTATTACAACAGTCTGGGGAGTATACATTTTAACAGTGTAGACATTTTATTCATACAAAGCATCGCATTGTCATTTACAATGGTGATTTTAATTTCAGATTAGCTAAAATGTGACAAAAACAATATTTCAATCATAGTGGTACAACTAAAACGAAATCTCCATTCTGAAAATAACATTCGTACTGCTTGGCTATCTTTACTTCAGCATTCAAACTCTTCCAAAGATAAAATAAATGTAACACTGATGTAACCAATATCAGGAATCAAAATAATGACTCATTTTGATCCATCATGAAATATGTTGCAATTTTAAGGAGGAAATATATATTAATCCAACTTGGTAGCCCAAGTTAGGAAATTCCTTTTTGTAGTATATTATTTTGGTATGTTGAATAGATAGTCTTTTGAAGATTTTGAAAAATCCTGATACAAGTATACGTTATATATTTTCTGTTTTGTTTTTTTAAATTGACATTGCTGTTACAAATGGTTTAGATCATAAGTACAGTCTAGGAGAAACTAAATTACTTGTAGCAAATTATATTGTTTGCTGACCAGTACATCATTATCCGATATCACAAAAATTTACTGTTAATTCAGGGCTACTGCTTGCCAGTTTGGGAACAGGGTTGGGACCACTGACTTTGTGAAAATTAGTGTTGTTTTTTTTAAACAAATGGGAAAAAATTCCATGGCACAGGGTCTTTCAATAGGCATAATAATATATGTCTTATGTTTAATAAATGTATAAAAAATGTTATCCTCCTGTAGATTACTACTTTAATCATAATATTAAAAAATCCCCAAACTTAACATGACATTCCTCATTTTTTACATTTTCCTTATGTTAAAAAAGCTTTAGATCCATGTCTCATTCTCTTCGATTTTCATTCACTAAAGCTTTCCAGGAATTTTGTATATTTCGAATTGGGGAAAAAAGATACTATTTGTCATTGGGAATTGGGGACGGATAGCATCACCAAAAAAGGGCAAACGAGAGCTCCGTATTTATAATATTATTTGAAGAATGTCAAAATGTCAAATGTCGTATTCCTAATATACAGAGTCAGTTTATAGGTTTTCACGATGCTAAAAATTTGCCAGTCTATAATTTGATATGCATATGGAGGACTTGAGGATGATTACACAGCTGAAAAAATTAACAGGACAGAGTTAGAGAGTCAGTGATAGGGGAAAGTTCTGGGGTTGGTTAAATGGCTCAAACTTCTAGCGTTTGCATGTTAAGATAAGAATAAAGAAAATACCACATATGGGAAAAGTTTGTTATATGTAAATGTTTTGATTATAGGAAGTTATCTGAAATACTGTTATGTACTTTTGATATTAGGCCAAGATATATATATAAAAATATATATAGCCCGATTATATTAAGATTAATGGAGATATGGATGGTTTTATTTCAAATTTATAAGTGATACTTCACTTTTTTTAACTTATTTATTTTACATTGATTTTTTGAAATGGTAATCCATTTTCCATTCATAATTATTTATCAGGGAATATACCAGAAAGCCCAAGCCCTGTATTACCAGGGAGATTTCGAAATGGCTTTGGTATTCTACCACAGGGGCCTGAAGCTGCGTCCTGAACTCCATGAATTTCGTCTTGGTATACAGAAAGCACAGGAAGCAATTGACAATAGTGTGGGGTGTAAGTCTACTGCAACACTCTTCCCAAACTACTTTGACTTTCAAGAATCGGCCTGTGATTCTTCACAAACCCTCTGTAGCATGATGAGCATGCACCGGAGAATATCTGACTGGTCTCTGTCTAAAGTCTTTCCTTCCTATACATCTGCTTCCTCTAAAACTGAATCTCTTCTCTCTCCTGCTACTTCTAAGGGGCACCAGAAGGTTGGTACCCGGAAAAAAGGTAACATTTTGATAAACTTTGTAATATCGTTTCAAGTAAAAAATGTTGAAATGCTATCTGATATAAACTATTTGTATATACATATATCTGGCCCTTTTTCAAAGGACACCAGTAGGTTAGTGCATGGAAATTAGTAATATTGTGATAGATAAATTACATATAGAAGCATAAATCTATCTTAAATGATATTACAGAATTATCTCCCCTGTTGTACTGTTTTTGGTACTTTTACTCCTCTGAAGCAAATATTCAAAAGTTGTTAGGAAATTCTAATGTGATATGGAACATGGGTAGAAAGCAATGTGTGAAAGTGCAGAGTGAATCTTCAATAAGAACAGAATTATCAGAATTCTATTTTCTCTTATATTTGCTTGTTCAGAGTGTTTCTACAAAAATAATGAAAAGGAATCAAAGAAGACTTCGAACATGCAAAAGAGTCCATGTGTGGAAGTGCAGAGTGCAAGAACCAAAAATCTGTTCTTAGAGCTATCTTCTCTTTTACCCATCTTTCACTTTACAAACAATAGCTACTACTCAATCATACAATTGTTTGGTACTCTCCCAAAGCATCAGTTGAATAGTTTGATTTTCTTCAATTTAAACATAGAAGTATTTGTCCACTGATTGGGGAGTGTGACAAAGAGATAGGTGACTCTTGGAAAAAAGTAATATTGCAATGATAAAACACATTATAATACGCATTTTTTATGAAATCATAATATTAAAATACCATTTAATAAATATTATTTATTGTGTATATATATACATATGCAGTCGTCTGACTATAGCTCTCCAGAAGTTTAATTAGAGATTATTGGAAATCGGAACCAAGTAATCTAGTCTTGAATTTGTTTCTTGTATTCAGTTCATAAATCTGCAAAACATTGTACTTTCATTGTTCATTGGCACTTTAAAAATAATAACTCGTGCTAATCTAAGTTGTGTTACGTATTCCATTAATGCTTATTATGCATCTTTTATTTTCTATACATAACGCTTTATGAAGGCTTTTATGATTTTTTTCAGCCCCTGAAACAATCAAACTTACAACTGATGGAGATTTGTCTTACTTCGATCAGCAATTAGACGATGTAAGAATGTTTTGTTGTCTTTATTTGATAATTATATCAACACGGTCCCTCCTTACTTTGACACATTTTTGTTTTCAAATAAAATCAATAAACTGTATTGACCACCACTCTGACATCAATGTTTCAACAGAGCACTTCCCGAAAATGACTGAAACTTATCGTTATTGTACACACTAGTATACATGCAGTTCCCTTTTTACCAGCAGCATTGTCTGTGCGTCAACAAATCCTTGTCCCTGCTTTTTCTCTACAACGTCTGGTTGAAAATTTATGAAACTTGCTAGGATGCATCACACCATTGGAAATGTGCACATTGTCTTGTGTTCAATGCTTTTTTCCCAGGTTAGTGGTCCTTTGATTTTGTCAATATAATTACCAAAACCTTGTTTTTCATTAATTTTGTTTATCCAGTCTATATCTCCAAAGGAAAAGAAGAGTAATGTTAGTAAGTTAGTAAACATGTACATGACTAATTTGTCTTTCACCGAGACACATTTTTATCTATTAGACTGCAGTAGAAAATATCTTAATAAATCCACTGGAATGTTGTCAGTTATAAATGTACTATCTGTTAATCATGGAATGTTGGCAACAATAATCCATTGGAATTCTGTCTGCTATAAATTTACTATCTGTTAATCATGGAATGTTGTCAACAATATCAATTGGAATGTTGTCAGCTTTAAATTTACTTTTTGTTAATCATGGAATGTTTGGAATGTTGTCAGCTATAAATTTTCTATCTGTTAATCATGGAATGTTGTCAACAATAATCCAATGGAAAGTTGTCAGCTATAAATTAACTATCTGTTAATCATGGAATGTTGTCAACAATAATCCATTGGAATGTTGTCAGCTATAAATTTACTATCTGTTTAACATGGAATGTTGTCAACTCTCAGTTTACTATCTAGTACTCGTGGAATTTTGTTTTTCTTTATATGTTTTCATAAATATTTAAAATCTGTTTACAGAAGAAGATAAAACGCAAGGGTAAAGCATATGGGCGGCCAGTAATGCAGCAACAAACCAAACCATCCTTACGTGTGGCCGTGGGTAGTGAGAAAACAATCAAGCAGCTCTTAGGAGAGTTATACGGGGATAGGCAATACCTGGAGAAACTCCTTAAAGAAACTGGTAAACTAGTGTTGATATTGTTTGAAAACAACTTTTTAGGTCACCTTGAGCTTTGGTCACCTAGTACTTTGGGGCCAATTTGACCCACACAAACCGTTTTATGTTTCTGAATGATTGTTTAAACCAGTGTTTGAATTACTACATAGTATTATGTAAGTTGTCTGGCAAGTATCCACTGGTTCTGCCAATACTCATGTTTAAATATTGCTTCATCTTGTAATTAATGGACTTGAATAACCATAATTTTATGCCCTATTGGCAGATCCTCACACAGACATGGGAAAGACAATATCCACACTTGTCCATGAGGGTCTGTCCTATCTGGATACACGCTCTGACTTCTGGAGGCAACAGAAACCCATGTATGCACGGCGCCATGAAAGGGTCATGCAGCGACGTAAGAGAGAGGTCACGTCTAGCAAACTGTCACCAAATGATTACATTATTAAGGAGTTGGAGAGAATTGACCAAGGTATTGTATACGTGTGGTTGAGTTTATTTTCTGTTACAACATGATAGTGTGGTAATCATATTAAGTTTCATTTATTTTTCACTTCTGCTGTTGTTACCTATGTTAGTTTTCAAAGTTTAGTTTTTCATTTCATTTGTTTCAATTTTTCTTTTTTTGTCTGTAGCAATTTCTTCAAATTTTCAAAATTTTGGTCAAGGAAAAGGTGTCGCGGTACAATAGATGTAGTTCAGTTTTGTATGTTTTTACCTCAAAATTATTATCTCCCCACCAGTGGCGAAATGGGATATTGTAATGGTTTATTTGCATGCATGCGTGTGTGCGTCCGTTTTTTGTCCGGACTATTTCAGCAATTTTGTTGAATCTTCACATAATGGCAGAGGACAGTGAGAGGAAATGCAGTGTACAAGAACCATAACTCTACCTTGCTTTTTGAATTATCTCCCATTATTAATTTACACTCTTGTCTGGAGCATAATTCAAAAACTATTCTAGGGATTTTGTGGAATCTTCACAGGATGACTGAGGACAATTAGAGGAAGTGCAGTGTATAAGAACTATAACTCTACCTTGCTTACTTTTTGCATTATCTCCCTTTATTAAATTTACACTTTTGTCCGGAGCATAACTCCAAAACTATTTAAGGGATTTTGTTGAATCTTCACACAATGACTGAGGATATTGAGAGGATGTGTAGTGTACAAAACCTTTACACTATCTTGCTTACTTTTTTAAATATATCACTTTATTAAATTTACTTGTCGTGGGCGTAACTCTAAAAGTGCTTAATGGAATTTATTCAAACTGCATACAAAGATAGAGGACATTAACGGGTAGTTCATTGTCTAAGAACCATAACTCTACCTTGCCTCATTTTTCAATTATCCCCATTTATCTCATTTAGTATACTTGTCAAAAAGATCATTAAGAACTATTCAAGGGATTTTGTTCATATTTCACAGAAAAGTAGAGGACATTGAGAGAAAATGAATTGTTTAAAAACTATAGCTCTACCTGCCCATTTTTTAATTATCTCCCTTTATTATATTTCATTACGTTTGTCCAGACATAAGTCAAAAAGTGTTCAACTGATTTAGTTGATATTTCACACAATTATAGACGACATTGAGTGGAAGTGCAGTGTGCAAAAAACCAAACTCTTTCTTCTGTCTTTACATAATTATTCCCTTTGTTATAATATTGTATTATGCTAGTCCGAAACAGCGGGAATCAAACCAATGACGCTGGTATAATTTGGATCAATATTTAACAAGAAAATTGCATTTCATCGTGTTTTTTAATCACTAAACATCTACTGGTATAATAACATGTCATTCAGACATTAAATTGATCAGCTCCACTAACTAATATGCACTATATATATATCACTATTACATAAATCTTGCTCTTTTAGGCCACCTTCCACACAAAAAAATTGCTTCGGCAATGGGATTGACCATGTCCAACATGGCTGGTGTTTATATTAAGACTTTCTTTGTTTCTTGTTAAATTAAGTGAATTATGTACCAACTACGAATGTGTCATCCAATGTTTATTAATCAACATGTAATCTTGTATTTATTAACTTGGTTCAGTCTTGTCTGCATCAGAGGGAAACATGACAATTTTGTCAAATTTTCACTTGATGCTAGTTTTTATAAATCCTGTATCTACATACGCATTTATGAAGTTAAGATATTCCAGTATGTATTTGGACCTTTAATCGTATTTCTTTATTATAAAGGGACATGATTTTGGTAAAAGCTTCAGAAGGCATCTGTTGTCGTATATGTTCAGTTATTTCTGACAAAAAGTGCTAAATATATTCTGATTTATCAGATTTTATCAGTATGATAGAAAAAGAATCCAAGATAATATAATTTTGTAATCTCAAATGTTTTTTTTCACTCATATTATCAAAACTAATATGACTTCACTAGTTTAAAAAAAAGCAATTAATAATGTTTTGAAAATGAAGTTTCAAACCAAAATACATGGAGAGTAATTTCTTCATATGGCAATACATACTTTCATAGTGTAAACATTGATCTGATTTGTGAGTATCAGTAATACTTGATTTCAGTATTGCCATGTGTACTTTTAACTTGAAGCTAATACTTAAAACTTAAACTATATACTATATAGAGTGTTTGACACTTATTGTGTGGTTTTACATTCATCGCTGGGTCACATTCAAGGAAAGTATCCAATATAAAAAGGCTACTCTTGTTTTAAATCTCTGAACAATCTGACACCAGCTTATCTTTAAAACAAGTTCAACGGTATTTTCTTTTTGAAATGATTTACATGGCATTAATTTAAGGTCTGGCGACCAAAATCAACTACATATTCCAAAGCCTAATCTTGAAATTTATCGAAAAATGTTTCCATACTCTGGTACAACAATTGGAAACTCGTTTCCTGGTTCTGTTACCGTAGTATTTTTTCATCTTTAGTTAATTTAAGGTGAAATTATCTAAAGTTGATAAAATCCACATGTGTTATTAACTCTAAATGAAGTAGATCTATACTAATGTGATTGATTTTTGTACCATGGTCTTCTTCATATAACATATTCACATAATAAAATGGCGGATCTACTCTTGTTAAAAGTAATGCCTCCCCTACTCTTCCAACCTTCACTGTATTTGAACTGAAAAATATGTGTACCTGTTGTTATATGTATAACTTATTTGTATATACACGAATCTGTGATTAATTATGTTCTAAAATCCGTACTACTATATATATACTATGGAGGTACACAGGGAAGATCAAGCGTGTTGAACTTTGTAACTTCTTGAGAGTATAAATATTATTATTATTGTGAGGCTTACACATGTCAATAATACATTGTATTTACTTAGTTAAGTAGATATTGGCGAAACTCAACCCTGGTCTACATTATTTGACTGTCTGTTCACAAATTTATATCCACACAATTTGATAGTTGTGGTTGTAGTTATTGTTCTGTTAAAAAAAAAAGCCTGAAATAGTCTGTATAAAAATTTGATATTTGTCTTACAGCGCAAGTCGAGGGTAGATACAAGGAGGCACTTAGCAGATCCAACAAATGTTTGTCAACTGTACAAAATTTCACGGAGGACGATGTGCCTAACAAGGTTGAAGTGGTGGCCAACCTGCACAGTTGTGTGGGTAATGCCCTCCTGGAACTTGGCAACTATGAGAAGGCCCTTGAAAGTCATAACACAGATCTCACGCTGGGTGAACATAAGTGAGTTAAGTTATGGTCCTTGCATTTTAGGAATTTAAAATTTTGTCCGTGCTTCTTCTCTTGAACTAACGTTCACATTTCAATGAAACTTGTGATACATCATTCGTGTTATTATGTCTCCCCTCTCTCAGGGAGACATATTGTTTTTGTTCTTTCTATCTGTTTGTCTGTCACAAAATATTGTATTGAGAGCTTCTCTATCATATGTGGTCAAACCTTGCTTTGTAGGAACAGTTTGAGGTTTAGTTAAGCATATCCCTTTTGCTTTCAGGTTCAATAATTTATTTATTGAATTACAGCCCTTATCGGTGTTGGAATGAAGAATCTTGTCCATGCTTCTTATTTGAAATATCAGTTCATGAGTGTTCAAAACTAAGTAAAGTTAGCTCAGTTGGTAGTGTGACTGACTATCCAGGGGGTCTTGAGTTCAAATCCCTGTCTGGCCACAGTATTTGTGATGTAATACATCTCTCACCACTGATTAAAGTGAAAAAAGTTATCTGTTACTTGAGGAGATGGGTGAGATCAAATACTGGTTAACCTTCCAGGATCCCAGGATAGAGTGGTGAGGTTAACTGATCATCTGTTAGCCCATGATGGCATAAAAATGATGCTAAATATTCAGCAAACAAAATGATCAACAAATAAAAGTTCATTTCTTAAATTTATATCATCAATGCTCTGCATTAACACAACCATCTAGCATCCATGTACAGGTAAATAATGTGTTGCATTTAAAAGATTTAAATGAAACAGCGTCTTGCACACTACCCATTGCTTCATGATGTCTAATAAACAAACATTTATGGCATTTTTTGCTTCCTTATCAAAGGCAAAGCTTGGCAAGGCTTACATTAAAGACCATCATGTCCAAAGGTAAAAATGACCATTCACTGGTATGCATTCATGGGAAATGAACAGTAAAACTCAATATAAGTTCAATGGAGGAGTTGCATCATGAATGTTAATATTATGGCAGAAAAAGCCACTTGGATTTATAGTGATTTAATTTCTGTGTAAAATATATGCACCTAAAACAAAGTCAAACTGTCACTTTAAAGATCAAAAGTAGCCACTTGGCAATGAGTAACACTTAATAAAGGTTTACCGGTTAAAAAAACAAACTTTTCTGGGGCCATATTAACAAAAATTTCAAATTTGCAATTTCTGATTGCAAGACAAAAAAGTTAATTCTTCGATTTTTGATATTTAATAACAAGGATTATTGATGACTGTTAAATACTAAACTGAATCCCAAAGTGAAGTATCTCTCTTTTTCAGTGACATGGTGGAGTCTGTGTCTAGAGCACTGGATAACATTGGTAGAGTACATGCCAGACGTGCTGAGTTTGCAAAGGCCATATCTGTGTAAGAAGATTTGTATTTAAAACATGATTAAAACATTTATAGTGCTATGTTTTTCACAAGTATATACTATAAACACACAAGAAAATGTTAATAAAAATGATATAACAAAATATATGAAAGGGAACAGAATTCTTGTATAGATAGACGGTAAAAGGGACACTTGGCAAAGTTACTAACTTTGACATTATCATTATTTCTGAAAATTGTATAGCTTTTACAGGATGCAAATATGAAACCAAAATAACCAAGTATCTCTGTAGATTCCGTGTTTGAAAAAAAGGGCATAATGCTGATATATGAGATTCTGTGTTTGAAAAAAGGGCATAATGCTGATATATGTTTGAAAGGTATCCTATACCACATATTTTTGGTGATCTGTATCTAAAAGTCATACTTGATTGCTGTGATAAAAATAATTTAAAGGAATTATTTATTTGTATTATTTAAAAGTTTTTCAGACTCGCTCTCTCAAAACTAGCGATACACCACTAGTTTTATAAAAACTGCAAATGATTTATTCAATTTCAAAAATTTATAACATTTCAGATAATGATACTTGGAGATAATATCTCCAGAATTACTGCTGCATGTTTTTAAATTATTGAGATTTTGTTTTTCAGATGGGAACGTAAATTACCAATGAGCAAATCTCCATTGGAGAGCACATGGTTGTATCATGAGATAGGGCGATGTTATCTAGAATTGAATAAATACTCTGAAGCTAAAGATTATGGAGAACAATCCGAGACAGCAGCCATTGAGGCTGAAGATCAAATGTGGCAGTTACAGGCCTCAGTCCTTATAGCACAGACTGAAGGTAAAATAAAGTGTTGCTCATCTTCCATTTTACACATCTTTCTTAAGTTGTGGTCTAGTGGTAGAGCGTTGCCTTGCATGTGGAAGGTCATAGGTTTGATCCCCAGTCAAGTTCTATCAAAGAATGGAAAAATGGTACTAGAAGCTTCCTTGAGTAGCACTCAGCATTTAGAGGATAGTTCTAGGTCTAAGTGGCCAGGTGTCAGTATAATGTAAGTGTATGGGGTATCATATCATGTGTCTGTGGCATGATACTCCTGTGTAGGAGTAGTGCAGTGCTCATAGCTCTATCTAAAGTAGTGACACCGTTGTGCTATGATAGAAAAATTGTTGAATGTAACACTAAACACCATACAATGAAATAACTTTTAATAATTTAACATTTCAAATTTTGACATGTGTAGGAGTAATGCAGTGCTCAGAGTTCTATCTAAAGTAGTGACACCGTTGTGCTATGATTGAAAAATTGTTGAATGTAACACTAAACACCATACAATGAAATATCTTTAATAATTTAACATTTTAAATTTTGACACGGAATTTCATTTCATTTACACACAGTGTAATAAGGGCCTTCATTGTTTGACTTTTACTTGGCATTTATAACTCTTCTTAAGGAAAAAAAATATACAGACTCGTAGAGTTGTAGATATTTCAACAAGTTAAGAAGAGTAAAAGACAACTACCTTGGTAATTGATTTTTCACCTAATAATTTTTGTGTACCAGATTTTTTAACAAATGTTTCTAAATTGAATGTATATAAAGTAACATTACCAGTAACCAATATTATTTTACATGGTAAAATCTTAAAATGATAAAAAGAAAATATGCAAGAAGGACATTTTTCTCTGCACTATTCCTAAACCATTCATTTCACAGCTTCATGTATTAATTGTTCTGTATTTCAGTTAAACTTAACGAGCTACAAGCATCTGTTGCAACATTTGAAAAAGCCCTGGAATTAGCCAAGTCACAAGGTAGGTATTGAACAAGCTGTAAATGCGAAGTTTATAACAAGTCATATTGAATAGAAAGTCTTAATTAGTGAAAACTACTGGAGCAGTTTGAGAACTTGTGTGCATCAAACATATGACCTGACTGTGGCTGTCAATCAAACAAGTCAGTATTCCTATCAGGGATCAATATTGTTTCACAGGTCACCATTTTCCTTAGACAAGCAAACAGTCTGTAAGTAAACTACACCTGGTCTTGGTTAACTGAATCTGAAGCATGTCTGACCGTAAATCTGGGATTGTGAGTTTCCCCATCCAGTCAAAGTTTACATTATAATTGATTTATAATATTTTGCCTCGCTGTCATTCATCTTTAATCAGTGGTTTAGTGCTAAAGTACTGGATAACCTTCCAGAATTCCAGGAAAGAGTGGTTAGGTTAAATGATTGTCGGATAGTCCTCGATGGCATAGAAATAACGCTAAATATTGTTACAAACAAACATAAAACAATGCTCAATGACCAATATAATACTAGTACCTTGATTAACTTAAACAAGATGTGTATTCCTTGATCTATCTAAATACGATTTTTTGTGTCAGAGAACATATGTTCACAATTTCTAGATTAGCTTCTTTATACAGCTTTAAGTAAAAGATTGAATGAACAATTTAAGTTCCTCATAATTATGAAAAACTGGAATGTATTGTGATGCAAAAGTAAATTTGTATTAAAAATGTGAGGAAAGAAAGATTATATACCTCTCAATGAAATATGTAGGTGACAAATCAGCGGAAAAGGCCATACAGAAAGCAATAGATGATACAAATGCAAGAATTCTAGCAGGGGAGGGAATAACTGGAGAGGGAGAAAAAGAAGATGAAGAAAATAAAAATGAAAATGCAAGAACACTAGATACAACAAATGAGCAGCAAGAGAAGACAGATGAAGGAGTGACAGATAAAAAAGAAGGTATGCAACAGGCTTAAGTTAATTGGTATTACAATTATTGCTGTAAATGTGTCAAAACGACCCTACGATGATTAGAAACAAATTTTTTCTCCGAATATTAAGACAAAAAGGGGCCATTACTCCTGTAAAATTTGACCAGCATTGATAAATATTGACTTTCACCTGTATTTTATCATTCTATAGATACACACCAAATATTAATTAAATACATAGATGCCTCCAGAAGTTATTGAACGGAAACCAATTTTTTACCTCAAAGGGACAAATGCACAGACGAACGGATGGACGGACAGGGGTAACACTTAATTGCACTTTACCATTCTTTGAATAGTGGGGGCATAATAAAACCCACAAGTGACAGAACAACTACATGTCATGTATACATTACAAAGGATTATACCCATGAATATATTTTTACATGATGATTGTGAAAGGACAGAGAATTAATTTCAGAGCTTTGCCCAGTAGAGCTATTCTGATCAACCAGTGTCAAGTAAAAATTAGTTACATACCAAATTAGGATCTTAGATTTTTTTTTTTAACTGGTCAAAATTTTATATCAGATATCTTGCGTTTTAGCTTTTGAATTATAATAAATTAGTTAATGTTAATGTTTTTTTTTATTTCTCAAGTATGTGGTATCATATTTAGACATTTGTGTTGGTATCTATCTCATCAACTTGTATCAGTAATGAATTAATATAGGATCTGTCAATGGCATCACTTCTAACTAGTATTATCCTACATCTTAGGGTGCACTCACAGATGTGGCTTTGTTTTCATATCTAGTGTTCAGTGGCATAGCTGACACTAAAATGATGTGCAAACTCACCAGGTTCTCAGCAGGGTCTGGGGCATGCAGCAGAAAAAAGACTTTCAGGACATATTTTCTGCATTCTGAAGACATTTCCAGGAGATATAATGATACAACCGCAAAAATATGTGCAAGCCCTGGCTTTGTTGCATAAAAGGCAGCTACGCCACTGATAACTATACTGTATTCCTCCGAAATAAACACCCCATTGGCAATGTATTTTTCCAAAGGGGATAGGTGAATGTTTGATCTGAGAAACCAAGAGACTTTTTTTGAAGGCTGTTACAAACAATCTTGAGTCATAATTGTTTCACATACAAATACACATTACAATCACATTGTACTTGAAAGTTTGCTGGTTTCAATTCTCTTTTTATTTCTCAGATCCAAATTGGTGTAAAGGTGGGTGGGACATTGTTCTAGGGAATACTGTATATTGCCGTCCAATTTTTGTCCTAGTGAGGTATATGCGAGTGAGGTTGACAGCAGCATAGTAGCATACAAACGTTCCCAGAATGATGATTACCCTAAATAATAACTATTTTAACAAGGTCATTCAATGCATTGGACTTGCAGTTACATACTAGGAAAATTCATAACATTTTCACATACTGATGAAATGTATGATCGCAACATGGATGAGTACAATCAATATTCATACTGTACAGTCAACTGTGTAATATTTTATTATTAACCAGATTTTTCAAAGTTGAAAACCTGGTTATTAGATTGCAAAGTCGGCGGGTGGGCGGATGGGAGGAGTCAAGTTTTTCATTTTTGTTCAATAACTAGAGTATTTTTCATCGGAACTGAACCAAACTTACACAAAGTGTGTACCTCTATAAAATCTAGGTCAGGTTCGATAACCAGCTAATACAAACCATTGTCTTCAGAGTTGAGGCCCTTTAAATAGTCAAAAATGCTAAAATTGTCCGTTTCCGCTCAATAACTAGAGAATTCTTTATCAGATCTGAAGCAAACTTACACAAAGTGTGAATCTCTATAAAATCTAGGCCCAATTTAATAACCAGCCAATTCAGAGTATTATCTTTACTAATAATTCTTTAGAATTATGGCCCTTTAATTAGTCAAAAATGCTAAAATTACCGTTTCTGCTCAATAACTAGATTATCTTTATCAGGACTGAAGCAAACTTACACAAAGGGTGTACCTCTATAAAATCTAGGCCACGTTCGATAACCAGCCAATTCAGAGTATTATCTTTAGAGTTATGGCCCTTTAATATGTCAAAAATGCTAAAATTGCCTGTTTCCACTCAATAAATAGAGTATTCTTTATCTGAACTGAAGCAAACTCACACAAAGTGTGTATCTCTATAAAATATGTACCAAGTTTGATAACCAGCCAATTCTGACCATTATCTAAAGAGATGTTACCCTTTAATTAGTCAAAAATGCTAAATTGATTGCTTCTGCAACCAAACTTATGCAATATTTCTAGCGGTAAAGTAAAAATAATACTTTTTTTTTGTTATTTTGATGAAGATACTAAAAAAGTTTGGATTAATGTATTGATATATATTAAAATGAAACTCCATTAACATGCACATTTTTATCTTGAAAATGGTTTGCGGTGCACTTGCTCAGTTGATAGACATGAGGCCAAAATATTATGAAAAAATACAAATGATTTATTAGAGAAATTTACAGGTCCTTTAAAAATTTTTACAACACAGCAGAATTTTTCATGTTTGATGCATTTTGTAATATATTTGTAGAATCAAACATCGTGTTTAAGAAATTGTTGCTATCAGTTGAGCATGTGTGACTTACCTCCTATCGGTGGGCACTGGAAACAATACCACCAATTTAGCCTCAATGCAAAATGTGAAAATATTGATGTATTATTTTATGAATATGCATGTTTGTTTCCGAGTATTATCACATTTTATCTCTCATAATGTGAATTACGGAAGTAATATTTTAGCCAAACAACCTGTGAATAGCACAGAAACAAGAGAAAAACTTTGTTTCATGCTTTTTTAACAAAACTATTGCATCAATGTTTTACAAATAAAAAAAACAAAATTTGAATTGTATGCTTTTTTATTTTCTGCTTCAATGTACATAAAATTCTGGCATGAAATAGAGTTATAGTTACAGAGTAGCTAAAATGTTTGAAAAACATGGTTTTCTGGGAATTTCCACATCTCTTGTCAACTTTTGTTTTTGTTTAAAAAATACACCATAAAATTAACAGTAACAAAATGTTATGTTTTATTTTAATGGCATATGTACTACAATATGATTGTTATTTAAGACAAATCTTTGCAGCAAACAATTTTAAGACGAGTAAGAAATCGTAATAGATGGCATTAGAATAATATTACATGTAGTTGTCACATATGTAATGCTTGTAATAAATATCCGAGCAGTTGCGCTGAATTCAGTAACAGGTAATGTTCCCTGACGTTTAACACGAACAAAATTTGATTTAATGAAGTTCATTAGAATATGGGTAATAAATATGATGAATAATAATGAATGTTAATGTTAGATGCATCTGTTAGCTCTGTTCATTTTAATAAATATGAAAACGTTTTTGTAGATGAAGCACAGAAGGTTGAAGAAAGTAAGACTGAAGAAAAGGAAAAGGAGAATACAGATGCAGCTGATGGCAAGAGCAAAGATGGGGATGGTGGTGAAGACAATAAAACAACAGAGGAAACATGATGATTTAAACACTTTAAAATTTATTTTTCTCAAATTAAGTTTAATTTACAATAAAGATAAGATCTGTGATATAAAATCTATTTATGTTAAGTTTTAAATGTATTTTTTTTAAATAAATTACAGTGGTAAGTTTAATTTTTTGCTGATTTAATGTTGGGAAAATTCAGATTTATTTCTCAGGATATTTTTTATTTTACGAGATTTGTTACAGATATAGATTTTTAATAAAATAACTATAAAATTTGTGTTCAGCTGGTGTTTGAGTTAGATGTACATTATATTCCAGTCAATCCAGTGGAGTACATTGTAGCATTTTACAGGAAGAAAGTTAAACTTTATTTTTATACAAATACATGTTATGTCATAAGTGCACTTGAAGATAAGATAGTGTTTAATGATTGTGCTTTTGGTTTTTTAGTGAGTGGGTGTGTGAGGTGGGGTGAAGGGAGTGGGGTATAGGCCTTTTTGTAGCACAAGGCACGGTAGAGAGTTAAAAAGAAAGCAATTTGGAGAAGGAAATTTTCTAAAAAAAATATATATATATGTCACAAAAATTTTCATCAAAGTAGATATAGATAGACTTGTAATATTTTGAATGATCACCTTTAGTTTAAAAAGTGTTTACAATTTTACAACAAATGAATAAGTTGTAAAATACATTTATAAAAATCACTTTGACATCTTCCTGGGTAACAAAAGTACCAAGTGTAAGTCACAAGAGCTCAACACAAGTAAGGACTTTAACCGTAGGGTCATGAGATTAATCTCTACCACTAAATGATACGATCTGTAATACAAGCGCCACAACTTTATTGAATGCAGATGTAATTGCGTTGATAAAATATTTCCTTACCAGTATTACTGGAAGGGACTTAGGATAGCACTCCATCTGTCTGGTGTCTTCCAGCAAAATCTGGATCCTGTGGAAGCTTAAAAAGCAATTGAAACAGAGTCATGAAACTTGGCATGGTGTTGGAGTGCATTGAGAAAACCATGAACTTTGTTTCATTTTTCTGATTGGATCAATATTTTGGTTCTTATGGCAACAAAAATGTGAAAAATAGTACCAATATCTAAATCCTTTACTAACTTAGAAATCACTCATGAAACTTTGCATGGTCATATAGAACAATGATAAGAATATGAATGTTACTTTAATTTTTAGGTTATTGGCTCGACCTTAAGTACGTTTGTAGGTTATTGCAGGATCCAAACTGTGGATGAACATCAGACTATGACTTCATTTAACTGTTTGTATACAAAAACACACTGTAAGGGAACATTGTAATGCTAAACAATACTTGACTATCTAGTTTATTTTAGTGTCGCCATTGTACAAATATGATTTGTGGATCACACATCATTTATTAAAAATTAAAAAGCACATTGCCATTTAATTTTAAGAAAACATGTCTGTACAATTTCAGTAATACTTGCAAACAATAAAGATAATACAGAAAACCTCCATAACAACAACCTGAAAAAAATATGTTGGTGTATTAAAAATCCATGGTTCTTTACTAAATCAAAAGTGCATTGATAAAAATACCTGTTCTAATGGTTCACAATTACGGAATATGATTTGTGGGATGGGATGGGTTTATATACTGACCAAAAAATAAAGAAAATACTTAAAATACACTATTTATTTATTTACATATCTTTACATTATTTATTTATAATAATTATTTCTGACCACAATTTTAAATGCCAGATATGTCACAATAATGGAATGATAAATAATAGAATTATCCAAAAACATATCTTCTAAATTATAATGAATGATCCAAAAATATTTCTTCTAAATAATAATGGCATGATCCAAAAACATCTATTCTAAATAATAATGGAATGATCTAAAACACCTGTTCTAAATATTAATGGAATGATCCAAAACATAGTTTCAAAATAATAATGGAATGATCCAAAAGCATCTCTTCTAAATAAAAAAGAATGGCCCAAAACTCTCTTCTAAATAATTAAGGAATGCTCTAAAAACAGTTCTTCAAAATAATAATGGAATGATCCAAAAATCTCTTCTAAATAATAACGGAATGATCCAAAACACCGTTTTAAACTTTAATGGAATGATCAAAAAAATCTGTTCTAAATAATAATGGAATGGCCAAAAACTATCTCTTGTTTTTAATAATGAAATGATAACAAATACCACTTCTAAATAATAATGGAATGACTCAAAACACCGATTCTAAATAATGGAATGATCCAAAAACATTCGATCTAAATAATGGAATTATCAAAAATTTATTTCTTCCAAATAGTAATGGAATGATCCAAAAAGTTCAAAAAATATATTATAGAAATTCTGTCAAACCCGCAGATTTTATTGTTTAGACAATTACAATTACAATATATTTCTTCAGTAATTAATCCTCCGGCCAACTATAAAAAATTTGAACAAAATTGGCGTATTTAGCAAGATTATAGAATATATAATACTGTTATAGCATAATATAACTATAAAATGATCCATTAATTCATATATTAGCAATTTATGTCTGTTACACATTAAGAAAAAGTTGTTTCCACATTATATTGAAGGAATGACTATCTTTTATTAAAACGCATCTCGCAAACAAGGTAACAAACTAGAATCATTTTGTTTAAAATCGCCAGGGAGAGTAAATTCTGAGATATATAGTTCTCAACATATGTATTTTGGAAAATTGAAAAATTAATAATAAAAGTAAAAACTGTTCAAACTTTGTTATATATTATTATAGACCTGTCGTAATGAGCCCAGTTTGTTTGAAAATTTAGCTTAATAATTATGCAATCGAGGGCTTCGACGATCTTACCTAACTACTCTTTCGTGGGATCCTGGAAGATTAACCAGTACTAGAGCAAATCTATCTCTGCAAGTAAATGACAACTTTCCCACATTAATCAGCAGCGAGAGATGAATGCCTATGAAACGCAATGTCTACATAAATCATTACAGAGACTGACTGGTCGAGGATTCAAAGTCACTACCTGGATCGCATGAAAATGACACTTAATGATCAATCAATCAAATGTAAAATAACTACACTGATCGTCCATTTTCAGCTATATATCACTGCCCAGTGTCGTGTATTCACTCGATATATCTTATTTAATTATATGTCAAATGATACCGCTGTTAAGCTACATACGTCCAGTGAACGCTGTTGAGCAAATGATATTTCTATTCAATTAATACATATCAATATAATTAATTGTAATGCCAATGATGAAATCAGTTAAATATAAAGTACACGAATTGCCATTACTTTTGAAAATGTTTACATTATAATCAGGAGAAAAACAATAGTATGTGCTTGCGTTCTAATACATTTTCCATTACCATATACACTTGTTTTATTGTATATAATGTATTTAAATTTAAAACATATCCAAACAAGTGATGTGTCAAAAATAATAAGGCTGCAATAGATCCTCGTTGCGTATCAATTTCAATTTTTAAGAAACTGATATATGACTCTCAATATACTTTATGGAATAACTTGTATACATTAGAATTAATGAAAATGGCTGTTGAAGAGAATGTTTCAGGATTTTTCAAACTTTAAAAAAAAATTAAAAACAAAATTTTCCATTGTATCTTGACTATATATACTCACCGACCCCCGTATTACCAAAAGGATACCTACTTAAACATGCCAAAATAATATATTAAAAAGGGATTTCCTAACTTGGGCTACGCGCCTAAGTTGGACTAAAATAGATTTCCCGCTTAAAAGTGCAACATATTTTGTGACGTATAAGATGAGTCCCTTGATTTCATATAGATCTCTGTTTTATCCGTTATGCACAGTGGTTGATCCAGGATTTCAGTTTAGAGGAGCGCAACACAAAATATGAACGGGCACACATATTGTTTTTTTCAGTAGAAATATAGCGAGTTTATGTTGGGCGTACAGGGGTTTTGTTAAAGATTAGATCCGCCTTTGGTACAGGCTTATACGTAGTAAAAGTTGTTTCATCTTAGAAACAGTCTGAATGACGTCAAGTAGTATTTGTGTGCTGTCTTTTTTTAGAATGGGGATTTCGTATCGACTTTGTCACGCTTTAGTGGATATGACATACTACACCATTCGGATTTTTACCTTTAAATGATAATACACTGCTTTTTATCCATTTTAATAATTATTTTATTTTTTAAGACAGCGTTTTTTTGCTGATATACTCCCTTTTAAATCTATGTACACTTTGAATGCAGTAATGGTTCACACTCTCTCGGTCAGGTACCATCAGTGACTTAATTACATACACCTGGTTCCATTACATAAAGCCCGTGTGGTTCCGGCTAAGAATAGAATCACTGCCGATCCCTGCAGAGGGGTAGGAATCTTCCGAATGGGTGTCATGTTCATTTGATCATTTTTGGTCATGTTCACTTTTGTGGTTAAATTATCAACCCCTGTGTGGTTCCAGGGAGTCATATGAGTGATGGCAAGAATAGGATCACTGTGGCTCGTACATGTCGTAGGAAGCGACAATTTGAGTAATACGATAGAATTTGCTGAAACTCTGCAGTTCTAGTTTCAAGGTATCAAGGTTCTAGTTTCATTCTGCATATTCATTTGTTGATGTATTTTTTTTAATCTGTATGTTAATTTATTGTTTTTGTACATGTAGAGTGGACCTGGAATCTTCCTTCCTGTTGGCGTCGAATAGCCTATAATGTGTTGGTACGCCGTAAAACCCTATTCATTCATTCATTCATTCATTCATTCATTCCATTACATAAATATGACTTACCAGCACCCTTGCTATATACAAATATTGACCAAAATGAAATGCAATATAGCATATTTGAAGTAATGAAATTAGTAAGAATTATTTGATGAAAGTAACGATGAAGTAAATACAATACTAACATCAGTAAATCTTGAGAAGAGGGGCACGATCGACGAAGAGTTCATATGCATGCACACAAAATAAAACACACATTTTGGATACCAAACCAAAGTGGCGGAAGCGAAAAAAGGTCTGAGTGCATATAAATAAAGAAGCACTTAGACCTTTTTAGCTTTCACCACTTTGGTATCCTTAATGAAATTCTGAACATGATTGAATAAAGTGACATTATCTTGTTATGTAAGCGTTTCTTTGCTAAATGCTAAATACAACAGCATTAACAATAAGATAAGATGACCAAATGAACGTAAGGCACGAAAGACTTGCAATTCGTTAATTTCGATAATTTTGACATTGCATAAAATAATGTTTGGTATCTTCCCTTTTGTACCACCACAATTTACATTCTGAATACAATTTTAAGCGATTTGTGTAATTGTCATACATCTGATTCGTATACCAGCATGTAGTTTGAGAAACTAAACTCTTAATGTCGGTAATGAGGTTCACGCGGATGTTTATTTACCCAGACTAATTGAAGTTTGTTAAAAAAACCATACTATTCTATTAGCACATAGACAGATGGTGTCGACAACTGGCTCAATACATTAAAACATTTCATCCTGACGGGTATATTTTATTTAGACATCTAACTAGTGCAAATTAATACATACGTACGTTACTGACGCCAGTTGATAAACTGTGTGTCCATTACCAAAGGATCAAAATTATTTCGAAGATAACTGTGTGTCAATAGAAACCATAATCACTTGTATACCATATTATGTACAACTTTTAGCCGATGTCAAAGACTTGATGCCAGTTCCTTGATACATACGTGACCATCGAGAATAACCTTGCATGATACTAATAAATTATGGTCAATGATGCTGTAATTGGCTCCAAGGTTGGTATCAATCCATATTGCAACTGGAAAAAGGCTTCGTCATGTATTTGTGGGTTGAGTAATGCAGCTGCTTTCAAGCACGGTGCTATGGTTAGAAATAGGATTATACATATGCTACATATATTTTAAATCGGCACTAGGTATCCACAATATACGAAACTTGATTTGTGTTAGATTATGACAATTTCCTTCTTAAACAGAAAGTTTCATTTCAACAACAATTTGATATACTGTCAATAAATTGTTAACACCAATACGTGACCGATGCTAACGGTATCAATACATTTAAAACCAAACAATAAATGCACCCAACAGGAGTTTATCGTCACGCAAGGTTGTTAAGATGGCCAATGTTCAAAATAATGAAAGTAGACATATATCAGGATAGTCATGAACGTGTTTACAAGAACACTAAATGTTGCATGCATCCACTGTCAAATGTTCTTTCCTCCAATGCATGTCCACATGCGGTGTTGAATACACGCATGCTAGTATATGTTAACAAAAGAGAAACAAGGTAAGAATACATGCGTTACTGTATGTATTCTTTTTTTTTCCGAGACATCAATTTTTAAATGACTTGTGAATGTTTACTTTTGCAAATTTTTCATAGATAACCTCGGTTCTGTGATCGTATAATAAAAAAATCTGTATTGCAAAGCAAATTTTTAAACAAGTTTATTAATTGATTGTATAATACACATCTTTAATATTCAGAAACCAATACACTCAGTGTGTCGCCTTCAATAGTTTCAATACATATATTTTCATTGAGTAATGCTGTTTGACTATTCTGTAAAACATCAACCACTGATAGCTTAGCTTCAGTATACATACTTTATACTAATGTCTCTTAATACCACGTGATTCCTCGGTAACATATGTATGGATACTAATGTTATAAGTGTTTATCCTTTTAGAATAGCAAAGACGTGAGTTACATAATTACATAGCATATAGGGAGCGCCAAAATGGGGAAGGGGTGTGTTTTCTAGGCCAGAAAACGACAAGACAGTGTAAATATTTTGACCTTGCAAATGACCTTGTACATAAAACGTGAGTGAAACGTGAGCGAAACAGAAAGAAGAAATTGAGAGACAGGCTGTCACGGTTTAGAAAGACAGGTCATGCTATTGATACAAGCATTCAGACAAATGGTTATGAAAGCGGGAGACCAATTGACGTGAAGGGCACCAGGAATACCAGGATCATCGCGCCTAATGGTAATATGAACATATTTAACGGAAAGCAATAGAGAACGCGGTATGAAGAAGATAACATTTAGTTGTGGCCTATAAGGAAAAAAAGGCATTACATGCTGTACAGCCACAGTATTGGAAAAGAAATTAAATTGATGAGAAAACAACTTCATCGTCGTTCTAAGAAATTGAACAAACCAAACACTGACGGTTATGTCACTACAATGAAACAACTAGAGGTGGAAGATGAAAGCAATAAGCTTGCACCAAGACGCCAGAAAGCTGTTAGGAAGAAGTTTCTGACAAGATTAGCATCACGTGGTGTTTGAGATAAATACTTCTAGACAGATCGCCTCTTCAAAGAAGCCAACAACTTAATCGAATTGTGTAATAACTAAGAAATACTGATGCCCAAACATGATTCACCATTCCACAGGTCTCTCTAGCGTTTCACTTGCAAAAGTAATGAACAAAAAGCTAGTCACAGTGTTTGGATGGCAGACAAAATCACACTAATGAGAAGAGAAACGCCGTGTTTTTCCCCAGTTTGTTTTACTGGTGAATGTTGCAGCACATGGGAATAACGACATAGAAACAACCAGAGATGTTAGTCCCAACACCACCGAAATAGTTGACCATCTGTTCTTGAAGAGAGTTATAATTAACAAACAGTGTCTATGTCTGTTGTTGCCACTGGTGACAACTCCACATGCGTAAATATTGGTGACCTTGTAGCCACAGTATACGACGATATTCGTGGTATATATACCATGAAGAAGACCAAGATAAAGAAGAGGGCGAATGTGCAGTGACATTTATGTCGCGGACAAAGCCACTTGACAGGTGGCCAACAATTTAGGATCGTATTTGGATCAATAATAATCAACATTCGTGAGTTGTAAAGTTACACACTTCGTGTGGAAAACCAAACGGTTGTTTAAATTTTCTGATGACAAAAAGAGACAGTCAAAAGTAAATACACTTCCAAGCAATAAACTGATTTATACAGGTTATAAATTCACACTTATTTGAAATGTTTAACTTATTATCTTATATATACCTTAGGTCACAGCAGTTAGCTATAACTGCCATAGTAACATGTCCAGTCGTCGTTTAGTTATGTTTACATTATGAGCAATTTCTAAAGAAACGGCATTAGTCATATTGTTGAAATTGGCATTTAAGTGCACACATTGTCAGATATACGGTTTTTAATACATGCGTCAGTGCATATATTGTCAGATATACGGTTTTAGTACATGCGTTAGTGCATATATTGTCAGATATACGGGTTTTAGTACATGCGTCAGTGCATATATTGTCAGATGTACGGTTTGAGTACATGCGTTACCATTTAAGAATCTGATAAAATTTCAAGTTAGTGTTAGTTATATAACTGAGATGTTGTTCATAATACATTTATGTATGTAGTTTAACATTTACCTTGTTAAAGTTAGTAAGGGATTATTAAAAAAACACCAATACATAATTAACACTCTAATTCATTAGAAAAAAAGCATGATAATCAATTGAAAATTTTCGAACATATACTATAAAAGTGACATATTGTCATAGTTGCCTCAAACACTTTATAGGAATTAGTTTATGGCACAAAATGAAATTTGCGATATGCCTGTGGTACAAATATTGACGCATATCACAACTGCAATACATGTGGGGGGTTTTAAAATCTTAAACGCTATTCAAATATCAATTGTGAAAACTTATATTGATTTCATTGTATGACGAATGATATTGCCATATTCACGAAACATATAATGCCAGCACAGTGTTATATGTGTTGTCTAGTACTATTTTTCAAGTGTTTGGTATGACCCGGCCATTGATCAAATGCACGACCTTCAGCATGCGGGACGGACGCTCTACACGATTAGACTACGCTGCGATATGTATGGTGTAAAATACTAATACATGATGCTTTTTGTACGTTGTCCAAGTAAGGTCTTTGATGATCTATGCTATTCATATTCGTGTATTTTTTTATCTTTAAGCAAGTCATTTGATGAAGCATCTGCCAAATTGTGGGGGAACATTCTTAATGTCTACCTAGATCAGTAGCGTAGCTTACTATAGGCACTGTAGGCACGTGAAAAATCGAAAAAATAAAAATGGAATAATATCTTACCCCTATGCTTCTTCATTTTTTGTCTTTATTGAAGGAAACAAACCTTAAGATATTACATTTATTTGGTTTTAAAACAGTGAATTCAAGGTTCATATTAGGGATAACCAGGCCCCTTTAAAATAAGAAATATATGTCAAAACACACCTACAACAGTCTAGCTGATTTTTTTCCCGGAGGAGCATGCCCCCGGACACTCTGCAATAGTGTCTACACATCATTGTCGGCCAAGCTACGCCCCTCTATACAATCTTTCAATCCGTTGTGTTACCCAAGACATCGAATTATTACGGAATATGCCAATGGTACTTGATAAGACACAGTAGGAATGGGCTCGCCGAGTTTGTCTCAAGATGATCCAGTGTCTAACACATGACACCAACTCGGATTTTGTTTTGTGTGCTCTTGGCATGGACTCCACTGAGACAATTGCAGATAACAAGAAATTGAATTTCTTTGGACAGTTATGTGGATTATCTTTTAGATTATCTTGCTGAATAGGTATTCGTTTATCGCCTGTTTCTTTAAATTAATTATGATACCAAATGTTTGTACCATATATATATCAACTATAACAAAAATATAATATCAATTGAATCCATTTATAAATACTGGAACAATTCCCAGCACAGTTCGTTCGAAACATAAGTTAGTTAACATTCCAGCTAACGAGGACATGTTCAGCTAACGTGGACAGGGTGAACAGACTGAATAAAAACAATTATTGTTTAGCAGCAATAGGTAATCCATGCGAGTTTAGGATGCCCAAACGTGTTCAAGTTACGTCCCATGTGACTATCTTTATTTCCATACTTGGTGGGCTATTTTGAAGACAACTACACAGCTGTGCCCGAGGTGCTCAAAACTGCCCCAGCACACCACGGCTATTATTGTGGTCCGCAATCATTAGTCTTCTACATAAACTCTTTGTTGTCATTACGTGCACAAGAAATGAGCGCGTGGTTCAGTGGTAGAGCAACAAACCCACGATCAGAGGGTTCGATCCTCCGCCGCGGCTATGTGTGGTGTTCTTGAGCAAGACACTTTTTTGAATATGCTTAGTAACGGTTCTAACCAGGAAGACTTCGAGCGTGATTTGTCTAGGTTGTAAGAACTCGTTTCACAATCGAAGTAAAATAAATAAGTTTAAACTAAGAAATGAAGATTACGTACATCTTGTTGGCTTTTGAGGATTTTAATGTCGGTCGGTACACACATGTGAAACTCTTACACCGGCTTTGTTCAGACATAATTACGATGAGATCAAGCAACACTTTTACAAAACGACCTGATAAATAAGTACCTTGTTCAGTATGTTACACAAATGGTATAATGCAATAAATGTACCTGTGTGCAATATATATATATAAAGCTGCAGTATGTATTTTGCATGTGTTTGGTAACATGTTTTGCCGTTTGAGATAGTTGATATAGTTAAGCGTTCTGTCGATAATACGCGTTGCGTCTGTTTTGTTGTGTAATGTGTAATTGGTTTTCTGTCATTTCATTATTATATTATCCACTCTAATTTTGTAAATGAATATGCAAATTTTACTCTTGGAGTTGTAGTGTATACGTATACATATTTATACATGTGTTTGTTATGCTCTTCAAGACATGGAGGAATAAACGTTATCTTTTTGAAATGGATAACTGGATGGGTTTGGCTGAATAATTCCATAAAACGAAAACCGAAAACTTCAAATTATAAATGTCTTTATTCCAATTATTAAGAAACATGTATATTTAAGATAATAAAAAGGCACCTGTCACATATATATGTATTGTGTAAAACACTAATATATTGAAGCATACACGTATGCATAGTGTAAAACAGCTATATACATTAATGTTGTAGCATACACATATGTATACTGTAAAACAGCCATTAGCTTTACTGTTGTATCATACACGTATACATAGTGTAAAACAGCCATAAGCTTTAATGTTGTAGCATACACGTATGTAAAGTGTAAAACAGCTATATGCTTTATGTTGTAGCATACATGTATGTATACTGTAAAACAGCCATTAGCTTTACTGTTGTATCATACACGTATGTATAGTGTAAAACAGCCATAAGCTTTAATGTTGTATCATACACGTATACATAATATAAAACAGCCATAAGCTTTAATGTTGTATCATACACGTATACATAATATAAAACAGCCATAAGCTTTAATGTTGTAACATACACGTATACATAATATAAAACAGCCATAAGCTTTAATGTTGTAGCATACACGTATACATAGTGTAAAACAGCCATAAGCTTTAATGTTGTAGCATACACGTATGCATAGTGTAAAACAGCTATATTTTTTATGTTGTAGCATACACGTATGTATAGTGTAAAACAGCCATAAGCTTTAATGTTGTGTCATACACGTATACATAGTGTAAAACAGTCATAAGCTTTACTGTTGTATCATACACGTATACATAGTGTAAAACAGCCATAAGCTTTAATGTTGTAGCATACACGTATGCATAGTGTAAAACAGCTATATTTTTTAAGTTGTAGCATACACGTATGTATAGTGTAAAACAGCCATAAGCTTTAATGTTGTATCATACACGTATGCATAGTGTAAAACAGCCATAAGCTTTAATGTTGTAGCATACACGTATGTAAAGTGTAAAACAGCCATTAGCTTTACTGTTGTATCATACACGTATACATAGTGTAAAACAGCCATAAGCTTTAATGTTGTAGCATATACCTATGTATAGTGTAAAACAGCCATAAGCTTTAATGTTGTAGCATATACCTATGTATAGTGTAAAACAGCCATAAGCTTTAATGTTGTAGGATACACGTATGCATAGTGTAAAACAGCTATATGCTCTATGTTGTATCATACACGTATGCATAGTGTAAAACAGCCATAAGCTTTAATGTTGTAGGATACACGTATGCATAGTGTAAAACAGCTATATGCTTTATGTTGTAGCATACACGTATGTATAGTGTAAAACAGCCATAAGCTTTAATGTTGTAGCATACACGTATGCATAGTGTAAAACAGCTATATACATTAATGTTGTAGCATACATGTATGTATACTGTAAAACAGCCATTGGCTTTACTGTTGTATCATACACGTATGCATAGTGTAAAACAGCCATAAGCTTTAATGTTGTAGCATACACGTATACATAGTGTAAAACAGCTATATGCTTTATGTTGTAGCATACATGTATGCATAGTGTAAAACAGCTATATGCTTTATGCTGTAGCATACACGTATGTTTAATGTAAAACAGTTATATGCTTTATGTTGTAGCATACACATATGCATAGTGTAAAACAGCTATATGCTTTAATGTTGTAGCATACACATATGTATAGTGTGAAGCAGCTATATGCTTTATGTTGTAGCATACACATATGTTTAATGTAAAACAGCTATATGCTTTATGTTGTAGCATACATGTATGTATAGTGTTAAGTAGCTATATGCTTTATGTTGTAGCATACACGCATGTAAAGAGTAAAGCAGCTATAAGATTTAATGTTGTAGCATACACATATGTATACTGTAAAACAGCCATTAGCTTTACTGTTGTAGCATACATGTATACATAATATAAAACAGCCATTAGCTTTAATGTTGTAGCATACACGTATACATAGTGTAAAACAGCCATAAGCTTTAATGTTGTAGCATACATGTATGCATAGAGTAAAACAGCTATATGCTTTATGTTGTAGCATACATGTATGCATAGTGTAAAAAAGCTATATGCTTTATGTTGTAGCATACACGTATGTTTAATGTAAAACAGCTATATGCTTTATGTTGTAGCATACACATATGCATAGTGTAAAACAGCTATATGCTTTATGTTGTAGCATACACATATGTATAGTGTAAAGCAGCTATATGTTTTGTTGTAGCATACACGTATGTTTAATGTTAAACAGCTATATGCTTTATGTTGTAGCATACACATATGTATAGTGTAAAGTAGCTATATGCTTTATGTTGTAGCATACAACATAAAGCATAAAGCAGCTATAAGATTTAATGTTGTAGCATACACATATGTAAAGTGTAAAGCAGCTATATGCTTTATGTTGTAGCATACACGCATGTAAAGAGTAAAGCAGCTATAAGATTTAATGTTGTAGCATACACGTATGCATATTGTAAATTTGCTATATGCTTGATGTTGTAGCCTACAGGTATGTATATTGTTAAACAGCTATATGCTTTATGATGTAGCATACACACATATTTTATAATTGTTGCAGTCTAACTGCTATAGGTATTGTGCAAACAGTTATGTTTTATATAACGATGCATTAGACATGTATGTATAATGCTAAACATTAAACACATTGCAGTATGCATGTATATGTATGGTGTTAAACACTCATGTGTTACACAAATATAAAATGTAAAACAAATGTTGCACCATACAGTTTTACTTGGCGTACATATTCATGGAATTATATAGATAAATGATACTATTTTCTTAGAATACTATATACACTTGAAATATATACCATAAAACACAAGTATGCTCTTCCATTTAAGATAAGATTAAGATATCCTTTAAGAAAAGCGGCACCGTGAGCCAATAGTTTAATTCTATAGTAAACTAATGACTACAAAATAGGTCATTTGCTATGGTCTTAAATTGAGAGATTTGATGTTGCTTACTTCAAATTCATGGTGATAAAATTTGTCATGGGTAATTTTTCGGTATCGAAAATTTTAATCAGCATTCAGGCTTCACTACACAGATCTTATGTTCTGTGTGCTATCTAAATTAAGGTCTAGGATTTCCACGAAAAAAAGAAACTCCATAAAGAAACTTTTCGTTTCATACCATATCCGGACATACAAATTCACAATAACTGATATGTTGGCCAGGTTGCTTTTTTAAAGACAGTACAGTGGCACCCAAAGCTTTTTTCAAAAAAGAAGTCATCAAATGCTCATAAATGCATGTATCTGTTAAAATCCTATTAAAGTCACTTTTTTAACACTGGCGACGTCTTACTGCAGAATATGTTATGCCAGCTTTTGCTTTACTCTTCTGCAGCAAAAAAAAATACATTTTGAAAATATTTCAAAACAAAATTACATGGGACTTTTAAGTGCAAGAATCTTACTACCGGGACAAAAAAGGCAGAGCTGTATTAAAGGTTCACAATCAAAATACTGTTAACAACATTAAACTTTTGATTACTACAGTTTGTATTAATCAAACAATTGATCTAACATGCGTAAAATTAGACATTATTTTTCAATATAACATTTCTTTCTTGTTTTCTCCGTTTATAAACTGAGATATTGTAGCACTCCCAGGGTTGCATAGGTTAAATAACTTGAATTTTCAAACATACAATTTATATTCAGCAATATTTTACAAGTTTGTGTTCTAATATAAAAACATGTTCCATAAATTTTAATCATACAAAAAGTTCTTGTATTAAACAACTAGTCTCCTAGATGTAACCAACATCCTTCACTCTCAACGTTCCCGTACCTTCCCCCCCCCCCCACGCCCCGATACTAAATTTCTCAAGTTTATATAGGTTCGAGTAAACAACAACGTAATTAAAAGCTGGTGCAATCCTGATGAAACAAGCATGTGGTAAATTATAATAAACAAACATAATGACAAAAACATATGAGTATTGTATAAAGTACAGTATAAACTATCTAATCAAACTAATTATGGTTCCTTAAACTAGTAAACACAATAATCAACTTTTGTTTATCCATCTTTTTAGACAATTAAATGCCGAGGTAATTGATTTTACATATTTAGTTGGTTCATTAGCGAATCCTTGAATAGAGACATATACATAATTTATTGACTTAAACTTTACAGTTTCATCATTATACATACAATTGACAATATTTTTGCACATGACAGATATAAGCATTATAAACATTAAATTTTGCAAAAGTATAAAATGTTAAGTATATAGACGTGTCTGTTTAACAAAATATATTAAGTAACAAAAAAATATGATTTACCCATATAATCTTAGTATTTTACCCACCCAATTATAATAAAGTAATTCAGCTTATTTATTTACAACACATACATAACATTTGACATAACTTTCGTGAGAATGTACTATTAATTCATTAATTTAAAATAAAGTTCGGAATAGAGTGTCTAATTTTTAAAGCTTCCGATATGTATTTGCTTAGTTTAGCAAGTTCAATTTTGTTTGAAGATTGTAGCAAGGTTACAAATTTGACCATACTTGGTCTATTAATATAATATTTTTTTATAAAATTATTTCTAATATCAGTATGCATAGAACACAATAAAACAAAATTAAACTCGTCTTCAATATCGTTACTGTTACAAATTTGGCATTTTCCCTGGTATATCTACCAGTTTCGATTCTAAGTGAATGAGAAGAAAGTCGTAATTTAGTTAAAAAGCTGCGTAAGGTTTTAGTTCACAATAAATCAAGATAGTTTTCATAACAAAAAGTTGGTTTTACATTTCTGTATAAAATGCTGAGGACCCTATTTGAAATGAGATCTGCATTCCAGTTTTGAATAAAACAATCTACTACTCTTTGGCGAAATATTGAAATAAATGTATTATTAATACCATTAGTTGGTTCATCCCAAACATACATAAACCCATAGTTATGTAACATACATTTTATATTTGACAACCAATTTATTTTCCCATTTTCACCAATACATGGTGGACATAATGACTAAAACATAGCAATATTGTGAAATGTACAATATAAACAATATAATTAGCCTCATTCTTTAACCAATAATAATTAAGCCGCGCCCTGATAATGGACTTCACATATCCTGGATGTAGCCCTTCATTTCTTGATCACCTGTTAGATAGAGTTTTGACCTGCTTTATAATAAACATAGTAATTATGTAATATTTGCAGAAGTCATTATCTCTAAAAAGGCATTACTTGTACAGAGGTCAGTGCTCAGAGGTCATTATGTTGCAAGCTATATATTTATTTATTCATGTCTCATCATATGTAGAACAATATAGAACATAATACATATATACAAAAATAACATATGCCATTCTAAAAAGAATAATAAGAGACAATATACAACTCGTAAAATATTTCTAATTCATAAAATATTTTCCTAATCGCATTAATCATTACAATTTATTTACATTATATTTCAATAAAAGTTGAAAGCCAATTGCTAATCTTGACTTGCGTCTAAAGGGTACTTAATACAAAAATTAAAATTTGATAAGCAGTAGAAGCACTATTGCGCATTTTAGGAAATATTTTAAAAGATCAATTATCACTTCAAATCAGATTTGTAATGAACTGATTAGCAATGAGATTTCACACTGTAATAAAATATCGATCACAGTATTTTTAAAATAAAATGATACATGTGTATATACACATTATTTATATAAGTAAACAATACGTTTCTTTAATACGTTAAAACAGGTTTAGGCAGTCAATCTTATCATCTCAGTATTTGAAAATAGGAACTTCATTTTATCACAATCAATTAAATTATAAAATTCAGGATTAATCTCATTGGCTTTAAGTAATAAACCTCTTCATTCATCAACATATAAATTGCATTTTAACATAACATGAAACTCATCTTCACTAAATTCACTACAATATGGACATAAGCGTTCATTTTCCGGAATATTTTCATATCGACCTGTTTCAATTAGTAATGGTGCTACTCCACAACAATAACACATTAACATATAGCATGGCATTAATACTGTTGAATACTCGTATATAAATTATTTTGATTATCAAAGATAAGCCAACAAAATGGTTCCTACTTTTTCATTGGTTCCATCTTTTCCAAACTAGAAAAAGTAGTTATGAAAGGAAACAATATATAATCATTTGTTACGAAGCTGTCAATCTACTTTAAGTCAGAGTAAAACAAACACTGTCCAAGAAGTGTTTCAACTGACCTGAAGCGAGTGGGGCTATCGCTCCGCCCACTAGCCACGTGACGATATTTGTCCAAGTAAATACAATATAATACAATTTAGTGTTTACTTAGAGACCACGAACTTGTCTAAGGAAAATGGTGGACATGGAAACAATATTGATCGCTGATTGGATTTTCGGCTTGTTTGGTTGACATTCTGCTTCAGGTCAGTTCTTATGTGTACGTATTAGTGAGAGGGGTATTACGGTAATAAACTTTAGACAATATACAGTATATCTTTTTAAATAATTACATTTAATAATGACTGGTCAAATTGATATCTACAAAAAAGTTGCCTCAGTTATTTAAACGTATTTGTTAAATATAATAACGGTATTGGAGTTAAATTAAAAGTTCTCTTTTGTGACACGTTTTCACACTTATAAATCTATATAATTTAATTAGTGTACTAATAGTCAAGAAATTTTAGCTGCTGATTAAACAGCTCATTTTGCTGAGCTGAAACTGACGAGTTTAAATTTTAGTACCCTTATAACGAAGAAAAAAATGCCATGTTAATTTCAAATGCATCGACAATGAATAAAAAAGGCAGCAGTTTAAGTAATGGTGAAATGCTTAAAGTGCAACCACCGTCGTAGTAATATAAAGAAAAAATTACATCAGGTGATGAACAATTGATAATGTCTGCTACATGTACCTAATTAATTTTGGCATAGTATCACCGTTGGAAACAGGACATGTATAATGGCGGTTATCAATAATCCTTGTTTCTTCTTTTCTTCTCTTAGAATACATATACTTATATACCAAACGGTAGTTTTGACATATGCCATCAAATGAACCAAAATAAATTTTAAGTTGAATTAATTACTCATCGATACTTAATAGATACATTACATCGGTAATGTTATCATATCTATATTGGAGTGACACTTGAACTATTCTTTTTCGCTATAATATCGGCTCTAAGTGCTTGCTGTACGCGTTTGCTCCAGTACGCGTAGTTACGTATAATCGCAGAAAGGAAAAATATAATAATCACGATACCAGAAACAGCGCATAGTGACGCAATGCATTTTCCTGGCCATGTAACAGGAATTATGTCACCATATCCAACTGTTGTCATGGTAATGGTTGCCCACCAAAGTGCCTCAGTAAATGTCACCATAAAGCTGTACTCTCCTGTGCGTTCTAGATTATACATAAATGTTGCAAACACTAGCTGACCAATAAACATGGCCCATATAAAATAGGCAAAGTCTTTAATACTCATTCTCAGTGTGTAAACAAACACCCACAGACCAGATGTATGTTTGATCAATCTGAAAAATCTAAGAATTCGGTTCATTCGAATAAGAAAAATTGCACCAATACCGAATTCGAGAACATATTTATTACTTATATCTAGTATCAAAACCAAAACCTCCAGCAGGTTCAATGGCATGATCAGAAACCTGCATTTTGCTGGAGCAAACAAGAAACGAACAATGTATTCGACTGCAAAAAATACAATGCAACCGAAGTTAACAATGTAGAAAACCTTAGCTAATAGAAAGCTTTGCGTTTTGGAGTCTTTAACGATTGTATCAGTGTTGTATTCAAAATCATTGCGTATGAAATCACGTGTGGAGCTGGGTACCACTATTGATGTGATGTATAACAGAACAATGAAATACGAAATACAGCCAAACGCCAGCGCCGCTTTTGATGTACTCGGATTGCTTAGAAAGTTCCAGATTCGTGGTTGATTTCTTGAATACCACGTGGTTTGTTGGAAGTAACCCACCTGTTCTTTCTGTATACTTCCATTACGATCTTGATCCAGCTGAAATACGACATATTTTGTTTTAATTAGAAATATGTACATAATTCAAAATCAAATATTGGAAACTAGATATCTGTCCGAAGAAAACACAATGCCCGCAGTTCTAGCACACAAACACAACGGATAATGACATCATGTGCCACCGCCTTTGGACGGTGAAAACAAACATGACCACAGCATGGAGCGCTATGTGCGTTGAGCAAGACACTTTATCTACATATGCTTAGTACTCGTTCTACATGATTTGTCTATTTTTAAAATTGTAATAAATTGTTTCACAATCGAAGTAAAATAAACAAGTTTAAAACTGTAACTGGGGATCTTTAAGCTACTAGTTTACAGGTGCCAGGACCTTGTGAGACAGCGATAATCAAATACTCTTTCCAGCGGCATGGCGATATGTACATGTGTATATATATATATATATATTATTTATTAAAGTGACAGGTACAATACATATAAGAATTACAACATTTGCAAAAGCGTTAGTATATACAACTACATACCCAGCCTAGTAAGGCTTATCAGTCATTATGTTATCAAAATTTCAATTACTTTAACACATAAATAATGATTAAAAACTACATGGCATTGTTAACCATATAAGATAAAAACAACAACAAAATTAAATGAATAACAAAATTGATCAATCATTGCAATGACAAAAAGTGTTTAAATTTGCCCTGTTATAAGAGCACGTTCTATGAACTTAGATATAATTGAACTTTTATTTTGTAATAGCTTATCAATTTTACCTATAAACGATTGATTTGTATCGCATAATGCAATTATTTTTGCATTCAAATTTTCACGTAAATGATCAAATTTAGGACAACAAAATATGAAATGTATTTCATCTTCGACAATATGTAAATTACACTGCTTACAGAATCTCTGGTCTCTAGGTAAACCAATATAACGACCCAACTTGATTGCAATGGGAAGGGTACCGGAGCGTAGTTGTGTAATACACGATCTTAACAATTTTTGTTTAGGTTCATTTTAACATATAACTCACACTCATATTCATATTTGATATTTTTATATATTATCAGCTAACTTTGGGAATTTATATCATTAGTCCATTTTGTTTTATAATTATGCAGTAAAAGAGTACGCAAATCTTGGATAAATGTGGTGTTATGAAAACTTCTTATTGACAAGGAATTAAAGTCACATTTATTATCAACTTCTTTAAATAAAGATTTAACATCAGAAGACCAATTATTTTTACATCTTAAATAGACATATGAAAATATTTTTTTTGTTAACCGTCCATCATCCATAACTATTATATTTTTTTCCAAAACCGTAAAGCATTTGTTTTACGTCTTATATGTGGGATTTCCCGCCCCCATATCACCTTGAATTACTGGTGTAGATGTACATTTATGTACGCCTAAAAAGAATTTTATAACGCAATTATGTAGTGTGTCAGTTTTAGAATAACGTTTGCATCCCCATACCGAAGATGCATAGTCCATTATAGGTACTATTCTTGCATCATAAATTTTACTGTTTGTAGCAAACATTAAGTCCCTTTTATTAAACAAGTTTGATACAAGACAAGAAAATGTTCTACTAGCTGATTCCGTTTAAACATTAGCAGTTTCAGTAAAATCTAGATATTCATTAAAAACCACACCGATATCTTTATAGTTATGACATATTTCAATAATTGTATCACCAATTCTAAAAATACATGCAGTAACATTTTTTTTCTTCTGACGAAAATGAATAATTTTTGTCTTACTGGTATTTACTCTTATTTTGTTTACTGAATGCCACAAATTGTGATATTCTAACATACACTGTTGATGCTCTTCGTTTTGGGCTATAAAAACTATATCATCAGCAAAATGTAATATACTGACTCAAAGTTCAGGGTTTAATATGACTCCTGTGTCAAGACTTTTTATTTTAAATGCAAGATCGTTGATAAAAATTGAAAAATGGGTTGGAGAAATAACATCCCCTTGCTTTACACCACTACATATATCAAATAAATCTGTATTTTTACCATTTACATCAATGGTGGCTTTACATTCTTCATATAAACTTTTAATTGATTAGAAAATATTGCCTGATACACCTATTTTTGCCAGTTTTATATATAAAATAACTCTATTAATACAATCAAAAGCTTTTGCCTTATCAACAAAACAAGTAAATGAATCTAAATGTTGTGTTTTCCTATTTTTAAGTATTGTTGTTAAAGAGAATATGTGTTCTTCACAAGACCTTTTTTGTCGAAAACCATTTTGTTCATCTTCTTCAGCATCATTTGTTTCTAGATATTTTACCAATCATTTATTAAGAATATTTTTATAATTATAAAGTTTACATACTGTAGATATAAGACTAATCCCACGATAGTTTAAAGGAACTCTTGGGTCATGTTTTGTGTTCTTCAGTATATGTTTTATAATAGATTTCGTCCATATACATGGTACAATATGCGACTTAAGACATTCATTAAATAATGAGTTTAACAATTTGATTGATGGACAACTTTTAAAAAACTTCATTTGGAAGGCAATCGATTCCAACTGCCTTTCGTAATTTAGCTTGAAAAATTACTTGTTTACATTCCTCTATCATAGATTTGTTGAAACTACCTACATTTTCAAAAACAAAATTATCAGTATACTTATTATTCAAGAAATTGTTTCATTAATATTATTATTGTCATATGTTCAATAAGTTTGAAAACTTTTGGACTTTTTTGTTTGCATTTCGGAAAAATCAAACTTTTCCTCATTCATAAAGTGTATTTTTGTTTTTTTATATTCTTTTTCAAATGTGTTTTTTTATTCCGGTAATTGTTATGTAATCTATTTTTTCAACTCTACTTATACATTTCAAACATTGTTTTTTTCGATTTTCTATATTCGTCAAAGAGCTGCGATAATTTTTTGTTCCACCATGGTTTAATTGTTCTTCGGGATTTTCTTTGGTTTCTTGTTTAAAATATTTAAGTTTTGGGTCCATTTCTGAATAAAATAAATTACACAGATCTTTTTAAATATTGTCAATATTGTCGCGATTCGATTCAAGTTCCTCTATACGACATATAGTTCTATGTGTATGGAGTCAAACACACTACATCCAAACAGCCGGGCGTAATGCTGCTATTGGGAAACTTAAATCTAATTAACGAGTAATCCCCTTCCATGCTGTTCCCCTGGAAACGCTTCATGAGATTATGTTAAACAAACTAGCACTGCAAATGCTATGGTTTTACAAACAATGGTTGTATGTTCATGTGAATCGAATGGTATAGAACATTTATATGCTGCTAATATCCTGGTTATAATTTATGATAACCAGTCAATTTCTAAAAATAGTAACGTTTATAATATGATGATAAATTATCAAAGTTGGATGACAAAGTAAAAATTAATTTTACTTAACACTACTGGATATTCAATTTCTCACCATTCATTTTTCCTTGTTAAGATTTTATATATATTATGTAGGAATTTCGTAACTTCTCAACATGACATTTGCTAGCTAAAAGGGTGTGTAACAGGATTTTCCAAAATTTAGAATTGGCTTAAAACTTTCCTTTCCAATTTATCGTGCCGGTATAGACTCACTGACCCCGTATTGCAAAAAGGATGTATATTTAAACATGCCAAAATAAAATATTGAAAAGGGATTTCCTAACTCGGGCTGTGTGCGCCTATATTAGACTAAATATATTTCCTGCTTAAGATTGCAACATATTTTGTGACGTATTACATGAGTCACGTGATTTCATTTTGATTTTCAATTGATCTCTCAGACAGCTTTACACATTGTAAATTTGTCTATTTTTAGAATGCGGATTTTGTTTTAAGTGTACCACTCCGATTGAACACATCGGTTGTGTCACATTGTGCTGGATTTGATATACTAATCCATTCGGATTTTATTTATTCATGATAAGGAAGTGCTTTTTATCCATTTTAAAAATACTTTTATTTTTAAGACATGTAAAGCATTTCTTCCTGGTATGCTCCCTTTAAGAGTACTTGCAATATTTCAATGAGACTATTTTCTTGAATAATGAGTATACTTAAATGGCTAAATTACTGTTTTCTAACATGCGTGAATAAAAAGTATACGTTTTGGACAGACTCAAATAGACGTTTACTGAATATATACTTACTGTAATCATGGTCTCAATGGTAGAACTCCAGTCGTTTAATTTGGACAAACAACATACGGCAATCATATGAGCAGGTATTCCCCAGAATTTTAATTCTGCCATAGCAGTAGGTCCACATATGTTTGACGGGATGTGAAGCTCCCCTGTCCGGAGGTAGCTAAGAATCACCTTCAATAAAATGAAATAGCTGTATAAATAAGATTAGTAATAACTGGAACATGGCCTGGTTGATAACTTGAACATGGCCTGGTGGATAACAGGAACATGACCTGGTGTATAACTAGTATATGGCCTGGTGGATAACAGGAACACGGCCTGGTTGATAACTGGAACATGAACTGGTGTATAACTAGTACATGGCCTGGTGGATAACAGGAACATGACCTGGTGGATAACTGGAATATGGTCTGGTGGATAACAGGTACATGGCATGGCGGTTAACAGGAACATGGACTGGTGGATAACAGGAACATGGGCTGGTGGATAACTAGTTCATGTCTTGGTGGATAACAGGAACATTGCCTGGTGGTAAAAAGGGACATGGCCTGGTGGATAACAGGAACAAGGCCTGTTCGATAACTAGTATATGGCCTGGTCGATAACAGGAACATGGCCTGGTGGATAACTAGAACATGGCCTGGTGGATAACTGGAACATGACCTGGTGTATAACAGGAACATGTCCTGGTCGATAACAGGAGCATGACCTTGTGGATAACTGGAATATGGCCTGGTGGATAACAGGTACATGACCTGGCGGTTAACAGGAACATGGCCTGGCGGTTAACAGGAACATGGCCTGGTGGATAACTTATACATGGCTTGCTGGATAACAGGAACATGACCTGGTGGATAACATGAACATTCCCTGGTGGATAACAGGAACATGGCCTGGTCGATAACTAGTATATGGCCTGGTGGATAACAGGAACATGGCCTGGTGGATAACTAGAACATGGCCACGTGGATAACTGGAACATTGTCTGGTTGATAACTGGTACATGGCCTGATGGATAACTGGAACATGGCCTGGTGGATAACTAGTACATGGCTTGGTGGATAACAGGAACATTGCCAGGTCGAAATCTAGTACATGGCTTGGTGGATAACTGGAACATGGCCTGGTCGATAACTAGTACATGGCTTGGTGGATAACAGGACCATGACCTGGTGGATACCAGGAACATGGCCTGGTGGATAACAGGAACATGGCCTGGTGGATCACTAGAACATGGCCTGGTGGATAACTGGTAAATGACCTGATGGATAACTGGAACAGGGCCTGGTGGATAACAGGAACATGGTCTGGTGATTAACTGGAACATGTCCTGGTGGATAACAGGAACATGGCCTGGTGGATAACTGGAACATGACCTGGTGGATAACAGGAACATGTCCTGGTGGATAACAGGAACATGACCTTGTGGATAACTGGAACATGATCTGGTGGATAACTGGAACATGTCCTGGTGGATAACAGGAACATGGCCTGGTGGATAACAGGAACGTGGCCTGGTGGATAACAGGAACATGGCCTGGTGGATCAGTAGAACATGGCCTGATGGATAAATGGTACATGACCTGATGGATAACTGGAACATGGCCTGGTGGATAACAGGAACATGGTCTGGTGGTAAACTGGAAAATGGTTTGGTGGATAACAGGAACATGGCCTGGTGGATAACAGGAACATAATCTGTTCGATAACTGGAACATGTCGAGACTCAAAAGAAAACTGCAGCTACCAGAGAGTAGGCTACACACAAAAACAAGCACTCGATTTCATTGATTCAAGGGCCATAACTCCAACAAAAACTATCTTATTACGTCAATTCAAGAACTCATCCTATATACTTTAGTCATATAACTACAGTGTAAGTTTTGTCATTGGTATATTATAAATATAGAACTGCTATACATTTATATTTACACAGGTACAACAACTCTTTAAAACTACTAAACGTTTGTCAACAACTGACTCTCGGCATCAGATACCCAATTTTATGCAATCCTTCAATGCACAGGAACGAAATTAGCAGGCACTTAAAATAGACATGTTATCTCTTTTTTTATTTACCCTATTTTTATTATTTTTTCTTTTTATTTATCTCTTAATTTCGTTTGATTGTTGGTTTACATCTTATTGTATGTTATAATTTCTATCTCGGGTCTAATGTTATTTGTATAATGAAAGGGGAGGGTCGTAACTAATGTTGCTAAGCATAACCCGTTTCTTTAATCTTTATTATGGGAATAATGCTACAATATATGTTTAAACCAGCCGCTGTGTACGTTTCGTGATGATTAAATAAAGCATGCGAGTGCTAAAAACACATTATCTTGAATAAAACATGTCCTATACTTTTCAAATGATATTTTGGAACTATTTGTGTCAACAAGTAATACAATATAACATTACTTCTTGATTTATGTGTTTTAATGAATGACAAGCCATTAAACATGTTTTATTCACTATATAAATCAGAAGGAAAATCAATGTTGGATTTACATCTATATATATTAGTATACATGTACATATATATTATTATTATTATATAAAATATTAAAAGTTACAAACGATCAACATTATTATGTTTATACCTTGAACATATCTGGATCTCGATCAAAGAAATAGTCGTTTTTTTCTTCCCTGTGGTGGTCCGCCATAATCTCATTGTTAACTAGGGGGCAGCTGTTTGGTAGTTTCAGCAGCGTCGACCTATAAGGTATACACAGGAAATAAGACATGCTGTTTGAAAGAGTTACGTTTAAAAACAAATGCGTACAAAGGATGCAATACCAGCAAGATCAGATCAGATAAACTGTAGAACAGAATAAGCTGTCCTTGCTCTGCTTCGTCTGGTGGCAGTGGAATTTGAGCACGTTGATTGGTCAATTGCTTCAGCGAAAATTGAACGACGTCACTATTTGGTAAGCGTTACTATGAATTGTGGGACAGACATTACAGATATCAGCAGCACAAGCACAACCACCAAAATTATTAATTGAAAGCGTAATCAATCTATAAAATAAGCAAGATTAACTTTTAAATGAGTATGAATACATGGGCATACACACAGAAAAAGAGACAACAAAAGTAATCACCTCCGCCTAGAACAACCAGTAACAAGTTTAACAACATATGTGCGGTAAATACTCACAAACATTTTTAGAATAAATTCAAGCTTTTTAACGGTGGTATATTTCTGGGCAGATAGTAAATTTCAAGGGATCGTTTATGAAAAAAAAGTGAAATAATATAATTCAAAGGTATATTTATCAAAAGTTAATATAAATTAGAATTTGTTTTAATTCTATGTTTTAAAACTAGCATGACACTACCAGTTGTGGATAAAAATAAAAATTAAAAAACAAAATCTTTAACATGAAATTTCAGATAGAAATACTTGGATATTTTGCATGATACTATAACATTCATTACTGTTCTATTAATGAAATACTTGATACCGGAACTTTCCTGTACAATGGGAAGAAAGTATTATCTCCCCAAAACGCAGGAAAGGTTCTGTTAATTATTGTTTGAAACGTTTTTACGACAAGTACAATATCCTTGATGAAGCACAAGCTGACTTTAGGAAACATTATTCTACCAGTGATAACTTTTTTTAATGGGGTTTAACTATATTTTCAACACATTTCAGGTTATATATGGCATATCCAGTTTTACTAGTGGAGGATCCTTAGACTGGGTAGAACTACCGTCTTTTCGCAAGTAACTGAACACTTTCTCATATACAGTTTTGGAGCGAGCAGCACTCGAACTTACGACCTTAGTGGTGAGAGGTAAGTGATCTTTAGACGGCGCTACAGAGGACCCTACTGTTGATATCATATTTACACTTTAATCCATGATTCAAAAGTACATGTACAAGAAAGGACGATTTTATTGTATTTATATAGACTTTTATAAAGTATTTGACAGTATCCAACATGACTAGTAGCGCTCAGAATACTCTCTCAAGTAGACACCGTCGCGATATGACTGAAAAATTGTTGAAAGCGACGCTAAACACCATACAACAACAACATGAATAGTTATGGAAAACTTTGAAATAAAAACGAATAAAAGGTAAATTTTTGAACATTCTAAATCGTGCGTTAAAATGAGTTTCAATTTAACTGATTATTTCTGTTGCGATATTGGAACCAGGCAATGGTGTATAGCCATTCCCTTATCTTTTGTCTTTTTATTGATGACTTATACTGGTTTTCCGTCAATATTGTGATAAAGGTATAGTGTTTACTCAAAACACTGACGAAATATTAGCGTCACTGTTAGCCAGACATTTCGTCAGCCGCAACCACGCTTCTGTGACTCTGTAGGTATACAGGTTAACATGAATAAAACAAAAATTGTAGTTTTTAGAAACGTCGGCATTTTTAAACAAAAATAAAAATGGTTATAATATAAAAAATACAGAATAAGACATCGTGTCCTTTTATAAATACATGTATCTAAGAGCTTGTTTTACTCCTGAATTTCTTTGGACTAACGTAAGAAACGTTGGCTCTCCAAGCAAACAAATATGTTTCATCTATATATAGATTGGACGTTTTGTACCCAGGAGACACCTGTAAATTATTTAACAGGAAGGTTAAGCCTATCGTACGTTATTCATTAGAAACTTGGGGCTATGAATATTTAGAAAAAAATGAGAATGCACACATATGTGTTTGCAATGTGGTGAATGTGGATGAAGTCCTCTTATTGTTACTTTGACTAACTGTATAACATACCAGTAAACACTTATTCGTATGCCACTAACAAGATAGCCCAAGCAAAGCTATAATTTGCTAAAACAACTTGATGAATCAGGTAGAACAAGCTTAAGCACCTTTTATTTTCTAATGGTTTTGGTCATTCTTGAACATCACAAGAAGTTGGACATGATGTTGTTGTCGAATAATATCTATCGGTTCATATATCATACAAACTAAAAAAATTGTTGTCAAATTTCCGTTGCTCTGACACTCACTTCATATTGAAATTAGTCGACACTCCGGAATTGACAGAGTGTTAAGTTTTGTACAATATGTAAAATTAGAAATGTATTTATAGTTGAAGACGAATATCACTTCTTCTTTCAATGTCTTGCATATGCTTCAAATCGATTAATATATTTTAATGACAACTGGATAATCCACCCACATGTACTTTTGTTTAATTCAATTATATCACCAAATGACACCTGTACAATTATTAATGTTGCTACGTACCTATATCCTGCTTTTAGATTAAGAACATCATTTGTAAACTCTACAGACAATAATGTTGTGATTTAATAAGTATTGTATTCTGCTGAAATTATGTAAAAAATAACAATTGTAAATTTTACTCACTTTAATCATATTTTGTATATTTATGGTGTATCTGAATTTTGGGCCAGTGGCCTGTATTTGTACAAGAAAAAGTTATTACCATGCGGTTTTATTTCAATAGATGTCAAACTAACTATGACATGTGAACATAATCATGAGTCAGAAAGACAGGACTGCGTTCAGCATCGTGAAAGTGCAAACACATTTAATGCCTGGTTCCCTAAAAATTAACGCGTACTGCGTGCTAATATGAGGTTGAGCCAGTGTCCAGGAAAAAAACGTTAGCTAACGTTTAACCAAACTGAACGCAGCCCAGGACAAATTATACAGTTTTTAAAAAAATAAAACAGAATAATAAACGGATGTAAAGCCATCAACTGCCATCTTGCTATCATGTATAACAAAAATGAGACCGCTTTGGAAGTTCAATTCGTATTTTAATTCCAGTGGTGTTCTCTACAAACAGAATCGCCATCTCAAAAACGCAATTTCCCGCACCAATCACAGAAGGCCATTGAAAACAGTGCAGGAAGAGTTCAGATTGCTCGTAATGAGCAATCTGAACATTTCCTGCACTCTTTTCCACTCTGTCAGTTAATATAAACATAATTCACCCATTGTTGATACGTGGTGAATGAATGCTTTCAATATTAGAGGTGTCCAAAGGTGTCTATATGAAGTAAAGGGTAAAGATATACGTTTGCAACATGTTGTTTTGGCATGTTAGATATATCTTGTCATTCCAACGAAGGCTTATTGAGTGTGTATTTCCAAGCATTTGGTTTATTTTGCAAATATGAATATAATTTAAAACTTTAACGTTACCTATATGTCTCGAAGACAGAGCCGCCAACATTGAAAACCAGTGTTTCTTCAGACATGGCTACAGTTTTGTGTTATCACTAATAATAGATACCTGTTAAGTAAAGATTAAAACAACCTGTATTGCTTATTATTAAATAATTACAGTTTACATGCACAGTTTTATTATACACGTTCATATGATGTTAAGTATGTTTGTACAGAAAACACTCTACTTTACCGAAGTTAAGAATATATATATATTACATTTTATCTCTGTTAAGAATATATATTACACTTTATCTCAGTTGAGAATATATGATACTTTACCTAAGTTAAGAATACATATGACGCTACTTTATCTAAGTTAAGAATGTATATGACACTTTATCTTTTTATAACAGTATGATTTTTATTCATGTGCAAGTCCACTTATTTTTAACACACCTCATATGGAGGCATAAATTGGTGATGTGAAGAAAGACATAAAAAAGAGAGAAGAAGATACGACTTAAGGAGACATAGCCTTCATGAGAACACAACCGCGAAAAATGCAAATCAACGGCGAAAACAGCATATCAACGGCGAAAACAGCATATCAACCGCGAAAGCAGCATATCAACCGCAAAATAACATATCAAGTGCGAAAACAGCATATCAACCATGAAAACAGCATATCAACCACACAAAAAGCATATCAAACGCAAAAACAGCATATCGACCACAAAACAGCATATTAACCGCGAAAACAGCATATCAATCACAAAAACAGCATATCGACCACGAGAACAGCATATCAACCATGAAAACAGCATATCATCCACGAAAACAGCACATCAACCATGACAGCTGCATATAAACCACGAAAACAGCGTATCAACCACGAAAATAGCATATCAACAACGACAGTTGCATATCAATCGCGAAAACAGCATACCAACCGCGAAAACAGCATAGCAACCATGAAATCAGCATATCAACTACAAAAACAGCATATCAACTGCAAAAACAGCATATCAACCAGGAAAACAGCATACCAACCACGAAAACAAAATATCAACCACAACAGCTGCATATCAACTGCGAAAACAGCATATCAACCACAAAAACAGCATACCAACCATGAAAAACAGCATACCAACTGCGCAAACAGCATATCAACCATGAAAATAGCATATCAACCATGAAACAGCATACCAACCATGAAACAGCACATCGACCACGAAAACAGCATATCAACCACGACAGCAGCATATCAACCACAAAAACAGCATATCAACAACGTAAACAGCATATCAACCACAAAAACAGTATATCAATCGCGAAAATAGCATATCACGAAAACAGCATATCAATCGCAAAAACAGCATATCAACCACGGAAATAGCATACCAACCACAAATGCATTAATCAACTACGACAGTTTCATATCAACTGCAAAAACAGCATACTTGCTGTAAAAACAGCATATCAACCATGAAAACAGCATATCAACCACAAATTCAGCATATCAACCGCGAAACAGCATATCAACCATGCAAACAGCATACTAACCACAAAAACAGCATATCAACCACGACAGTTGCATATCAATCGCGAAAACTGCATACCAACTGCGAAAACAGCATATCAACCATGAAAACAGCATATCAGCCATAAAAACAGCATATTAACGGCAAAAACAGAATATCAACCACAAAAACAGCATACCAACCACGAAAACTGCATATCAACCACGACTGCTGCATATCAACCGCGAAAACAGCATATCAACCACAAAAACAGCATATCAACCATGAAAATAGCATATCAACCACGAAAACAGCATACCAACCATGAAAACAGCATATCAACCACGACAGCTGCATATCAACTGCAAAAACAGCAAATCAACCACAAAAACAGCATACCAACTCTGCAAACAGCATATCAACCGTGAAAATCACATATCAACCACGAAAACAGCATAACAACCACGAAAACAGCATATCAACCACGACAGCAGCATACCAACCGCGAAAATAGCATACCAACCGGGTACAAAAAAATATATATTTATGCTTTAAACTAAAGAGACGTCTCAGATGAATATGTTATCAATATCAAATTGTTAATAACAATTTCATTGTTTTTAATGTATTTGTTTCAGGGAAATATCCATCCTATTTCACTAATGAACACTGGAATAGGTCGTTGATTTGTTTCGCTACTGGTGACCAATCATGTACAAATTCAGGGTAAAGTCGATTAAATGAAAATGATAATTTTCTAAAAATGATATTACACAGTGGCCACTGTTATTATTTATATATCATGTCGTTAATAAAAACTTGCACAAAACACGTTTTAAATCACGTTTACATGCACGCTGCTTTTAACTATGACTATAGTTCTTTCATGATATCGGGTCATTTGTACAGTTTTGCAAGCATTGCTTTTAACAGCATTGAGGTGCGGATAATAGCGATATATCCGCACTGTTTTAAATACTAGGTTCTCCCTTAATAACTCCGACTGTTAATGTCTCTTTTTGTGGTTTACATTTACACCCCATTAAATCAGAAACGCACTTAAGATGTTGCTGAAATCAAGTCAAATTATAATTAATCAAATTATAATTTTATTTATAATTATAATCAATCAAATTATAGATTATAATTAATCAAATTATTATTATAATTGATTAATTATAATTTGATTAACTATAATTATAATTATTTGATTAATTATAATTATAACCAAATCAATCCATTTCTCAAATAAAATCAATAATCAAATCAAATATTAATAAAATCTTAATTGTCCAGTTGTGCACATATGAACTAACAAAGATGTGGGGAGTGCTCTTCCCGGGAGCATCAGCAGAGTTTAAATTGATAAAAGTATGAACCAGTTTGCTGATTATGTGCACAACTTTATATATACCCCTTTACTTCATATAGACGCCTTGGGACACCTCTAATATAGACGCCTTTGGACAGCTAATATAGAAGGCTTTTGAATTATTGGGTGAATTATGTTTATATTAACTGACAGAACTCTTCCTGCACTGTTTTCAAAGGCCTTCTGTGATTGGTGCGGGAAAACGCGTATCTATGGAGTAAAGGGATACGCAGGTACAACATAATATCGTTGGTAATTCGTTTGCATAATGTTCATTATGCTGATGCAAAATTTAGAGGGCGTAGCAATTACATGTTTATTGCCTTACACGAGGCATTTATCGATACAACATATAGATCGACCACATAACACAGGCACATCAAAACAACAACAAACTACCACGATAACTGCCAGTGCACACGGTACATAACGCAGATATGCCAACTGATATACAATATAACCTCACGTATAAATATACCTCCCACCCCAGGTTTATATTGGAATACAAGCAATTAAACTTACCACTAAACAGAATATTACGCAACTCATCTCCAAGAATTATTTATACTCAGCTTAATTGCTTTTGTTTGTGTCTCTCAGAACGAGGCTCCCGATTTGTGGTTCAATGCTGCTGTAGCTGTGTCGGAAATTATAGAGCATACATGAATACGTTGCATAAGTATGTTGATAGAAGTGGTAAAAGTAGTTCTTAAAAGGTGTAGTAGTAGTTGTAGTAATAGTTGTTATTGTTATTGTTGTAGAAGTAGACCAAGTTGATGGTAATGGTAGTAGTAGTAGCAGAAGCAGCTGCAGCAGCAGCAGCAGCAGCAGCAGCAGCAGCAGCAGCAGCAACAACAGAAGCAGCAACAGCAGAAGAAGAAAAAGAAGTATTAGTAGTAGTAGAAGTTGTAGTAGTAGTAGCAGTAGCAGTAGAAGTAGTAGTAGTAGTAGTAGTAGTAGTAGTAGTAGTAGTAGTAGTATAAGTAGTAGTAGTAGTAGTAGTAGTAAAAGCAGTAGAAATATTGGTAGTGTAGAAGTAGTTGTAGTAGTAGTATTAGCAGAAGCAGTAGTAGTAGTATTAATAGTAGTAGTATTAGCAGTAGTAGTACTAGTAGTAGTAGTAGTAGTAGTAGTAGTAGTAGTACTACTACTAGTAGTAGTAGTAGTAGTATAAGTAGTAGTATCGGTAATAGCAGTAGAAGTAGTGGTAGTGTTGTAGTAGCAGCAGTAGTAGTAGTAGTAGTATTAATAGTAGTAGCAGTAGCACTAGTAGTAGTAGCAGTAGCAGTAGCAGCAGCAATAGAGTAGTAGTAGTAGTAGTAGTAGTAGTAGTAGTAGTAGCAGCAGCAGTAGCAGTGGTAGTGGTAGTTGTTGTAGTAGTGATAATTTGTAGTATTGTGTTGAAATAAATGAAAGGAAATTGATAAAGTTATGTTTTTATAAAACATATTTCAGGTAGCTATTTGTCTATAGGCACATTTCGTCGTAGTTAATTCCTCATCAACATTAATTTAGTCAGTCTAATTAAAGCTGATTGCTTGCATATTAAGCGTCATTTTTTTATGTCATTGAACAGACAATCAGTTAGCCTAACCACTGTTTCCTGGGATCCCGAAAGATTAACCAGTCCTCGAGCACACCCCATCTCTGCAAGTAATGATAACGTCCCCACTTGAACAAGCGGTGAGAGATGAATGAAAATGCGACACAATGTGACGGCGATTGTTGCCGGGCGGGGATTCGAACTCACGACCTCTTGATTGATAGTCAGTCGCGTTACCGACTGAGCTACTTGGGATCGGCTAACTGAAGTTAATCAAATATAATAACTAGTTATTTATATCAAACACAGTAATTAGATACATTGAGTACGAGTATATGACTAGCAATAAGTAAGTATGACCTTCACATCCACTCCCCGAACCTTTGTAACTGTCAGATATTCGTAATTTGTATAATATTATATTTCTTATATTATACCAATTGGTGTTGGCTAAAGTAAAAAGAGACATATCCCATTAGAAGTTAAACTTCTTTAAGGATTGTTCTGCACATACATGTTTTTTAAAAATAGTATCAGAAAATATATATGTTAATGATGATGTAATAACATGTCTTTAAATAATAATATTTTAATTGTTAAAGTCCAAAAAAGCTGTCCAAAATGCATAGAGAGGCAAGTGATATATATATATATATATATGTAGCATAATGTATCAACGATATAACAACAATAATAGAAAAAATATCATAACGATATAAACATATAGGCCCACGAAATGCACACAAATACAAAGGATAACACAAAAAAGAGAAAATGGCTTTTCTTTTATGTCCATTTTGGTCCTTGGATATTGATGAGATGCAATAGAAGGTACACTACTGCCCCACTTTAACCAACTGAGAAAGTTTGGCAGTTACCGACCGCTTTAACTCCGCAAGTTTGTCAATTATTTGTGGAAGGATGATGGTTTAACTCTGATTCATTTTGATGTATTCCTCCACCAAGAAACATGGATGTCATATAAAACAGTATTAAACACCATTCTAGCTGTAATTGTATTGGTGAAACACCATTCTTGCTGTATTGTATTGGTAAAACACCATTCTTGTTGCTGTAATTGTATTGGTAAAAAACCATTCTTGTTGCTGTAATTGTATTGGTAAAACACCATTTTTGCTGTATTGTATTGGTAAAACACCATTCTTGTTGCTGTAATTGTATTGGTAAAACACCATTCTTGTTGCTGTAATTATATTGGTAAAAAACCATTCTTGTTGCTGTAATTGTATTGGTAAAACACCATTCTTGCTGTAATTGTATTGGTAAAACACCATTCTTGTTGCTGTAATTGTATTGGTAAAAAACCATTCTTGCTGTAATTGTATTGGTAAAACACCATTCTTGCTGTAATTGTATTGGTAAAACACCATTCTTGCTGTATTGTATTGGTAAAACACCATTCTTGTTGCTGTAATTGTATTGGTAAAACACCATTCTTGTTGCTGTAATTGTATTGGTAAAACACCATTCTTGCTTATTGAATTGGTAAAACACCATTTTTGCTGTAATGTATTGGTAAAACACCATTCTTGTTGCTGTAATTGTATTGGTAAAACACCATTCTTGCTGTAATTGTATTGGTAAAACACCATTCTTCCTGTATTGTATTGGTAAAACACCATTCTTGTTGCTGTAATTGTATTGGTAAAAAACCGTTCTTGTTGCTGTAATTGTATTGGTAAAACACCATTCTTGCTGTATTGTATTGGTAAAACACCACTCTTGTTGCTGTAATTGTATTGGTAAAACACCACTCTTGTTGCTGTAATTGTATTGGTAAAACACCATTCTTGCTGTATTGTATTGTTAAAACACCATTCTTGTTGCTGTAATTGTATTGGTAAAACACCATTCTTGTTGCTGTAATTGTATTGGTCAAACACCATTCTTGTTGCTGTAATTGTATTGTTAAAACACCATTCTTGTTGCTGTAATTGTATTGGTAAAACACCATTCTTGCTGTAATTGTATTGGTAAAACACCATTCTTGTTGCTGTAATTGTATTGGTAAAACACCATTCTTGTTGCTGTAATTGTATTGGTAAAACACCATTCTTGCTGTAATTGTATTGGTAAAACACCATTCTTGTTGCTGTGATTGTATTGGTAAAACACCATTCTTGCTGTAATTGTATTGGTAAAACACCATTCTTGTTGCTGTAATTGTATTGATAAAACACCATTCTTGCTGTAATTGTATTGGTAAAACACCATTCTTGTTGCTGTTATTGTATTGGTAAAACACCATTCTTGCTGTAATTGTATTGGTAAAATATCTTAGCTGAGGTTTTCCCACTGACCGCGTCATCAATTATTTCATGTCCCCTATTTTGAAAAGTTCATCAAGTAATTTTCTTTTTGTTTGCCTTAAAGGCATGGCAATGTTCAATAAATAAAGCTGTTGTGCATCCGACTATCAATTTAGGGGCTGTGAGTTCGAATCTCCGTCTGGTCACAGTTTCTGTGAAGATTTTATATACAACATTGCGTCTCATTTTCATTCGTCTCTCACCGATAATTTAAACTGGAAATTTATCAGTAACTTGCGGAGATGGATGTACACAACCGCCAGTTTTAATGGTGCACCGATATATTTTATCGATGCACCGTTAAAATAAAAATAGCGGTGCATCGATATAATACCGGTGCATGGTCCGGTGCCTTTGACCATAATCGTACACCATACACAACTACTGGTTAACCCTCCCAGCGTGGTTATGAGTTACCTGCGGAGATGAGTGTACACGACTACTGGGTAATCTCCCAGCGTGGTTATGAGTTACCTGCGGAGATGAGTGTACACGACTACTGGGTAATCTCCCATCGTGGTTATGAGTTACCTGCGGAGATGAGTGTACACGACTACTGGGTAATCTCCCAGCGTGGTTATGAGTTACCTGCGGAGATGAGTGTAAACGACTACTGGGTAATCTCCCAGCGTGGTTATGAGTTACCTGCGGAGATGAGTGTACACGACTACTGGGTAATCTCCCAGCGTGGTTATGAGTTACCTGCGGAGATGAGTGTACACGACTACTGGGTAATCTCCCATCGTGGTTATGAGTTACCTGCGGAGATGAGTGTACACGACTACTGGGTAATCTCCCAGCGTGGTTATGAGTTACCTGCGGCGATGAGCGTACACGACTACTGGGTAATCTCCCAGCGTGGTTATGAGTTACCTGCGGAGATGAGCGTACACGACTTCTGGGTAATCTCCCAGCGTGGTTATGAGTTACCTACGGAGATGAGCGTACACGACTACTGGGTAGTCTCCCAGCGTGGTTATGAGTTACCTGCGGAGATGAGCGTACACGACTACTGGGTAATCTCCCAGCGTGGTTATGAGTTACCTGCGGAGATGAGTGTACACGACTACTGGGTAATCTCCCATCGTGGTTATGAGTTACCTGCGGCGATGAGTGTACACGACTTCTGGTGAACCCTCCCAGCGTGGTTATGAGTTACCTGCGGAGATGAGTGTACACGACTACTGGGTAATCTCCCAGCGTGGTTATGAGTTACCTGCGGCGATGAGCGTACACGACTTCTGGTGAACCCTCCCAGCGTGGTTATGAGTTACCTGCGGAGATGAGTGTACACGACTACTGGGTAATCTCCCAGCGTGGTTATGAGTTACCTGCGGAGATGAGTGTACACGACTACTGGGTAATCTCCCAGCGCGGTTATGAGTTACCTGCGGAGATGAGTGTACACGACTACTGGGTAATCTCCCAGCGCGGTTATGAGTTACCTGCGGAGATGAGTGTACACGACTACTGGGTAATCTCCCAGCGTGGTTATGAGTTACCTGCGGAGATGAGTGTACACGACTACTGGGTAATCTCCCAGCGCGGTAATGAGTTACCTGCGGAGATGAGTGTACACGACTACTGGTTAATCTCCCAGCGTGGTTATGAGTTACCTGCGGAGATGAGTGTACACGACTACTGGGTAATCTCCCAGCGTGGTTATGAGTTACCTGCGGAGATGAGTGTACACGACTACTGGGTAATCTCCCAGCGCGGTTATGAGTTACCTGCGGAGATGAGTGTACACGACTACTGGGTAATCTCCCAGCGCGGTTATGAGTTACCTGCGGAGATGAGTGTACACGACTACTGGTTAATCTCCCAGCGTGGTTATGAGTTACCTGCGGAGATGAGTGTACACGACTACTGGGTAATCTCCCAGCGCGGTTATGAGTTACCTGCGGAGATGAGTGTACACGACTACTGGTTAATCTTCCAGCGCGGTTATGAGTTACCTGCTGAGATGAGTGTACACGACTACTGGGTAATCTCCCAGCGTGGTTATGAGTTACCTGCGGAGATGAGTGTACACGACTACTGGGTAATCTCCCAGCGTGGTTATGAGTTACCTGCGGAGATGAGTGTACACAACTACTGGGTAATCTCCCAGCGTGGTTATGAGTTACCTGCGGAGATGAGTGTACACGACTACTGGGTAATCTCCCAGCGTGGTTATGAGTTACCTGCTGAGATGAGTGTACACGACTACTGGGTAATCTCCCAGCGTGGTTATGAGTTACCTGCTGAGATGAGTGTACACGACTACTGGGTAATCTCCCAGCGTGGTTATGAGTTACCTGCGGAGATGAGTGTACACGACTACTGGGTAATCTCCCAGCGTGGTTATGAGTTACCTGCCGCGATGATTGACTATTAGTCGGTTAGATCTCGGTGACATAAAAATAACGGTAAATATTAAAACAACAAATCAATAAAAACAACACCATAATATAAAGTAAACGGTTTTATTTATTCATATAATGATTCTGGGCGAGGGACTTACTTAACATTTCATGATTAAGCAATTTGTTTACATTGTATTGAACCTTAAACAAATTGACATTTAATTAAAGGCATTCCCAATCTATTGAAAATGGCAAGTAAGCCAAAATAATGGAATAGGGCTTATAAAATATATGTTGTATGTTAGTTAAAATGTAAGACAATTAATGTTGGGGAATCCCCTTACAAGAATGAACACTAAGAGGGTATTTCCGAGTCCCAGTTCCAGGACAAAAATACAAAAGGACATTATAAAAGTCCCATTACCATAAAGAAAAGCAAAGGGACGTGTCAATAGTCCCCTGACCATAAGAAAAAGCAAAAGTAATGTGATAAGAGTTGCCTTACCATAAAGAAAAGCAAAAGGATATATCGAGAGTGCCTTACCATAAAGAAAAGGATATATCGAGAGTGCCTTACCATAAGGAAAAACAAAATGATATATCGAGAGTTGCCTTACCACGAGGAAAGCATAATGATGTGTGAAGAGTCCCTTAAACATAAGAAAAAGCAAGAGGTGTTAAGAGTCCCCTTACCATGAGGATAATCAAGAGGAAGGTGTCAAGAGTATCGTTGCCATAAGGAAAAGCAATATCAATGTGCCAGTAGTCCTCTTATCATAAGGAAAAGCAAGATCAATGTGCCAATAGTCTTCTTATCATAAGGAAAAGCTAAAGAAATTGTGCCAAATTGCCAATATACCCCTTATCATAAGGAAAAGCAAAAGGAATTATGCCAAATTGCCAATATACCCCTTATCATAAGGAAAAGCAAAAGGAATTATGCCAAATTGCCAATATACCCCTTATCATAAGGAAAAGCAAAAGGAATGTGTCAAGAGTCCCCCTGCCATAAGGAAAGGCAAAAGGAATTGCGTCAATATACCCTTTACCATTAAGAAAAGCAAAGCGAATTTTGCGAATATACCCTTTACCATAAGAAAAAGCAAAAGGAATGTGTCAATGTACCCCTTACTATAAGGAAAAGCGAAAGGAATGTATCAAGAGCCTCTTTACCATAAGAAACAACAAACATATGTTTTAGAATTTTTTGATAAGAAAGAAAAAAAGGATGTTTAAAAATATCCTTACAAATATGTATTTCAGAATCGCCCGTTATTCACAGAAAAAACCCGAAAAATTGAAATGATGAATGTTTTTTATTTTATTTTCGTGATTACTTTTTTTTTTTTCTTCAATAAATTACTTATGAGTGCAATCAATATTTAAAAATGAAATTTCACTGTTCTCTCGCCCTTCACCAAAATTTGCAAATTTAAATATAAATTTAATAATAAATACATAATTACATACAAGAATGATAATAACAAAGAAACAAACTATTTACATATCACTTGTAGCGTACAGCATAACAGGTAAAGCTTATAAAACATCTACCCGGCTGTTTTGCTTTCCCCGCGGTTTTACTCTGCAAACGGGAGCCCTTCCGGTATCTTTACTATCAGACACGGACTCAATTTTTCCCTCGTCCCCTCCATGGTCGAGGTTGACGCACACTCGAATAAAATCTGGAGGATTGTCCATGAAAGATCGGCTGAACCGGGCAGATTTGCTGATATCTTTGTATATATACATCTCACTGCGGACATCCCGGGCCTCTCTGTGTACAACCGCCGGTTTGGTCAGACCATCTACGCTTGCAGTTGTCTTGGCATTCTCTCCATCTACTTGTATGTGAGACTGGGACATCTGTGGTGTGTTCCCTCCGTCTGTCACGTGTGTTGCGGGGTAAAATCCGGCTTTCCGTCTTCGTAATATACCACGAACCACTTCACCATAGGCAAATCCATTTTGGTTGGCCGGGAGACGCTGTGTCACGCACTCACCTGGAACGGTAATAATAAATTGTATCACGAGGCAAACTGTTAATCATTAAATGCGCTATCCGTCTGTACACGAAACATTAATAATGCAATTGATTCAAGAACACTATACACAAAGAAAAGTAATAAAGTTCTACATGGAACAGAAAGAGAATATTTAACAGTAGGCATCTTTAAATATCAACACAGTTGTGATCTGCCCAGGTTTTTTTATATTTACACAACACTACACATGATGAACTAACCATTTTGTTGGCTATGTCGCATGAGCCTCTTTAGAAATTGACTGTGAGCGCTGCCATATTGAAACGTCACGGACAAAGGTTAAAAACGTTTACCCTCGCCATAAGGTAGTCGCTATTGCTTTTCAAATTAGTGCCTTATGGGGATTGGGGTGGCACTAAAACCAGTTAGGTTAACTGATAGTCTGTTAGCCCATGATGGCATAAAAAAGACGCTAAATATTCAATCAATAAATATATGGGAGTTCTGCTTAATCAAGGGCCATAACTCTGTCATATTGGTACGATCTTGCCCATTATTGAATAATATATTGCCATTCATTGATATATTTGTTGTACGGTTTGTCAATAATGCTTGAAAAATGTGGCCGCTGGACTGTTACATACCATTGACATAAGCTATAATCAGTATTCAGTTGGCTGTGAAAAATTCGTTAGTACCAAAAAGTGAAAAAAAAAATGTCAAACGTATATGTCACATGTCCAATTTGTGACATTCGCACGTATTTATAACAGAAGTGTGAAGGATTCAACTGAGTGATAATAGGATAATCGGTCAATAAGAGAGAGAGAGAGAGAGAGAGAGAGAGAGAGAGAGAGAGGTCAAATGAAAGACGCGTCTTTATGTCTATAAATCGCTCGATTCAAATAAGTAATTAGTTCATTTACTTAACCCACCGTGGGGTAGTCGCATAATGGTGGTTATAAATAATCCTCATTTCTTCTTCTTTAAAAATGCATTTTCCTTATTTTAATGCTAATTTTTTTTATTTGAATGGCATTATTGATATATTTTTGAACATTTTGATAGTACTGTCATGTTTGAATTGTGAATTTAGAAAAAAAATTGATGCTTGGAAATTGGGGTATGAAAACATGATTTCGGAAGTCGACTTTCACTTTGTCAATAGTGTACACACTGAGCAGAAAAAAAATCTCTTATATGACACATGACCCCTACTTTTCTCGTCATATTTTGATAGTGCAGAGGTTGACAAACAGTAAAATGTAGGTTCCACTTCTTTCATTTGGGTTTCTCTATGAATGACAAGCCTTCAAACGTTTTACTATTGACTATAGAATAAAGAACAAAAATCAATGGTGGGTTTACAACTGTAGCTAGGCGCACTCGCCGTAGTCTGGTCTGTACATTTATGTCTCGGTTATTCACAAATAATTATCTCCTGGATCAGTTGGTTTATATCACCTACCAAGTTTGAGATTCAGCTGACTTTTCTCCTGCCGTTTGTATGCGAGTATTACGCGCTTGGTGACAGCAGCTTCCTCTGTGAGTTTATTAGGCGTCTGATTGACAGCTGTAAATATCGATTGTTTGATTGATTCTTTTATTCCTCCATAAATGTATACAAGAGAGTATAAGCATACAGACATGGTTAAATAATGTACATGAACATACAATCACAGTCATATTTACATACTTACAAATGTAAAGAAAAATAAAAGTTATACACATATATGAAAACATCCCTAGGCGTACATGTAAATGTTAATTCAATAGATTATTCTTACAGATAGTGTTAACCACCAGTCCGCCTTCGCTTGTAATTTCAAAGAAATAAGAAATTCTAAGAGAATATATCTTGTCGAAACGAAATGCAAGACGACAAAACATGCGTGACAGGCTGTTTGTGAAGCAATATAAATGTATTCAGTCTGAAGCATCAGGAACATGTACCTTGTCGAAACAAATTACTATGCCACATAATACGAGTAGCTCCTTGATAAACACATTCATTCATTAATTAGAATAATTAATGTCAAATATACATATGATGTATTGTGGTATATTACATAAATGTATTCAGTCTGAAGCGTCATTGTTGAAAGCGACGCTAAACACCATACAACAACAACAACAACAACAACAACAACAACAACTGAAGCATCAAGAATATGTACCTTGTCGAAACGAAATACAACGCCACATAATACGAGTAGCTCCTTGAGAAACACATTCATTCATTAATTAGAATAATTAATGTCAAGTATACATATAATGTATTGTGGTATATTACATAAATGTATTCAGTCTGAAGCGTCAGGAATATGTCCCTTGTCGAAACGAAATACAATGTTACATAATACGAGTAGCTCCTTGAGAAACACATTCGTCCATTACTTAGAATAATTAATATCAAATATACATATGATGTATTGTGGTATATTACATCAATGTATTCAGTCTGAAGCGTCAAGAATATGTTCCTTGTCGAAACGAAAAACAACGCCACATAATACGAGTAGCTCCTTGAGAAACACATTCATTAATTAATTAGAATAATTAATGTCAAATCTACATATGATGTATTGTGGTATATTACATAAATGTATTCAGTCTGAAGCGTCAAGAATATGTACCTTGTCGAAACGAAAAACAATGTTACATACTATGAATTGCTCCTAGAAAAATACATTCGTTAATTAATTAGAACAATTAATGTCAAATACACATTTGATAAACACTATTATAAGAGCTGACAGAAGTATATTAACTTCAGAGCGATCTTTATCCTATCATCGTGTATTATCAGGCATAATAAATGGGTGGCCTGATAAACTTGAGTTTATAACACTCTTCCATTCGTATTACTTGGATTTCTTCCTTCAAATCAGTGTCCAAGCTATTGCAATTGAAAACAACTTAATGGCATTTGAGTCTGAAGGATACATTGGTCACTTCAGTGGGATAGTTATTTCACTACAAAGGTTATTAAGATTGGTACAAAATGCAACATTGACTCAGCAAAACCCGTCCGTGTGGCATCCATTCTTAGCTTCATGTAATAAACTTTGCAGTAGGTCACCAACCTTATTTTCACTCTACCACACCATATCTACAAACTCACCATTATGTTTGTCTTGGAGGTCTGCAGTCGTCTGTTTTATAGTCATATCATCCCCATGTTTGTATTCCTAGAAATAGAGATAATCCGATTAGGTTTTACAAACACGTGACAATGTCTTATCCATCTCACATCCTCAGTATTTTAAAATCAATTTTACCAGTGAAGTAGAAGTGTTTTCAATGACAACCATAAAGTCTTTTTTTTTGTCATTTTAAAGTAGTGGTGTCAATAAATATAAGTCACATCTTTTAAAAGATAATCTTGTTTTTCTATCATTCCGATGAAAACTGATGACATTGAAATATATTGTTCACTTTTTGTCCTCAAATGACCACAAACACGTTAACTAGGATACATTTGAACGATTTTCAAGAGTTGTGCCCCTTTCCAACTAGAAACAAAACTAAAGATCGTAATGCACACTGGGCCATTCTAATATCAATGTATATAAATTATACAGTAAAACCTGCTTAAGCGGTCACCTCTATTAAGCAGCCACTTGTCTTAAACAGCCATATTTGCTATATCCAGTTGTTCTGCTTTCAGTGCAAATTCACCTGTTTTAAGCAATAACCTGTCTTGAAAGGCCACTTTTGCTCCTTCACTTGACTGGCTGCTTAAGACAGGGTTCACTGTATGTATATGACTTCAAGTAATAGAGTTTAAGTGAAAAACTAATTAGGATTGCCGAGTACCCTTTAAATATTAAGGGATGTAAACGTACCTTTGTAAAACGTACTTTCAGCTTTGGAACGACGACTTTATCCCTGGTCAGCAGATCCCTAACGACAAAGGTCCCATTTATTTGGTCATGGCAAATGTTTCTGGAAAATTGACATACATTATTATGAATGGTGGCTAAAAAAAATAAATAAAAATAAATAAAAATAAACAATGATGATGATGATGATGATGATGATGATGATGATGATGATAATAATAATGATAATAATGATAATAATTGATAATAATAACTATAAAAGAAATAATAATAATGACTTCATATCACAAAATAGCTCTGAACATTGGAGTAAATCCAATCTTTCTCGAGGTCCTCCGCAACAAATATTGAACAGAGAATATGTATTCAACAATATACATATTACAAATGACCATCAAATATATATTTACGTTTTAAAAATCGATATACCAAATTATAGATTAGCAAAAATATATATGATTCGCATGTTATGACTTGGTTCACTGAATATATCTATTTTAGTTTTATCTGTAAAATACTATTCAATTGTTTTATAAAAACGAAGGGTTAATATCATATTTATGCTCCCGGATATGAAAGTTTTTTCTTAATTATTAATTGCAAATAATCGCTATACCCATGCATAACCATTACGTTGCTATCTGCTTCTCGTGCCGGGTATGTACTGATGCTGCTCCTGTGTCAGGCACGTTCATATTATGACAGCCCGTTATATCTTATGTATAATGCATGTACTGATGGTGCTCCTGTGTAGAGCACATTCATGTTATGACAGCCCGTTATATCTTATGTAGATGATCATTGAAATATCTAGACAATCAAATAATAATTTTGATAATTGTATCATATTAAACATTCTGAGGTATGCCAGTCTATTTAAACAGCATGACCTGTACAATCATTACGTTAACATCGGCTCTTCGCACTTGTCGTAGGCACAAATCAAATCCAAAATGTGCCTCGCCCCCTCCCCCCCTCTTCCTCACCCGCCAAAGTGTGTTTTGAAAATATAATTGCTTATAGAAGACTAGAAAATGTGTTTGGAAATTAAGATTGCTTATAGAAGACTAGAAAATGTGTTTGGAAATTAAGATTGCTTATAGAAGACTGGAAAATGTGTTTGGAAATTAAGATTGCTTCTAGAAGACTGGGACATGTGTTTGGAAATTAAGATTGCTTCTAGAAGACTGGGACATGTGTTTGGAAATTAAGATTCTTGATAGAAGACTGGAAAATGAATAATGGAAATTATGATTGCTTATAGAAAATTGGAAAATATATTTGGAAATTATGATTCTTCATAGAAGACAGGATAAGATTTGTGTGACCATTTATAAACATGTTTACCTGTTGTCCACTGTGAATGACGTATTGGTAATGTCCATACTCCTATGTATGCCGGTCATCACAACCCTGGCTCGGGCCTCCTCTCTGGCCAGGTACGCCTTCTCAAACTCAGCAGATAACTAAAGTTAACGAATATATGTAAACTTAACATCTATATAATAATATGGTTTTAATGATTTTTCAAAGATATTTGGCAGATGTAAGCATACATTTAAGAGGTATTGGTCACAGACGTTTGAAAGATGTAAGCATACATTGAAGATGTATTGTTCATACATAGACATATGACAGATGTAAGCATATATTTAAGATATATTGGTCAAGACATTTGGCAGATGTAAGCATACATTTAAGACTTATTGTCCATAGACAATTGACAGATGTAAGCAGATATTTAAGATATATTGGTCAGGACATTTGACAGATGTAAGCATACATTTAAGTCTTATTGTTCATAGACATTTTATAGATATAAGCATACATTAAAGATATATTGGTAAGGACATTTGATAGATGTAAGCAAATATTTAAGACTTATTTATCATAAATATTTTACAGATATAAGCATACATTTAAGACGTATAAAACATATACATTTGCCAGACGCCAGCATACATTTTAGATGTGTTGTTCACATATATTTGACAGATGTACGTACAGACAAACCATAGACATTTGACAGTTGTAAGCATACATTTAAGACAGACGTATCACGGACATATGACAGATATAAGCATATATCTAAGACATAGACATCTGGTAGATGTAAACACGCCAAAACCCTTATTGAATCATTCGTTCACATTTAGACTCTAGAGTACTTTGCGTTGGTCTTAAAGTGCAACTCAAAATAGCAGCTAATATTGTCAACAATTTTAAAGCAAAGATAAAGTAAGAATATTTACCTGTCTAGCATTCTTAGCCAGTTTATTCCACTTGTCAATATGTTTTTGAAATCTCCCTAGTTGTTTATCTGCCTTGCCGCCAAGCATGACCCTGTAGTACGCCTGACAGAAAGAGAAGCAATGTTCGTGATTGTTTAAAGGTTACATTTTGTTGTTTTTTTATACTTGATTCTTTGAAGACGTTCAGAAAAAGATCAACACACGCAATGATTTAATTAGAAATTATTATAATTACAAATTGAACACAATTAAATAAAAAGAACCCAATCCATTTTAAAAAGGCATGAAGGCGTCACATTTTTATGAAGAGTTACGCCATTTTCAACACGTGATCCATGGCAGGATGAGTGTAATCCGAGTAGATCAACTATTCTTCCGCAAGTAACACTTTCTCACATCAATATATTTTGAATGATCTGTGTCTGAAACTACCATATCAGTGGTGAGAAGCGACCACTCAAGACCACACGGCCGCGGAGGACCCCAGAACAGAAGATTATCGTACATCAAAGTTAAAACGTCTGTTTAAGTATCTTTACCGTTATTGTATAATTGAAAACAGTGAATCTGAATATAGTGGTTGTTTTTCAAACCCCTTTGAAAATGGCTTGTCCTACTAGTTTGTTTCGGATATTAGCGTCATACTTGGATTCTCCACATGTTTGAATATTGTGCTGTAAATGTCATACTGAAAGGCATGCTTTTGTTGCCATAATCCAGAATCATGTCATCATTAATTTGTACATTGAAAAAATTACGTATGCAGCAATCTCACGATTTGGAAGATTAAAATGAAAACATCAACCTCGGATAGGTCCTGCATTTAAAAAGTAACTACAACCTTAGATGCATTCTATTGAAAATGTCAACTTATGAAACATTTGGAATAAAAACATTATGCTGAATAGGATTCGGTTAATACCCCAATATCCTTGGAAAGTTTGTATTTGAATCATAATTAAAATATTGAAGGGATTATGTATATGCATAATAATAATAATAATAAGAAGAAGAATTATTGAAAAAAAAACGTGTCATATGTTTTAAATCTAAATTAATTATCTAAATTATACAATAAAGATTTAGTTTTATTACGTGTTCGATATCTTTGACAACTGTCGTCTGCTTGTCCAAATCTTTCCGCGCAGCAGTGTACTTCCTGTCCAGTTTATGTAGCTGGGAAGCCTTGTCATCCTTGAATCTGTATAATTATTACAATGTCGTAATTAACAATATAATAACGTTGCCTTCCTATTTACTGTGGTACGTGTTCGTGATCTGTATAGATAAATAAGTACATATATATATATATTTATCTGCGTGGTTTCTGTTTTTCACGCCCTAGCTTAGCAGGTCCTTACTTTAAATTTTGATTTGGTTTAAGAAAACATGGAGGGTGACGGGTTGTTATTTCGGAGTGGGATTTTAAAATGAATTTCACGGAACGGTGTATGTTCGAAACATGTGAAACAATATTATTAATGTCTATGTACCACAAAATCGTGTATTAGTAAATTATGTAATAATTAAACAAAGTAAGATTGCAAGTTGTCCACTAGATTATAAACAACTCACGATTTGAGTTCTTTGGCCAAGTTCTGATAGTCCTGTCCGTCCACCTCTAGGCGTTTTGCCTTTTCTGTCAGACTTGTATAGAACCCGCTGGCTTCTTGGATAAGGCGGCTCTTTTCTGTAATTTGCATAATTCTTATGAATCTAACACCTTTAATATAAGTAGTTATATATTATTATGTTACATTAAAGCAGCAAACGATGAAAGTCGATGATTTGAGTTATAATGAAAATATTATAAAAGGATAAAATATATGTGTGTAAGTTTAAAGTATACATTGAAAAGTGAACACTATGTCGGACATATTATTGGAGCTATTGAGAATTTTTAAGTTTCATTTTAATAACTAGAAAATATAATTTAACGAGTGATCTATCTACAATGTTATTAAGTCACCGATATAACAGAGGAGAGCTAATCCATTAAGTTATTATCTAACACTGTGTCGGACATTGTTGGAGCTATTTTGACGTTTAAAGTTTAAAGTAAACACAAAATGATCGAGCTTCTCTATAGCGCCATTGAAACCTGACTGTCACGTGTCACATTAGTGCGCGTACTTGTTTCCATTCATAGACAACTCAAGCATTTACCTTGTTGAGAGAGACCAGACTTTGACAGTTCAGCAATGTATTTCTCCGTGCTGTCCAGTGTTTGAAGTAAGGACACTCTGTGCTTGTAGCTTGAAATACTCAACTCACTGTACCGCTTTTTCCAGAATTTTAAGTCGGTCATCAAACTGAAATAATATTTTTTTTGTAATTAACATCAATTATGTATAAATGTATACCTGTGTTTCAAGCATTTTGCGCCATTCTCGGGAGATCAGGATTGAGAGAGGTTTAGAATCCCAAATATAGGTGTTGTTGCGAGAGATGGCGGAACGAAAGTGTCGTGTATATGCGGAGCTAGATTGAGAGAGGTTTAGAGTCCCAAATATAGGTGTTGTTGCGAGAGATGGCGGAACGAAAGTGTCGTGTATAGGCGGAGACGCTGGATGTTAGTTAGTGGCAGCCCAAACGGAACTAAGTTAAACGTATTGTGATATTTTATAAATCCATAGTGTTATTACAATGGCTGAAGCTGGAACCCTACCTACCCCATGTTCACAATCCTGACCCACAAGATCTCCCTCAGTGAATCACTACCAGTATAATCAGTCCTTGGCCTTAATTGATTTCCGTAAATATTCTCTCCTTCAAAGAAACATTCATATATGGAACTGTTTCCCATTTGGTACAGCTTCTTTCGAAACAATTCAGGAGTTCAAACCAAGATTTATCCTTGTATAAAGGGATTGGCACTACAAAAATAACGTGGTAGCATTCCCGATCATGTGTTATAGTGTTCTCGTTTGATATTCGGGGGGAGGTAGTGAGGGTCATTTGTAGGAGCATGGTTTGAATATTATCATCATCATCATCATCATCATCATCATCATTATCATCATCATCATCATTATGATTGTGATGTTTTATATCATTATTATTGTTATCATCATCATTATCATTTTCATTATTGCATTATAATTATTATTAATATTATTATTATCATTGTTATTATAATTATTATTATTGTTATAAGTGTTATCATTATTATTATTAAAACTATTGTTATTATTATTGTTGTTATTATTTCCATTATTATTATCATATATGAGCCACACAGCTTGCTTTGCGTATAAGCCGTTAAACCTAACTAAAATTCTATGTTAAATACATATATACTTATAAAAGAAGTGCGTATTTACAATTGTATTGTAATGTGTCGGTTATATAATCAATTAAAAACGACAAAACCAAAATGTATTACTAACTGAGCTGCAAACTTGATATCAGGTCTCTTGAGAAGGTAAAATTCCTCTATATCATCAGTTATAGAATATAACTCTTCCCGACAGACGGTTTCTGTTTGTGATATGGCATCTCCACCATCGTCATCATCGTCTGAATCTTCAAACGGGGTTAAAGTACCCGGATTTAATGAAGCAACATTGCTATTTCCGTAAAGCGGATTCATATCTGAAGCTTGACCCGAAGAACGCGTACAGATATGAAATGGATTTAACGTTGCTATGTGTAACGACGTCGGCGAATTACCGGAAATACGTAAATGACGTTACGGTTTCTTTCTATTTAAATACGTCGATGAAGAAAATACCACTCCATGTGTTTTTGTCGCGTATTTTAATGTAAAGTTTATGAAAAAATCACCTAATATTACCTTTATTTCTTTATCCTTTTATACAAAGGTATACAATATGACGTTATGACTTCTTCATCATGGAAACAGCCATTTATTTTCCTCGCCGGGTGTTTTAATCACGGTGTCGAATCCACGTGACATTATGCTATAGTGTGGTGCAAAATATTGGAGGAAAAGTGCCAACTTCAGGTAACATTTTCACAGATAAAGCCTAAGGCTTGTAGCTGGTGAAATTGTCCTGTGGCTACCTCTCCAGTTCCAGCATCAGGTTGGTGTAATCGCCTCTCGATCCAGGGACGCACACAGTATTGGCACCATTTCTCTCTTGGCGCTGGTTTCTTCGTCGGAGAATTACGGCTGCAACCCATCTGTTGTTGTTACTCCATCTGCAGTCGGGTCAACATAAGTTCGAGTCTTCTCGGTGGCACTGGTACAACCGCCATAGCGATATGCTCTCTTTGGGTGTCCTAGTGGAGAGTGGCATGAACCCCAGAAAGCACTCCAAAGATACTGGTCTGAGAGCTAAAGACTGGTGGTTCTATCAATCGTAAGGTCGTGCAACTAGTCTGGACAGGTCTAGACTGGTCGTTGTATTGATCGCGAGGCCGTGCGACAGGTGGTTCCACAATCGTCCGATGGCATGACCAGTAGCATGATTACTTGACCCATGATCATGCATGACTGGAGGTGCATCCATGCGCGACTGGTGGTATGATCATGTAAAACCTGTCTGCGACCTCTTACGAATTTGAATCGCAAGTCAGAAGTTTTGAACATGACCATCGACCTTGCTGCGACTGTTTCTATTCTGACGATCACCAACGACCATTGCGACTGGTCGCGCGCTCTTTCAACGATTTGTCCGCGATTCCAACACTTTTTTATCGCAGTTAGGTCGTTACTTGGTCGCAGGCCCGGTGTGACTGGGGCTTAACTTCCTTGATATATCATGACAGTCCAAGACAGAAAGAGCACCGCTATGCCTGTATAGAGGCGAACCACCAGCTATATAAATGTGCAATGCAATGGCGGTGTTTTGTGCTCAACTAGGACATGGTATGGAGCGGCGCAATTTACATAAACACGGCGCACACTACTAACACGTGATACGTGTACACTAACGCTGAAAAAATATTACAGGAAATTGGGGCTGAAAATATCATACACTTTTTACGTGCACATGATAAGCATATTGCTGTTCAAGCACATGGGACTGATTGCTCTACATTCCCTCGAAAGCGTGACACGATGACCCTGCGTTTAAAGTCCCGGCTGTGACCAGAATATTCCCCTTTGTAAAAGGAGCTAACTCATAACACAACGACTTTGAATTTTAAGACACAGCATGTAGGAGTTATCTATTTGTTACCATTGACTTTTATGTAGTGGACAACTAACCAAAATGATAATTATGTAAGCAACTTCATTTTAGGTTAGTATATTTAAATACCATCAAACCTGTGTAAAGGGCCACATCTATTAAGCTGACACTTGTCTAAAGAAGCACCATTTGATAATTCCAATTTATAAAATATGTTTTCATAGCAAATTAACCTGTTCTAAAAGGTCAATTTGTTTCTTTTTTGACTGACTGCTTAATACAGGTTTGGCAATAACACATATGCTGTTGACTTCGAACTGACCGCTCTATCATATGCCACTCTAGTGTGAGACTGTTTTACTAGTTACGAAAAATACAGGAGACCAGTTTTGTAATTAATTCATGGTGTAAAAATATTTTTATGAAATTATCTCTTTCATGATGTATACATAAAAAATTCTACACCAGTACATCTGACTACAGAGTTGCATCCCCTTTTAATGACTAACACAATTCTTGTGCTGAAAAAGTCCGTTGTAATTTGATTGTAATATTTTTACAAATTGGTTCATTGAGGAGAGCAAATGCTGGCATGGCATATACTGAAATATAATAAGACATCAATGGATTATGGTTTTACTTTTAAAAAGTCAATTTTATTGGATTTAAACAGAACAATGTATTTACTAGCATCTGAGAACTACTTTTTAAAAAAAATAAATTAGAGATGTCACTTCACTGTCTTAGAAAAAACAAGTTGGTCAACCAACCAGCAATTGTTAAATTTGATCCTGCTATGGAAAAAAATACTTAAAAATATGTGGATTTTTGTCAGTGTCTGTAAAATTTTATAGAATTTATGGCAGGAGTTGTGAACCCTTTTCCACTGCACTATGCACTAACATAAATTATCGTGGGAGCATCCATGTCCTATGGACAGACTTTCCAATTTTATTTTCAGGTGAACTCATTCTTCCCGCAAGGTTAGTAAAAGAAACACAAGCTATCAATGAAGCTGGTGATGGTCAGGAACTAGTCAAACTCTGCGAAAATGTTAGAGTTGGACCTTATCACAAATTTTCTTAGAGACTGGAAAGAGCTATATTACTTTTAGATAGAAAGAAAGCCCAATAAACAACCATTTTATAAGATTAAACTCATTCTTTCTTGAGTTAATGCATTGTCAAATGAAAAATGTACAAAATGAATTTCTAAGAAAACTGGGTTAATCCTTATCATCCAACTTTCAGACAAAGTATATTTCTTTTTCCCCCTATTTATATCGGAAAATGATTATTTGATATGAACCACTTTTGGCATTTGAATTAAACAAAATGAAAAGCTGAATAATCAGTATGTATTGATATGTATACGAGGTCGTCATGGCCGGGTAGTCTAAGACATCTCAAAACAACTTATATCTCACTGCTAAGTTTGTAGGTTTGAGTCCCGCTGACCCTAAAAACTTTATGTGAGAAAGTTTTCCAGTTATTTACTGAAGGATGGTTGTCTCCTCATAGTCATTCTTCCACCAAAATATCTGGAAATGCAATAATGATGTAACCTGAAATGTGTTGAAAATGGCATTAAACTCCATTAAAAAAGTGTATATAAACAAAACAACAATTCGTAATACTAGTTCTTTCCAGGAAATGGACTCTAGAGCAATTCATACAGACTCTGAGCTTACTTTACAGTGGTATTAAAATTACTTAATAAAGACTGAAAGTTAATTTTAAAGCCAGATATACCACCTGAATGGAGTGGGAGTTAAATGTTTGATATTAATTTTTTTTCTTAAGTATATAAAATATTAGAACACGCCAAATTGACAAGTTCTGATACTGACCATGAATAGTCTGGTGAACAAAACCTTCATCAAGGAACATTAGTGTGCGACAGTCC